>VWYH01011236.1:480637-516018 GCA_013399365.1 Pampusana beccarii
GGGCTGAGCCCCGGGCGGGAGGGGGAGCCCCGGGCGGGCAGGGCTGAGCCCCGGGCGGGCAGCGGGAGCCCGGCGGGGCCGGCGCTCGGCTCGACTGGCGTCTGTCCCGGGTGCTGAAGGCCCCGCGGCCCCTTCGCCCGCAGCGGCCGCTGCCAAGTGTATTTTTAGAACGATGTTGCCCGTCTGTCCTTAGTGACACCCCATGCCGGTCCGCCGTGCCGAGCTTGGCACATGGGCCAGCGGCCTGGGACAGGGGCACGTGTAGGGCGCTACCTGGAATTAACCCTAAGCCCAGTGCCCACCTCCTGGGAGGATTCACAGCTAGCAGCCGTAGGGAAAGGCATTCCAGCTCACTGCCACGGTCACAGAGCTGGCAGCAGTGCCTGACAGAGCCTCTGGACCGATCGTTGTCCTGGAAGGATGCAAACACCACCCTTCCTGCTGCTGCGACCCTCTGGCAGAGGCTTGTCGAGATCGGGTGGGATGCTCTGGTCGGGACCAAGTCCTTAGGGTAGAGGGAGAGGAGCGCTCTGGAGGGGATTTCTTTATCTTCTGACCGTGTGCTATGCCGTGAGCGAAAAAACACTCACAAAATGCAATGGAGGTTTTGTACAAAAGTTTATTGCTGCGTACCCCACCCCCGCGGAGGCTCCAGTTGATGTAGTGAGAGGGCCTTGCACCTTCTGCCTATTTGCTCTGCCTCACATCCTCAGGTGCGCAGGAGCTGTCAGCTGCCCCAAGAGGGGGTTGATTTCCCCTCCAAGGGATGGAGATGGATAATTTCTTCTCCATGGGAGAGAGAAGTGAGGGGAATTGGAAATTTTCCTCTGTCTGCAGCAGCTCCCAAAAGCTCTTCCTTCTCTGTATGCGTATTTTTGTGTTATATGAATAGACCACATCCTAGATTTGAGCTTGGGAGGTTTTCCTGCCTTACAAGTTCATGTGATGACTGTTCTTTCCTTCCTCTGGCATTGGCGGCAGACTCTTCCCTCTATAGTTAAGAGACACTAACCTTTTAGTGGCTTAAGTCTACCCTGAGCAATGGTACAGCTGACCACTTTGCTATAAACCTTACCTGCTCTCCAGCCATGCCCTGGCTACAGCAGTGAATCCGTCACCACCCTCTCCTCATATCCCACCATCTTTCCTATAAATGATGGCAACAGCTGTCCCCAACAGCTTGGGTTGGAGTGAGAAATTCTTATGGAAAATATGTTATTTTCAGAAAGCCCAGGGGCCTTGCCCAAAGAAAGAGATTTTGTAGATCTTTGGATTTAGGCTCCCCAGATAAAAGTGCCTGAATTACCAATTTGGTGACTCTAACAGGCAGCCTGTTTGTATGAAACTTTCTCTTATTTTGCCTCAGAGCTTTGCAGAAGTTTCTTATTAACTTTCAGTAAAACTTTCAGCATCTCTCCTGTGTGAGTGGTGAATTTCAACTATAAATGAGCACAATTTCCACGGGTCCTGGGGTGCAAATCAAGATGACCCTGTTAGATCCTTACAGAAGGAAAGGCAGAACCCATGATATCCTGTGGGCACAGCTGCAGACAGGGTCCTTTCAATCACGACCTGGATAATATTAAAGCAATTACACTCTCTGCCTTGTGCCCCCTCTTGTTTGCTTAGCCAGTAGACTCATCCATCTCTCTGATTTCAGCTGATGTGCAGTGATTTCTGCTTGGGCCTTCACTTCAGACACTGTCCTAAAGCTCAGCAGAGCCAAAGAAAGCCTTTCCTCTGAGTTCTGAAGGCTTTGAACCAAGCCATTGTGGACTTTTAGGTGCCGTATGAACAAGCAACAACATACATTGTGTTTTTACATCTCCTTCCCTCATTTTTCTTGTCCTTCAGTTCCACAAATCTACCTAAAGCTGGCAAAACATCTTAGATTGGAAGCAAACTAGCAATAGCAGCCGGTGTGGGACAGTGATCTCTGGATCCAGCAGTCTTAACAGCCAGCAAGTGGTTTTGTTTAAAGCATCACAGCAAAGAATCTGGCAAAGAAATGGGGCGCATGTTTTGAAAGTACAGTATGTGAATGGAGGAAGCTTGTGTGTGGTGAGAGTTGCTGATATGGAATAAGAGCAGATAGCTAAGGCGAGGATGTGCATCATCCTTTATTTTGGGTGTAGTAAAGACAGACAGGAGTGGAGAGGGATAAAACAGTGAGAGTGTATAGGATCTGTGTGATGACCAGGCGAAATAAATACAATTTAGCCCTCTAATAATAAACTAGGCAGACTTGAGCCTTGGATGAGGCCAGATCTTGATTGCTGCCTAACATTGCTTATAAACAGGTACCCCAAAAGCAAACACATTTGAGAAAGATATCTCTATGTTTCTTTCTGTGTAGGGGTAGTTTTATTGCAGGCTTTTCTCCTCAGCAACTTCTGTAATCCTAGTCTGTAAATTCATGCACTGCTGCTCAGGGGAGATGGAAATGACACAGCTAGAGATGAGCTTCCCCCAGCTGACTGGCATGCTAACTTCAAAGGTTAGCTTTGATTATTTAAATGCTAATAGGACTCAGCAAATTACCTAAAGTAGAAACACACCTGGCTTCAGTCCCAGGGATCTAATTATGGAGGGTTTTATGTGAAAGAAATTGTTCTTGCTTTCTGAGAGTGGCTTTTAAAAATGTTCGCACAAAATGCCAGGTGATGGGATGGCACATTACCAGCTTAGCCTCTGTGGAACTGGAGCAGGATTCCGTTCACAAGTGCTCACAGCTCAGTCTTCAACCTCCTCTGACCCCTGTTATTTTAACTGCAAATTATTTCAATGACCCATAATTTATGTTAGTGTAGCTGAGTTTGGAAATAGACTGAGGATGTTCAGGAAGCAAACTCTAGTACCACTTACCCTTCATTGGTTTTTTGTTGTTGAAATTTCACCATCAGGAAGTTTTTATGCCAGTGAGAATGTACCTGCTCCTAGGGTTACTGAGAGCCAGGAGCAAGCCATCAGGCCCAGGATTATTAGGAATTGATGTAACCTTCCCATTAGCACCGTCACAAGATACTAACTCATTGTCTGGCAGCAGAGTGTCCCTGGGCTGTGTGGATTGACCTTCCCACCTTATGGTGGTCCATTAGACATCTCTCTCTGCTTTCTGGTCTCAGATAGACAGCTCTTAAATGTTGAAACATGTTCAGGAGATTTTTGTGCTGATGTTCTTCCCAGAGCAAATCTGTGGCTTCAGGGTGAAAGCTGTATTTTGAAAACAGCATGAGAAAAGAACAAAGCTTTCTCTAGTTTGGCTCTGAATAGCTCTCCAGTGGGTTTTCATTCTATGGGAATTTTGGTTAGAAGGTACAAAACCACGTGATGGAATTTAAGTGATTGAGGCAGGCACAGAAACTAAACCTCGAGCTGTTCTGTGCGAAAGAGCTCAACTGCCAGAGATTCAGAGCACGAGCAGCCAGAGGGCTGCTGGTCAACTTGGTTTGCATACATGTTTGTGCTCTGTGTTGCAGTTTATATCCGGGGGTCCTGTTAGGAATAGGTTTTTTTACCAGAATATGTTCTTCCAGGAGCATCTGCTGTGTGAGCAAGAAAATGGGAGCAGTACAACAGTGCACCCCGTCTGTCCACTCCGGGCGAAAGGCTGGAAGTGAACAGCTGTGCCTTTATTTGTGACCGCCAGTGCGGACACGAGTGTGGGCAGATCTTCCTGATCGCCGTGGAGCTGCTTCCAGAGCCCAGCTCATCAGCATCGGCATGGCACAGTTGTGATCTTGGCAAACCAGCCTCCCTGCAGAATTCCTTTGGCTCAGGATCTTTGCCAAGTTCTCTGATCTGTTCATAAGTCAGATTCAGTGGATACTGGGTTTGCTTAAAAAATAGAACTGGTCAGATATACTTCTTGTATAATCTTGACTTTTTTTCTGGAAAAATGCCTTGGACTATCTGTGGAAGAGTAGTTAAAAAGTCAGTTTTGCCAGAAAGTAGCCCTCTGAAATGCGTCTGAATTTTAGTGGATTGTGTCTAACTGCAAACTGGGGCATTGCTTCCGTTTCAGGAACGATACATGAAAGAATTGCAGCAAAGGCTCCAGGTGAATTCACCAAATTATGGAAAACAGTTTATTGTCTATGATGTAATGAGACTTGTTTATTTATACATTTAGTACACAAACCATACAAATGTTTTTTTGTAATTAAATTTCGGATAGATGTTCACAAATTGTTACTCTGATACAAACAGGCAGTACAGCAATGGCATGTTCTACTGGCCAGGTAACTTGGGAGAGAGGGAGGGTGCAATTTGCTCAGTGCATCATGTAGCAGATGGATTGGTGGAGCAAATGTGAATAAGGGCTGAATATCTCACTGAAAGGCAACAGGTCCTTTGAAACCCCAAAGTCAGGCCTGTCAAAAAAACAGAGGAATAAGTAAAAGAGAAGTGGACAGGATTTCACGCATGGAAATTAGCTGATTTCTTGCTGTTCTAGGGCCAGGTTCAGCTCCACTGTTCTGCTCAGAGTTTCTTTGGATTGGCACAAGCATCCCTGGGGAGCTGGTGAAAACCTCTCTGATCTGGCTTCTGTGACAAGATGGAATGTGTACAGCTGACAGAAAGGAGTGAAAGCAGGTAAAGCAGGGATGTGGCATTCACAGGTTTTAGGTGTGCGTCTGATGACAGTGAGTTCCGAGGAGGGTAAAATTGGTAAACTGTGTTTGCAATAGGAGGGTAACAGTTACTTTAAGGCATCATTTACTTGAAGCTGCATATTTATACAAGTTATACACAAACACACAGACCATTTGCCTCTGGCTTTCTCTTACCATAGTAAGCAGTTAGCATCCCAGTCCGCTCAGTGACCCAATTCTGTCCAGCTTGACACCAAAACAACCCCTGGAGAGGCCCTTTTTGCTTCTTCTTCTGTATCTACGGGGTAAACTAAGGAGATCGCTCAAGAACCTCTGGACATCATCGTCACCCGTAGACATGCTGTCAGGCTGGTCCCTGGTGTTTTGGGTCCACTGGAATTCAGCATCTTGCTGATCAAAGGCATCTGTTGGGATCGTGTCGTCTTGCTCATGGTCCCTCTCTTCTGGGACCAGGGGATGCTCCAGGTCCTCATCTAACAGTTTGGACAGACTCTGAAAAAAGGGAAAGGTGGATGGTGGAGGGGGAGGAGAAGAGAAAAAAGAGGGGTTCTGGGAACCTCATTATTTTCATATAAGCCATACTCAGTGCTAAGTTTGGAGAAACTTATTTTGAACATTTTGAACATTTATCAAGAGATCGAAAGTACTGATGTGATTTCTGAAGCTGCTGATGGTTATCTTTAGTTTCTTCTGGCTCACCGAGCTGCTCTGAGCTAGCACTGTATGCTCTCTCAAAATGCTCTAAGGCTCTGTGCTGTTACCGTGTTCTATAGTTCTGAGCTGACAAACTGCCAGTTAAGTCTTTCCTAGAGCTGAGTATCTGAGCTATGGGATAAATTATGAAAGAGGCTTGGTCAAGAGTGAATAAGGAACAAGAGAAAATGATTGATACCCTGGAATAATAAGAGAAACAATGCAATGACAGGAGATGTGCTGCAATTGGTACTAGAAGAATTATATATTTCTGTACAGACAGGGAGGTTACTTCATATTTGGGAATAGCAGATCCCTAGTCAGGTAGCTGAAATGTGTTTTCCAAATGACTTGGAACTCCTGCACACACAGACACACACAGACATACACACACTTTCTCACATTCTGTCTCTGGGGCTCACAAGCAGGGACTGCACTACTGATCTGAGGAGGAGGTCATGCAGGTACGAACCGTTAATTCCTTTTCCAACTTAAGCTAGGGGTTTTAGGGAGGAGCACGCAGGTGACAGCTCTAGGCCTCTAGGTAGGAGCCCTTCCAGAAAAACTCCTTTTATTCCAGAAGCTTATTGCTTCACTCAGTCACAGGATGACCTTAAATCTGTAATCCCCAAATTGAGCCCATAGGAAAAAGCACTTTCCTTTCAATTGCTTCAGGTGATCAGAAATTTAAATCCAGTAATTGATTACTTTAATTTCCCTCCATTTAATAACTCTGTGTCATCCCACCTCAGGGTTCCTGCTGTCGTTGTCTCTTTGAATGTCACCTGCTGGGGTTCAAGACACAGAGCTAATCTGAACTAAGTCCTAAAGAAGCATCAGCTTATTTCAGTTCTATTGAGCAGCCAATCACTTACCTGTAAGCTGGAGATGGGCCTGGCCCTCCCCTGGTTTTGGCTGACAATAAGCAGCAGAAGGAACCCAGGGCAAAAAAGAAGTTTCAGGTTCATCTTCATGGTTTGGTGTCTCTGATTCCTGCTCTCCTTGAGTCTCTCCTGTTCAGTGCTGCTCTGTGTCTCCAGCTACCAGCCTTTATATCTTACTCCAACCCCTCCCAAGTCTACCTTTTGAGTTCCTGCCCATGCAAGGATTGGTTTGAGGTTCTGGTCTGTTTTCATTCTCATAGGAGGAGGAGGGAGGAAATAGTTCTGTTTTCTGGTGGTGAATAAAAGGAGCATTTTACACTTAGGCAATGCAGCATCATTCTGTGAATCTGAAGGTCTCTGCTGCCTGCTGCCTTGGTGCCATCTAAGTATGACCATTTGTTTAGCTCAGCGTTCCTTGAGTTGACTGCTAAACCTTTGCTTTCTACCCAGAGAAAAATAATTGTGAGAGAAGTATGAAGTGAGACACAAAGCAAATTGTATCTGCTACACATTGACCTGGCTCCTTTGTCACTATGAAGTACCAAATCAGGGGGACGAGTATTTCACAAAACACGCTTGGCGAGAACTAAGTCTTATTACCTAACATAATAATATGGCATTAGTAACCTATGAGATTAAATAATGCATTTTGGAGAAGGGAAATCCAAATCCTAAAAATAAAAGAAGTGACTTGCATTAGTTACTGGCCTGAGTGACAGAGAGTGTGGCTGAAACCAGGCTGACGTGCACAGAAAGCTTCTACATGACTCAAGTTGAGGAAGAAATTCCTCTTCTCTCGTGGATCCAGCTTAAAATATTTCTTTGTGCTCATTTCTGAAGTGATCTGAGTGTTCATTTGTATGGCAAATCCTCCCTATAGTGTGGAAGTATCAAGAAGGAGGCAGGTTGGCATGTGTTGCTCATCTCCAACAGTCAACTGTTTCTTAGCTTATGGAGATATTTCTCCTGTACCAGAAGAGAACTTATTTCTTATTAAAAGAGTAGGATTAGGGCATCTTTTTCCTCTGGGGAAATATCTGCCTCATCTCTATAGGCTCTTGTGAGGAAGCCGAGCTCTGAAGCTGACAGTGTGTGGTGTGCTTAGGTAGGTATGGTTAGAGCGCAGCCGCAGTAACTCGTTATCCTCCTCCTTCCTCACTCAGCAACCCTTGTCAGCCTCCCTCTCCCTCCCAGTCGCTCGGGCCAGGGTGTCCTGGCTCACTGCAGCTGGCTGAAAGGGCAGGGACGAGTTTGCAGCGCTTCCGTCACAGTGGGAACGTCAGCTCCGTGATGGCAGCTGACACCAGGGACCCGTCATTCTTTGGGGTCCCAGTAATGTGTTTTGCCTTTGCCCGATCTGTTCTTCTTTCACTAATGCTCACTGATCTTTTTGATAGGGGTGAAGAGGGGATATTTTTCTCTGTAGCCCTTCGGCATAAAAAAGGGTCTAGGCTGCCCGGGGACAAGGAGGGCAGTGGGCTGGCATTTAGTAGCAGGTCGTAGGTGGTTCTGGAGCATTGGGTTTTGATGGCAAAATTTTAATATTGCATTTGTCAGGCACATTTATCACATTCTGCTGACACTAATGAAGGCCAGCAGGGAAGCAGCAGTGAGGGAGGGGATGAAATAGCAGGAGATTGTGCTCAGTGTGAGTCAAATGGCTGTCCCGTAATGCTGCTTGAGGAGCTGGGCTCAATTCTGATCTCTGCTGCAGCAGGGGTGGAAACGAAGAAGCCACGTGGGACTTGTGTATCTGGCCCATAGCTGCTCAGACCAACCTGACTTCTCTCATTATCCCCAGTGCTGGCACTTGGATGGCACTGGGGAGAGAAGCACAACATCCACTGATTCACTGGTGGGTGTTTCTGGCCCCCTTTCAACCACTTGTTTTCCAGAAGAGCTTTTTCTTCATGCATGAGGGCATTCTTAGGTTCAGTGGTCCTGCTATGGGGTTTGATGCTGAAGATGCCTGACTTTGCTCTGTTAGTCTTACTGATGGTTATAACCATTTTGCTGTGAATTCTTTTTAATTGCTTTTCCTAAGGTACTTTAAACACACAGAGCTCCACAGCCTGTGGTTTAGCACTCTTCAACAAATGGTATCCTCAGGTCTCAAAGGAAAAAGTGGAGGTGGAATGGATTGAGTTATAGATATAAATAACAGTCATAAAACAGTGTAAAGCAGATTAAATGTGAAAACTGCTGGAGAACTGGTGTGAAAAACACAGATGGTTTGTACAGGCTGTAGTACTGGAGAGGATTCTCGGATTAATTATGGCAGGATGATGGGAAGAGAGGAAGGGGTTGGTATTACACAGATATGAGAAGCAAGCAGGGAATGACAGCTAGGCAAACATTGCAGGATCAACTGAAACAAAACTGAGGAATTTTGGAGACCCTAGTAAAATGGATCCTGAAACAAATGGGAAACAAGCTGAGGTGTTCAGAGCAATGGCACAAGACTTGTGGTCAGTGCCTGGTGAGAGGCAGAGGCTTAAAGAAAGACTCATGTTCCGTGAATCCTTACCTGAGCTATATTTTTGATTAAGCTTCACCTCTAGCAAGATGAACAGCATCTTGCTGCCCAACTGTTTTGAAAAGGCGGGAATGTTGTCAGTAACCACACTGCAACTGAAAACATGGATTAGCTGTGCAGCATGGAGTTTACATATCCCAAATTGTTCTGAGCTGAGATTTCCCCACCAAAACTAGGTGGTCACTCCTGTGAGATCCCACCTCTCTTCCTTTCGGGTTGGCTGCCTCTGCGTTAGTGAGGTGTGTGGTGACCTCTCCTGGTGAACAGAGAATGTGCCTCCAAGTTCGATAGAACAAGTTATGGCTAAAAAATAAAAGTCGGACACTGTGGGAGGTTTTGATAAAATGACCACTTCAATCTTTGATTCAAGAACCTTGTACGTGCAGTACGAGAAGGGGCTGTGGGCTTTAGACTCTAGTAACTGTGTCAGAACATGTGGGTGGTTGTGTCTTGGGAAGGCACGTGGCACGCGTGTGATGTACGGATGTGTGTGCATGATATGTAAAAGTTGGTGTGTACAGCAAAGCATCAGCTGTTCTGGTGGTTGACTGAGTTTAGATCCACCACTAGATATGTTGATCTGGGCTCTTGTAATGGATTTTGTAGAATGAAAGTTTCTGTAAGATGAGATGGGAATGGAGAGCACGTTTCTTAAGCATTTTGTCTGGGGTAATATTTGCCAGGTTTTTCTTTGCAACCTGGTGCATCCTGGAATAGCTCGGAGTGGTGTCAACAGTGCCCATTGATCTGGAAGGTTTGCTAGCCAAGAAACCAAATAAAGGGGCAAGCGGTCACACCATCCCGTTGTGCTATTTATTGCTACATGCCATTTGTCAGCGTAGAGCGTGCCGAAGGAGAAGCCATTTCTAGAAATGGCTAAACAGCTACAGGAATGAAATGGCATCAGTCCTGGAAGTTGCTCTGGTTGTTTACTTCCCCTCTCCCTCCCCTAACAAACTGGTGATGAACCTAAGAATAACTCGACTAACTAAAAATGTAGCCATTACATAAAGCCTGTCCTCCACTGAACACTCTGTAGATGTGAGAAAGTGGTGCTGTGCAGAACCTTAGTTTTGTGTTCCCAGAGCAGGATCCCAGTTGTCTATCAGTTTTGACACATCTCAGACCTGTGGACTTTCCTTGACTAGACAGTTGTGTAGGTAGGTTCCTGCTTTTTGAGAACAGGGAGGTAAACCATCCTGATTTTCATTTGGCAGAGAATTCATGTGTGTATTATTCTTCCTGCTTACATTTACAGTGCTCTTCATCAATGCTTCTCATCAGTTCAGGCACAACTGGGTGCTTGGATGTGCCCACGCTTGCTCACTAGGATTAGAAGGCAGATCCTTCATGTCACAGTGTGGCAAGCAGTTGGAGACTGTCCTGGAAGTTCGCTGTGAATGCACATCAGGCTACGTGTGAGCAGGGGGAGAGTCCTTCCTGCCTCAGGTGGGTGAGCTGCAGTGGGAGGAATGCAGCCTCATCCAGAGCTAGCTAAGCTGCTCTTTCCTAGTAACTCAGTGTAGCTATGGATGACTGTTATCACCCACTGTTCTTGATTTGACAACCCTTCTTTGTTTTCCCAGAAAATACTCACTGTGTTCGCCAAGCTTCTGGAAATAGCTCCCTCCTTTTGTGGTGGAGAATGGCATGGCCATGGGCCAGAGGGGCAGGATATTTTAGCTGTTGCTTGTCAGCACAGTGAGATGGGTGACTAGCATCTCAAAAACTAACACTTCTAAAGCTATGATAAGGTGCTCAGGCTACAGGGCTGGAGCCTGTGTTCGTGCTTGAGATAAACTCCACTGTCAGTGCTGCATTCACACCTCTCCTGTCACATTAGGCACCCCATGGTCCTGCCTTTCCCACTAGACGCTTGCTGCAAAGCCTCAGCCTGGGGGTATCAGGCCCTGCGCCTTCGTCTGCAGAGTCCCCAGGGGCTGCATTGCTCCCTGTGCCCTTGTGGTGACATTGAGGTGGCTGGAGGAAATGTCACTGAGGGCTGTCGTCCTCAACTTTGTTTGGACTCGGGCACTTCCCCTTGGGGTGCACTGTCTGACCATTGCCCTCGGGACAAAAGAGAAACGGGTGGAATTGCTGGATGTCAGGGCTTGTGCTGGGAGTCAGGGGATGGACAGCAGTGGGGCTGCTTCCTCCTGTGAGTGCAAACACCAAATGCACCATCTGAAAGCTGGATGGGAAAGCTGTGCAATAGTAAGCAGTAATGGACAGGTAGGGTAAGAATACAGCCATACAATCTGTCCGAGTTGGACATATTACTAGTCCTTTTTACAGGAAATAGTGCTTCAGTCTTTTCTAAAATGCAGAACCCTCCAAAGGGTCTATATTCGGGCACCCAAACCCCATATTTGAAAAAAAAAACATCTTGTGAAGAAGCATCTATGCTGTAAACCCTTAACTGTGTTTAGTTAAAACCAACAAGCTAGCACGGCTCTTCTTTGCCCAGCTGAGAGATGCTACCAAACTTTGGAAGCAGAGAATGCCTTTAGTGTCCCTTGCCCACTGGAAATTCTTCACATAACTTCTGCATTGTTTGACCAAGAGGATTTGTTTGACCATGTCACCTCCCCGAGGATAACAGCACATTTTTTACCTAGTGTTGAAGTGTGAAGACCGTTGTGAGCCATGACATCATATCTCAGACCAGAGCAGATCAGGAAATGACCAAGAAGGCCTGAAATATTGGCCATGGGAAGAGTGAATGGAGGAGAGAAGGGATGTGATACAGCAACATTCTTTGGCCTGGATAGGTCAGATGCACCTGTCACGTGTAATAGGACCAGAACATCTTTAGCACTTTAGCACATGGTGATATTTTAGTGCAGAGAGGTGGCTTGTGAGAGGCAGAGGTGAACTAGGGTGCAAATCCACCAAATGACTTGCTAATAAATCAGAGCTGCCCTTTGATAATAAGGACTAAAGGGGATATAGGCCTGAACAGCTAAACTGCTCCAAAACTGACCTTTCTTTAATTCTGGAAGGTTTAAAATGGATTCTGAGTCCTAATCTCTAACCACAGCTAGAACAATAACTACCTCCAGACACATCAAAACTACCAGTGAGGAAAGACACCTACATATATTCATGGTTGTGGCTATTTTGGGAGGGTGGAAGGCAAGGAAGGTGGTAATAGGAGAAAACCAGCAAACTACATTTTCTACAAAATTGATGTTTTGGTTTCATTTGTTTGTTTGTTTCAAAGAGAAATCATTATAAGTATTGATTCATAAACTGAATAGTTTCCACTATTTTTGAACTGATGTAAACCAGAAGGGGATTAGTCAGTTAAAAAAAAAAAAAAGGAGGGGAGGTTTGTAAGGTAAAGTCTCTCTGAGGTCTTGCTCAGTGGGTTACAAAGCTGAGGGCTTGTTGTGGTCCACGGTTCCGATAGCCGTGGGGTTTATCACTGCAGTCAGAGCCAAGACAAACCTTCGGGCTGGGTCATGTCGAGCTCACGTTGCCCGCGGCACAGGAGCCCTTCATTAAAGTCCAAACAGACCTGACTCGCAGACACATCTCATGCTGTCTCGCTGCTGGTTTTGTAAATAATCTGCTCTCTAAATTGCTAGAGCACATTTCTCTCTCTGTGTTGTTCTCTCTCCTTGTTTCCTTGTGTCAAGCATTGAGAGCAGGATGATTTAGCTAAGGCTTGGCCTCTTTTCAGTCTTTTATTCTGTAATTATGTCAGACATAGGATTGGCCAGTGATTAAAGTATTGCTTTGCAAGTCGGAAATGTGCATCACTTTCACGGTCTTGCCTGCAGTCTGAGCAACTGCTTGTCTCTGTATTTACCTCCTGCACAACGTGTGTCTGGTGCTCCCCTGTCTCACATGGATGTTATTAAACCAGGTCGTTGTCTGTGCAGCTTTGCAATCGTAGAGGCAGGAATGAATGAGAGCTTTTGCAGATACTTGGTGATTCACCAATGACCAGAAAGCTTCTACTGGAGGAGAGGTATTTAAAACCTCTATACCTCCTAATTGTCATACCGTGCAGCTTTCCAGAGCTACTTTGTGAACATCCCTAATCATTATACTACTGTATTTAAGCCTCAAAACAGATCCCTACTTTTACAGGTCTGAGAGCTTGATTTGATACCCCTTAACTTAGCTTCAAAGCGAGTACCTTCATTGAGACAACAAAATGTCCCGTCCCTCCCGGCTGAGCTCCTGGCCTTGGCACCCGCTGATTTGTTCCCTAATGATCCTGCCAGCTCGAGGCCGCTGAGCACGAGTGCTGCCGAGCCACGTGGGGAAGGCAGAACGTTCAGAAGGCAGCGATTCCTGGAGCAGCAAGAGGAGGGGGCATGACAGGAAGAGGGGACCGATACTTCGCTGAAGAGCCCATCACAAATAGTGCAAGAATAACAGTTCTCCGTCGCGGCTACAGATTCCCTTATCGGGGAGCGTTAAGCGGTGGAGCCTGTCGACACTCCTGCCTCGCGCCCTGCCCTGCACTCAGCCGCCTGCAGATACAGAGTGGCTTGAACAAGTTCCAGTGCTCGCTGCGGAGCTTCCCAGGACCCCGCAGCCCGGTGACATCACTGCCAGCAGCCCCGCCGGCGCTTCCTGTGTCACATTCCCCGCTGAAGAGCCTCTTGCCAAATCCTTGTCGTTCTACACGGTCTTTTTAGGAACAAATGGTCTAATTTTAGCCTGAGTGCCACGAACACCTCCCCGAAATAGACTCTGACTCTCTCCTGCCTTGTGCGTGTTCTTGAGAGTTTAAAAACAAAATCTCTAGTCTTTAGGGTCCATAGCTAAGGTCTCTGTCAGCCTAAATTTGGGCAGTAAGACATATTGAGTAGTGCCATGGGGAAACTGTTGTCGCTGCTAGACCCATGCTGAGCTGAGCAAGGACAGGAATGTTCCAGAGAGGCAGAAACTCAGGTGATGGCACATTACAAAGTTGTATGAATCTGGTCCCATCTGGATGAGTTGTTCTGTATTTCAAAGACTTTGCGATAGAAATAATTTGTTGTTTTCTGGACTGGCTGCAGCCAGATATGACATTTGGAAGTGTGGCAAATGGACTTACACAGAGTCCTCTGTGGTTTGCCTAGGACAATTGCTCTAATCACCATCCTTTCTTTTTGGGGCCTAACTGGATGAGCACTGACCTAGGAGTCAATAAACTGTGGCTCCATCCCATAGCAAGGTCAGTTCGCATCTGTCTGTGCTGTCCTTGAAGGGTATGTGCAGCAGTGACCTGCTTTGAGAACTTACAGAAGAATTAGGAATTACTGTGAGCTCAGGACAGGGAGCACGAACTCCACAAAATCACTGGGCTTTTATGCTCCTGCCTTTTGCTGTTTCCATGAGCTTGAATATGCAAGCTCTTATACTGAAGGATCAATGCAAGCCTGAACTGCTGTTTTTAATTAGCATAGAGTAGAAAGCCATGTCTTTAAATAACTCTAAATAGGAAAGGAAAAGTTTTCAGGCAGCTGTTGTCTTTATGTTCCTCTCTCGTGATTGACACACATCTCTTTTGTTACTTTATACCTACTAATTAAGCAGCTCCATGTATCTGCAGGTCAGTTGATCAGCTAATGGACTCCCTGCAGTCTCCAGTGCATCACGTCCTGAAGGATAAATAGGAAAAGGGAAAAAAGCCCTTGGGCATCCAACTGGATCCTGGGCAGACTTGGACAAGGGGCCTTTTCTGACCAGGACTGAAAGCAGGAACATGAGACAAAGACCAATAGCCCTGGGGTCTGCCAGGGTCATTGCAGGGCCTGCTCTCCACTGGGTGCGGGACTGTTAGCTGGGGGAGCTTCCCAGCTTGCCATCATTCAGCAGAGGACTAAAAATACTGTTGGCTCACGTAAGGTGAGTGCAAAGCGGCTGGTGTTACTGAACACTCTAAAAACCGAACCCCCAGCACCTGGCTCCGGCTGGGCTTTAATGGATGAGAACAAAAGTGGGAGCAGGGCTTCGTGTGCTGAGCATCCCAGCAGGAGCTGGGAGCACACCAGTGTGTTAATGGAAGAACAGAAGGGACTTGGGGGACAGGGCTTCTCACTTCTGGGTGAGCAGCTGAATTACCCCAGCTGCTGCACAGGCTGGGGTAGCTTTCGCTGTCTTTCTCTAGCTGTATCATCCAGGATCTTTGAAATGTCGCTGGCAACAACTTTGTCAAACTGATTAATTTAAATTAACTATTTTTGTTTCCAGCTTCCCACCTCCCCTCTCATTTTGACATGTGTCTTTTAAGAACAACCTTCTTAACACCCTGAAAAGCAGTGCAGAGCCCACAGATTAGGTAATTTATTGAACAAGATGTCAGCACAATAAAGTGATCAGCCTTGAGGTTTTTTTTTTCTTTTTTGGCTTCCATTTCTGCATCTGGGCCATACAGGTCATCGCAACTACTCCAGGATATGTGCTCTTTTCTATTTCAGCTTCCTAATCTGCCTCCCTTTTTACCTGCTTTCTGATTTCAAGGGCATGTTACCATTTAATGCCTTGTCTTAAAAGACTTGTTTTGCTCTTCTAACTTCCGTCCTTCTCCACCTCAAGAGGAAAATGTTGCGGCAGCTCAATGACATTCCTTTTTTCTCCTTTCCCTGCCTGTGACAAAGTGTGTGTGGGACTGGAGTCCAGTCTTGTGAATGTGTCGTTTATCAGGCAGGTCTGTAGTGACATCTGGTGTTCAGTGTAGGAAAATGCTGATTATTGTACTGTCCTGCTCTGGCCTTGTGAGAATTCAGGTGAGAATGGGCTGGCTGAAGAAGGACACAGAGATTCTTGTTTCCGGATCTGCGGAGACAGCTTATTATCCACAGTCTGAACCCCTGTAACTCAGCAGTATCGCTGGTGCAGGATGGCTACAATAATCCATATGATCTTTATGGAAATGAGGGGTAACCTTTAAGCTTTGCTCAGGGAAGGCAATGGAGAAACTCACTTTGTACATCAAACTCAAAAATGGAAGCTGTTTTTTGTCCCTACAGGATTTGTCTTGTTGAAGGTCTATTTCTGTGCCTTTGACCAGGTTGAAACCACTACCCCATCGTAGAGGGAACTTGAGACTTTGTGTTAGTCTGATCCAGACCCAGGTTTTCAGTCCAGAAAATGTTTCATCTTAACAAATGTGAGTCTCAGAGTTAGACCAGTCAACCTGGTCCAGCCTCAGCCTTCACCCACTCCAAGCCTTGCTGCATGTTAGGCAAAGACAACCCAAAAATCTTTGGAAATGAGCCACCATATCAAAGGATCAGCCATACCTGTCGAAAGCAGCTCATCACTTCCTCCTTCTTCTTTGGAGAGGGATCGTTCGGAGTTGAACCAAAGCGTTTTTCGTTAATAAACACTAATTGCCATCTATCATCAAGCACACAGGGCCATTTTCTACTATTTTCTAAATTGAAAATCTGCACTGAAGCCTCTGAAGAGATGAAGATCAGAACAGGCTCAATTTTCCATGCAAATAACTTGCCTCTGATCTTGACCCAGGATTTTCATAACAATTAGAGGCAGCGCGGGGCTTGGGTGGCCCTGAGCTGTCCCACAGTCCCCAGCTGTCCCCAGCTGTCCCTGTCCCTCTTCCCGGTTCTGTTCCTTTCATGCCAGCTTGTGAGGGGATATGTGCACCTGAGGCATTTTCCTTCATTGACTTGAAAGTCGTGGCTCTTCAACAACATTTATCTCTGTTCCCTCTTTCCTGTTTTGTTTTTTTTGGTGTTTTTTTGGTGTTGTTTGTTTTCCCCATTCGATCCCATTTGCTGAGCACTGACAGGAACCAGATGAAAGGATTGCAGCCTTTCAGTATCCATACTGGGCATCACCCTAGATTTATATAGATATGTAGATTTATATATGTGTGTTTGTCTACATGTGATTGTCTGTCTGTTTAACACTCTGCAGCTTCCACACATCTCCAGTTGTATCAACATCAAGCATTTAAAAAAACCCAACACACCACTATCCCCTTAGCTGACTTTAAAAGGAGTTATTTCTTTGAAGTGTTTGATTTGTATTCCTCATGGCTTTCTGTGGTGTAGTTCGCTGTAATATGATTTAAATTTGTTTTCTCTAGTGTGAAAGTATCAGAGTATCACTCTGATAACCCTCCTGCAGTGACTTGCTCTGAGCTGACTGAGAGGAGCAGCTTTTGGCTTTCATTCTGTAAGGAGACAACCTATACGAGGTTTGTCAGTTGTTCTTGTTAGCCAAGGGAATGACAAAGGGATACCCCCACCAGCCTCCTTTGAAGTTCATAAAGCTACTTTTATTAAAAAAAAAGCAAAACAGAAACACAACAAAGAACCCCACAAAACATAGACTATTGCAGCTTTTCAAGCTTGACTTCTTCTTAAATACATACCTTTATTTTTGTTGCCTTTTGCAACCATTAAGCACTGCCTTACCTCCCTTAAAAAAAGAACTTTAATGTGCTAAGATCTCTCTCTTCTGCAGCACTAGTGCTCTACGTGAACCTGTGAACTGGGAGAGGAGGTGGGCCGAACTGTGGCCCTCACGCTTGTGCTCCTGTTCCCGTTGGGATGGTTCCATCACGCTGGAATTGCAGCCAGCAAGACAGGGTTAATGATGTGTGCAGCCCACTTACAAATGAATTGAACTCTGTGTAGAGTTACTAATTGTCAACATCGGGAAGTAATTCGGTTTGCTTTGATTTCTCCGAGTTTTTCTTGGAGGTCGCTGGATTCCAGTGACACACTAGGCTGTCGTTTTGGACGCTGTAGTTCTTGTTACCAAGAAGCCAGTAGGTTTTCATTTTCCCTTTGCCCTGGGAAAAGAAAAGGAGAGCAGAAAAGAGCTATTTTCATGGGGGATTAAGCAGAGCAGAGAATCGCTATGGCTAGGGCTACTATCTGTACTGCATTTATTACCTCTCCTTCTCTCGTAAGTGGCTGCTCTTTGGGGAAAGAATTGTAATTTATATGCATTTTGGGTGCTAATACTTCTTTCAGTTCAGAGAAAAGCCTTGCTGGTCACTGGCAGTGTTGCTAAGGGTTTAAAATCAGCTTTATACCCACATGTCTTCATAACTGAATCCTAACACTTCCACCCACATTTGAGTGGTTCCGTGCAGGTGCAGACGTAGCAGCTGCATTTCAGAGCACACAGTAACACTTTTTCATCAATTAGGGGGAGTAATGTATAACCATTTCCAACTGAATTAGGAAAAGAACCTTGGGGCCGCAGTTAAAAATTGACTTACAATTCACGGAAGAGCAGTGGGCAGATCTTTCATTTCTCTTTCCTATCTCATTAAATGCCTTTACTGTTGCAACGTTACAGAAAAGCTGTTACCTTGACTTCAATTTCTCCTCTTGGTTCAATTTCATACGCATCATCTGTGAGAAGGGCGTCATATGTAGCAGAACTGATATGGATCTTCTGCGCTAGGATTCAGAACAGAGCATTAGAAATGAATGATTCCCCTGTTCCCAGAGACCACACACCAGCCCTCCTGCATTTATCAGCCCAGTGTTTCCTCCTCCTCTTTGGAAAATGTCAGGGTGAGGAGGACTCTCAAGGAAGGGGAAGATGCCTTACGCAAGCTAGTGGACTCCATACGGGAGGCTGTGTTTACGGTGTCCCCAAAAAGGCAATAACGAGGCATTTTGTACCCCACAACTCCAGCTACGCAGGGTCCTGAGAAAATACAAGGCAGAGAGAGCCCAATAAGAAACAAGTGGCAGAAGTGCAGGGACATGCCCAGTGCAGACACCTTTGCTGGTCTCTGGGTCCTCGGGGAGCAACAGGAATGGGGAATATTCAGCGCATCTCAAGTCTGGCTGCACATTGTTTACCTGAGGAGAGAAGTCTTGTTTTGATTAGCCGTAGCTAATTGGTGCTGATATCAGGGCAACATGCACTTTGCCAATACTGAATTGTTTCACAGCCCTTTCTACACTGATGCAAGCAAAAGTCTTTTCACCCCACTGTTACTGCTGGAAGCAGGAGAAATATTCACCTTGGGGTGCTGCGGAGAGTCAGTGACTCATACAGAAATGCAGAATTCTTTTCTCCTCACACAATTAGCCCGTGTCCTGCTCTCTTTGTCTCATGCCTCCACCTCACCTCCTACCTGTGTGTATCCCAGCCCGCAGCTGCAGTCTGCCCGTTGGCATGTGGGGGATCACGACCTGCCGAACTGCTGCCACCAGATCCAGAGACATTTTGGCAATCTCGTCAGCGTGTTTGGTGCCGTTCCTCTCCGGCAGGCCGCTCACCACCATGTAGGCATCGCCAATGGTTTCCACCTGATGGCAAGAGGCACGTGTCACTAAGTGGCAGGCACCAAGCTTTTCTTTCAAAAGGAGAGCAGAATAAAATATAGCTCGGCTGTCCACCGCTTGCCAAGCTGCGGTGTAGTCCCTGTGCGATGAGGGGTTTGGATTTCATGGCTTTTGACCGGCTGGTCCGGTGTATTTGGTACTCACTGGGAAACAAAGTAAGAAAGATTTCAGCAGGTTCCAGGCTCCTTGCCTGCAGGTTTGTACTCACCTTGTAAACGTCGTAAGACTCGATCCTGCTGTCAAAACAGACGTACAGATTGTTGAGCATCTCAACGACTTGCAAGGGAGTGCAGGAGGCAGCAATGCTTGTGAAGCCTACGATGTCCGAGAAGAAGATAGTCACCTGTCACAGGGAGAGGGAAAGCGTGAAGGTGAGGTCTCCAGGCAACGGTGGCAGAGCCTTTGAAGGGTTTGGGGATTTGTGAAATTCTGAGCGGAACAGCCTAAGGCAGAGGCTGCACACAGAACCACTGTTGCGGAACTGAATAGATAGAATCCTAAATTAACAAGCTCTGGCTGTGAATTGTTCTCTGTTAGTCTGAGAGATACAATTATGTCGATCTCCAAAGTTTATAATCTGCACTTCTCTGAATACTTTGTGCTAGACGAGAGACTGAAAATCAAATGCTTTGAATCTTGTGAGCAGTGATCAACTGATTTCTCTAAGGAATAGATCCTGATTTTGATTCTAAGGTGATTTAAACTGTAGTTAAGATCAAAACCAGGTATCTGAATGAACTACAAAATAAAAACTGCTATATCTGCTCTTGTTGAATTGGGAAATATCAATTGGATTTTGTTTCTCCTCAAGTGATGTTTATCTTCGTTATGACCAAATAATTTACAGATAAACTCACTTAGAAAACCCCAGATTTATAGAAGAAATAACAACAGAAACCATAATAACTGAATTGAGGAAGGGAAATGTGTGCTATAGCTGTTGGCAAAGATTTCAATGTTTCTCCTCTGTCCTGCCTGACGTTCGTCGGTGTTTAAAGTGAAATTGTTCTTTTATTCGTCCTTGGTAATAGCAATTAATCTAGAAGAGGCACCTTTCCACTCCCTGTCTTGGTTCAGCTACTTTCGATGTCATGACAGTTGTGAATTATACTTAATTGTGCAATTACAGGTTGCTGTTTTGATAATAACACCTACAAATTAAATGCAAATATTTATTATTGTGTTCCACAGCTAAAACTAACAGAGTGTCCAGGGGAAGAAGAGCGAATAGAATTGCAATTACTGTAATATGAGGATTTTGGCTGTGGGCTGTGCAGCACAGCTGCTAAATTCAGCATTGCCATCAGCGTGTGAGGCAGAGCTGCAAATAAATGGGTGCCTGGCCCAACCCTGCCCTTGTTTTTCTGTTGACAGGTTTCGGTACAGTGACACACTTGAGACTGCAAGATCATCCGTCCCCATCAACCTTCTCTAAGTCCCGTGCCCTCCTTTCAGGTATGTGTATGGAATCTTACTGACACGTACAGACTCGTGGTGGGGGTTTTTTGTGGTTCTTCCCGTTTTACAAGGAGGAAACTCAGTTCTTGCCCTTATGTACTCATGATCTAATGATGCTGGCTGGCTCTCAGAGCAGGCTCATAAACGCAAAGAAGAAAACATGCTAATATGGGATCTTTGACATCTAAAGCTACACTTCTGGAAATTTCAACTCTTCTTCCTTCCCCACCAGCCCAAGTGCCTCATGGCACTTTGCTCAGCTCTTTCCAAAACCCACCATTAATATTTGGATTTCCTTCCACACTGAACTATGGGCACAAAAGCAAGTTCTTCAAAATGGTGGCGAAGTAGGTGCTTTTTTAGGTGAATACTTTTCTCTCCTTGGTGACAGCATCTTTTCCATTTGCTAACCTGATCGTAGTTTTCTGCCTCAACTTTCTGGCATTTCCTTAGCTGCTTGGCCACAGATTTTGGCAACATCTGGTGTAAGAGGTCCTCAGCCAGCTGCCTCTCTCTTTTCAAGTCCTCTGTCTTTTCCTTGAGGTTCCTGGCATAATTATGTATCCAATCTGTCATTTGCTTGAAGGACATCAGGATTATGGGGTAAACGAGGCAGGCTACCACTAGCAGACTGATCTTAAGGCTCAGTGTGAACAGGATTTCATTGGATTTCTTGGCCAGCTTTTCCTGTCCCTTCTGCAGTAGGCAGGTCTGTGCAGAATGCAGTCCCTTTGCCAAGGCTTCAGTGGACACAAACTCATCTGAGCCCAGGGATGGGATGAAAAAAGAGATTCCTTCGTAGTGGCTGAACTGGAGTGATAGGTTGACATTATCCATCCAGCACTTGTGTACATTCTCTGATGAGAAGATAGCATAGTTCAGAGTGGCAAAAAATGGATGCAATGTTGTTTGAAAGCTCGGAAATGCTGGCATTAAATGAGCTTTAAGCATGGCTTCTCTTATTTGAAGGATGAGTTTAAAAGCTACAATGTCTGCCCAGTCAGGGTTGTATCTCATAGCTCTGAGGTCTTCCTGGGGACTGAAACGCTCCAGCGGTTCAGAGGTGGCTCTGGACAGCACCCGGCTGGCTTCAGCATCCCCTGTGCTGTTTAATTTTTGTCTCATGTCAGTGATGTAAAATCTACAAACGGAGATTTTCTCCTTCTTGCACTGGCAATTCTCGCAATACGGTTCCGCTTCACTCGCTTTGCAGAGGGAGTTTAAATTCCCCAGTAGCCGAGCGTGAAACGATGTGTTCGTCTCACTGTGCCGTTCTTCCTGCAGGACGTGCAGGAGGCGAACAGCCCACAGCTTGTCACAGGAGACAAGTTCCTCAAGGGCTTTCCCTGTGCTCCTCCATGTTTCCAAGCTGTTGCTCAAATCAAAAGAAACGGCTCCGAGGAGGCTGCAGAGGGAGACCACGCATGCTGTCAAAATCCTTCCAGCTGGTTTTGTACTGCCGGCGTTGGAGGAGGGAGAACATCTAAACAACAGAACAAAACCAAACCAAACCAACAACAGTGGGGGTGTCTGATCCCTGGGGGGTTTCTTGCAGCTCCTGAAAACATAACTAGAGTTAGTAGTGATATTTAACGATTCTCATGCGTTCTGAAACAAAGTACAGGGATCATGCTGTAGCTGCATGTTATTGAAAGACATATTTTATTTTGTTCCACCTGACATTCTGTTTTAAAATAGAAGATACAGTAAAGAGACCGTTTCCATGACACACTCAGAGCTGCAAAAGCACGTGAATGAAATAACAGTTCTTCTGTGAGTATTAAGACTGATAAAATAATCTGCTGTAGTTTTTATTCTCTGTGGTCCTTCTATCCAAAACTTAAAGGAACCCATGAAAAGATGGGTTTCTTATTGCAGTGATCACAAACTGGAACTGTTGAATTTTTTAAATCAAACTTTTAGAATTTGTTCTTAATAGGGATTTCCAGATGATGACTCATTAGTGTTTAATATGTTCAAATGCATTCAGACATTTCCACAATATTGCCTAAATATTTGAAAAAGAAAATGAATCGAACTTCGGTTTGTTTCCGTTTTTACAGAAGCATATATGTATCCAATTTTTGCTGTTTGAGCTTCATTATTACCTCTTCTGTCATTCTCTTGCATGCTGCATGTAACTGACATCCATGCTCCATACTGCAAAGTAACCTCTGATGATTTTCATTTTCAAAACTATTAATCATTTACAATCTTAGGTTAATGATAATTATGAAAACAACTCAGGCTGATATTAGGCAAAACAAGTTCCTGCTGGGCTCTCTGCAGCAGAATGGTCGTCCATGGTTGTAGAGTAGAAGAAAAGTTATAAAAGTACAGTCCCCAAAGAAGATAAACAGCCATGTTTTCTCTCATTTATTACAATTCATGTTTAATTATATATCTATGTATATGTATTTCTTTTCAATTGAAAGGTAACAATTTCGAAATGTCTGACCAAAAGGAACCGCAAGCCTAGACAAATTTATCTCTGAACCCAGGTGCATTTCGCTTCTCAGAATGAACTTCCAATCTTTTCCGTACTCTATCTACTGCTTACCTTTGAGTCGCTTGTCCTTGGTTTTTGATCATTCGTTTTGTTTTTGAATCCGCCAAAATATGTGCCAGGAGGGAGAAGAAACAAAAATCCACCTTGATTTTATACTACCTACCTTTCATTACAATGAGAGAAATATAAAGAGGGGCTTTAACTTAGTACCAGGCTAAATAGTGGTGATTCTGTTTGTGCTTTAGAAAAAAAAATCTCCGTTTGTGTCTGTGTCAGCCAACAGTGACAGTCCAGAGATCTTCACCTGGCGTCTGAATGACTTACAAACGGGATCTGAAGGAGATGGGTTTGCGGGGATGCTGCCAGCACTCACCGCTGGATCTCACCCTTCTCCTCCTTCAAAACCTCTCTGTAAAAGCTTTTTGCAGCGCTGCCACACTCACCTGCCCGGACCCGCTCGCACCCGCGCTGCTTTCCCCTTGGGCATCGCCCCGCTGGCGCACTCGGGGTCCCGTCAGCTGCCTGCAGCCCTGCGGTCTCACCCCGGCCCCCCGAGTTCTCCCTGTGGCTCTGACTCTTCCTCCCGCCTCCTCTTCACAGCAGGTTCGCATCTCCCCCAGGTGAGGAGAGCAGCATCCAGCCCAAGGCTGTCACTAAATACAGACTCTGGTCCTGACGATGCCCAGGAAGAAGTGACAGGGACACGTGGTTTTCTTTCATGTTGCAAAAAATAGTGTTTATTGCAGTATGGTTATGCGTAATACTTATGTTGTTAAAAGCATAATTTTCCCTCTCTTTGTGATCAGAAGTGTCATGATTATGACTTCATTCAAGCTGTTTTCCCTCTTGGCATCTGTCATCTAGTTCTCTTCGTATTAGTTGGTTGCGATAACCTACAAAAATGTAAAACAAATGAAAAATCAGATCATGAGAGCCAGGAATTTGTGAACAGTATATGTTGCATCCAAGATGCAGGATTTAAATAAGGGAAATAAAATTTTTGCTTCTCAGTCACTTTTTAGATTAAAGTTTATATTAAATTAAAAAAGAATTGATGCCCAGACTTGAGCAGCATGTGCCGCCTGCTAGGATGCAATTGCAACTACCAGTGTTACCGATGAGTACAAATTCAAGTAACCATTTCTGAAGTCATACCAGTAAAATCTTTACGGCTATAAATATAGCCCTAGTATAAAGTGAGAATGCACTCCTAAACATTGAGACTTATTTAAAAGTGAAAATAATTTGGATAACTGACAAGAGGATACTTTATTTTTGCCGCAGAGACTGCTTTTGCACACGGAAGGGCTTGCCTACAGGGGTTACTTGTATGTAAAGTAGCATTTGTATCAGAAGCGATACAGCTCCAAGTGTCTGTATTCTCTTGCAGCAACACCAAGAACCTTACCTGCTGGATCCAGCTATCGAAAGCAGAGACCCGAGTGAAGACGGACGGCTTGTGGTAATAGTTGCAGCCAAGACTAGAGCCAAAGCTGACGATACCGTGCACTTCCCACCTGCCGTCAGCATTTTGGCAGTTCAGTGGGCCACCAGAGTCCCCCTGGGAGGAAGGGGGAGCACCATTAATGCCAGTCATAGTGTGAGTAGCTCTTTATTGTGGTTTATTTTTAAGCTTTCCTTCCCATCAGGCCTGTTTGTGTCTGAAACCAAGCCCTACAAGCAGTGTTCTCTGGACTTACGTTACAGCTGGAGGTGACTCCATCCCCACCGGCACAAACCATGGTGGTTTTCACTGAGCTTCCCCACCAGCTGGGCTTGGAACAAGTTGCATGGCTCACTATCCGCAAAAGACCTTGCTGCAGGTCATCGGGGAGAGGTCCGTTTGCTGGGAGGGAACAGAAACAGAGGAGTCATGGTACCAGCTGGCACTGAAGAAAGAACAAAACTGCGTTGTTAAGTTTCTCCCAGGATCTGGGTACTATGCTCCAGGTAACTCACTCCACAGGGACTGTATTAAAGGAGAGGCTGTATAATCCATTCCTTAGCTCCATTCTTTTATCTATATATATATCTAAAAAGGCTTTAACTTACTAATAATTTGCATTCCCTTTAAAAATGTCTCATTGTTAGAGAAATAAAGGGCTGTTCTTTGTTCAGGAGTTTGGAATTTACTTATCACTGCAGGAATCGCCTCTTGAGCCGAGCTGACATTTCTGCTGAAGCCTCTGAGATTTTCTTTGCTTTCCATCTATTCCCTTATGTGTCTTTTCAGTTATTCACCGGGATATGTTCAGATTAGTACATTCACCAGTGTGCACCCCGTTAACATTCATGTTACAATAGCTTCTAAAAGCTTAGTACAGGGCCATCTAGTGTGTTATTAGCCCCATTACAAGAAAAATAAATGACAGGCGAGGAAAAATCATTGTGTGAGTGAGGTGGGGCCTGATAAACTACCCCCACTACTGTGAGGTTGAGGGGATCTGAGCACCATCAACAGCCTTTTCCCAGTCGGTCCCAGAGGTGAAGGCAGTACTGGAAGATTTTGTTCCACAAATGTCCAGGCACTTACTCTGCAGGCGTCCCCAGCCCGTCACGTAGCAGGCGGTGTTGGCTGACAGGACGCTCTGTGCCGGGGGCAGGCAGGCCAGCTGGATGTGGTCGGTCAAGGTGACGTGTTGACTGAGTTTGATCAAGGCAATGTCGTACCTGTGGCCATGTGCACACATTTGGGAGCGGGGAAGAGAAAGGGAAGGGGCAAAGAGATTAGCAAAAAGATGACTGCACAGCAGCATGGATGCTCAGCAGTTATACAGCACTTGGCCTATTCAAAAGAGATGCAAGGAAGCAAAGAGACCAGTACGTAAGCAGTAAAGATTCTTCCAGCCTCAAGGCAATGTGGAAATCCATGGACTGGAAGACTGATCCCTGCAGAACTGTCCACTTTCCTGCTGGCAGCTTTCTGGAAATTGCCTTTTATAGGTTCTTTTCACCAAACCCAGACATGTGAGGGCTAACTCCAAGGTTCTGGAAACTGAGGGGATTTCTTTGCTGATGCCCTTAGTTCGCAGCAGGACCTGGGAGTCCTTCAGCAACAAAGGTATTGATACCATTGATCAATAATACTCTGTATTTATGTCATTTGTAGGAGAGCTTCAAAGAGTGTTGTATAAATTAATTCATTCCCTTCTACTGTATGCAAGAAAAAATTTCATAGAACAGCTTCCCACCTGAGCATGAACATGCAAAATGGCATCTGAAAACACAATCAATAAGCAATTCATATTGAAAACTCCTCTTTATCTTCTTTTCAGGGGGAAAGGTACAAACTGGAGACTCAACTCTCGTCTATGAGAGAACATTTAGAAGTACCACTGTAAACCGTAACAGGTGGCTCTAGACATTTATGCATTTAGCTCCCACAACTCAGGGTGGGTGGGATTCAGACAGTTTGATTTTTGCCCTGCATCTAACAACTGAAAAAATACTTGCCACCAACTTACCCTTTTGAAACATCCCTTGAATCCCAGTTCTCATTGACAATGATTTTTTCTGGACTAAGCGCAATTGATCCTGCTTCCTCAGCTGCTAGGTTGTATTTTCCAAGATATACTCGATATGTCCTAGAAGAACTGGGCAAGAAAAGGACCAACAGTCAGTTACGCAGCTACTGGGTTGCTGCTTAGACATCTGCATCTTTGTCACCTGAGATTTTCAGGTGAGAGCTGGCGTTCATGTGGTTTTGCTCCATCTACCTCTGGTCCTGCGCTGCCTCCCGGGCGCAGCCTTTGGCTCTGTGGTTTACCTGATGCAGTGCGCAGCTGTCATCACCCAGTTGGTTGCAATGAGGGTTCCTCCACAGGTGTGATGCCACTGGCCATTGGAATTGTATTGAAGGGAAGCCTGGGATCAACATGTCAAGTAAGGCTCAGAGTTTTGCTCACTGATTCGTTTTTTCATTGCTGCGCTTCCTGCACCCAGAACACAACCTGCTGCTGGCTTTTAAGGCATTTAGGCAACAGGTTTCCAACTCCTGGCCCAAACAGAGCATTTCATTTGCTTCAGAAATGTATTTTTAAACTCCATGTACAACTATGCTCCAGTAGTCATTGTATGCTACGCTGAATTTCAGTCTTGCTTAAACATGGGATGGTGCCCAAGACTACTGAAAGAACAGGAAAGCCTGCAAAAGCAGCAAGAGGTGGCACATTCAGAGCTTTCTTAAAACAATTGGACACTTTGGGATTGATCACAATGTGCCATTCAAATCCTAAGATATGACAGGCAAGATGCATCAAATGGATATAAGACCTGGTTTTGTTCAGCCCTGTTGTGCGAGGGGAGCACAACCCAAATTGTTCCAGGGAAAGCACAACGTGACCAACCTGCCAGGGCCAGCTGAAAGGTCTCGCGTCTTCTCCTCCAACAACTCTGGACACAAAGGGTGGGTAGGCGGGAACCCCGCAGCCAAAGGCTGGAAGACAGGTAAATAGGATGTGGGGTTTGAAAGTAGGAAGTTTAGAAAAATGGCTATAAGAGAGGGGGTTTTTTGTTGTTGTTTTTGGTTTGGGTTTTTTTTAATACAGACTGTTTGTACAGAATATTGCAAGGTCCAAGTATAGGCTGCAATTTAATGTGATACAAGTGAAGATACAGACATCACGCAAAACTGACCAATGTTACATAAAGCCGGTTTGAACGGTTTCATTTTTCTGACAGATAATGAAATCAAGTCGGCTTAACCAAATTCTCGTGTGTCAGCTGAGACGCAGCTCTTAACCAGTGCAACAATTTGATGTGGATTAACTGTATTTCAGTGTATTCAGGCCAAGTAAAATAACTTAGAATTTGCTACAGGCTGAAAGCAGCAGTGCTAATCGAGCCCCTCTACCAAGAACAAAATAGCACAGCACATAGTTACTATTCTGAGATAACTTTTTCATTAACTGCCCATGCTGTATCTTTCTGCTTTGTTGCAGAATGTCTAATTTCCCTAAAAAAAAAAGAAAAAAAAAGAATGTTGCTGTTAGATTTTAATTCATTTTTCCTTCAAAGCTAATGCTGAAATTGGGTAAATTGGGTACATACCTGCAGCAGCCAGACTCAGCACAGCAAAGAGGACTCCAAGCATGGTGCCGGTTACCTGCGTGCTGCAGGCTCCACTTCGCAAGGCATTTTATACGGTATAGTTTATCTCTGGGATACATGAGTTAAAATGTGGTGCTATTTTGGTGCCAGCGCTATTCTGATACCATTCTGGAAAAGTTGTGTAATTGTGGGATAATTTTTTATATGCACAAGTGCATTAAAAAACCCCAGTTTAGATGGACCTTGGATCCAGGCTATATTAATAACCTGGTTAAAAAAAGTTCTAACGGAGTTGCATATTATCTGTAGCAGCTGTTTGCTTTCCCATTGTCTTGAAATTCACCACAAAGGTGTTTTTGGAAGGAAAATGTTAAGTGAATTAGTCTAATACTTGATGGTCTCTCAGCAGTGACAGCATCTGATAAATTCAGACAGTGACAGATTCAGATGTGTCAGCGGGGCTGAATTAGATGCTCTCTCGAGGCCCTCTTCCAACCTTAATTATTGTCTGATTCTACGACTGCTTGAAATTTTATATTGTTCTGGTTGGTTTTGTGACTGTGGCAGCTGCCACTTTGTACCGACTGAAAACCTGGATCTTCTTTTCTAGCTCAAGTTGCATGTGTTTTAGCGTGCCATACTTCTTCAATAAACTGTAATCACTTTGAAGTGGAAGATGTTTCAAGTGATACAGAGAACCAGCTGTCCATGAGGAAAGAGAAACACTGGTGAGCCAGACTTCATTTATTTCCTATTTGCCTTTAATTGTTAGATCAGTAGCACATCTCTGGAAGAGAATAGGGTTCCTGTAGCATTGCAAATGAGTATTTTTACACCCCAAAACAGCATGCTGACCCACAGTATCATGCAGTGTGGGCCTCTTAGTGAAAAAGGGTAAACTATTTTCACCAACAGGTCAAATCAGGCAAGAGCAGGCATTTAGACCACGACAGAGCTGCTGCCCCGAAGGAAGTGTCCTAATTCATTACTGGACGTTCGATATCAATGACTTGATATTTACCTTTGTGCCTTTTCCTTCCTGTTTTATTTCTATTATGGGAATTTTCCATCCTCAGGCATGTTTCCGTCTGCCCGCCCTTCACCTGAAAAACTGTTACTGTTTATTTAAACAACAAACATCGCTATCTCATAAGCCAGGTCACGCACAGGGAGCAAACTTCTTAGAATGGAAACAAATACCATAGTGCCAGTTTCATAACCAGAGCTGAATTGTACATACAGACCAAATTAGAGGTTTCAGAAAAGCTGAAATAAATCTATTGTTTAACATCAGTCTTAAACAGCAAAATCCCTGTTTTTCATAGCTTCCATTCAGCAGTAGGTACTGATTTGGGTGGAAGATGCCTGCAGCACACATGTGGAAAGCAGAAATATATAATGCTTTGCTGTTTTGTCTGCTTCTCAAGAATGTATTATCCTACCAAACAATGGCACTTGAGAAAGCTGCATTCTGAATTTCAAATGGAATCAACCCAACTCTGTTCTGGCATCTTGTATTTATTATCTGACAAAAGCGTAAATCAAGATTAACTAAGTGCAGAACTGAGATTCTGAAGTTTTTTTTCATTAATTAGTTGGCTCTCTTCTTAATGGCTCAATTTACAAGCTAAACAACATACTATGCCTTTCAGTTTAACTTCCACACCACTATCATTTCCTTAAATACCAACCAAGTATAAATTCTCGATGTTCAGTTACTATTTCAACTTTTCTGTTTTATGGGTATGCTTGTAAACATGGTACCTTATTTAGTGTTTTAAGCATTTCTGCAATCATTTCACAAATTACCTTCTGCTACCTTGCACACTGTAAACAGAGAAACCCTATTCTTTCTTTTCTCTTTCTTCTTTGCAGTGAAATACTGAAACAGTTATTTTATTATATGGGGGGAAAGTCTCATAAGAATCATCATATTTTTAATTTAAAACATTCTCAGAGCTCTTTTTTGTTTTGTTTTTGTTCCACCTCTGCTTTATGTAACAATTGCTTATCTGTCTTTTCCAGGTCTAGTCTAAATAGGCCGAAGTATCTTTCTGGGCCTCGGTGGGTGTCACACTGTTGGCAGTTCTGCAAGCGAACATCAAAAGGTTCGGTTTCCAGCTGGTACCACAGTGGCTTGGAAACAGCTCCCCAGAAGCTCTTATCATCTTCATGCCAGATGTTTCACAGAAACTGAGCAGCTCACGGACCTTCAGTAAGAAAGAGCAGGAACTTCTGGTATGTTCTGTTAAAGTGCAATAGTTAATATTTCTTTACACAATGTACGTAGTGTACAATTTGTAATGTACTCCATTGCTTCACAGTCTTTAGCCTGTTCCCTTGTAGGGTAGTAACTATGCTAGACCAATTAGTAAGCGGAATGGTCTGCAGGTAAGTAACAGACACTGAAATCTACCTTTCTGAGGGATGTTTTTAATCTGAAACTAGACAGTAACCTATTTAAAAACTCAAAGTTAAATCCTGCCTTGGCTTTTCACTGGGAACATCACATCTGCCAGATTCATAATTTGCTGGCCATTAAATCTGCTATTTGATTGTTCCCTGGGTTCATTTCTGAGTTCCTAAAACTGAAGCTTGGCCCGCATGCCTCAAGATACAAGGCTACACAGAGCCAGGGAAATTCAGATTAGCACCACCCTGTGTCTTTCAGTCTCTTATGGTGCCTTCCGAATTGTCTGTTCCCAGCTTAGACCCATCTATGTATTATTTTCCACACTGTATTTCCTTTTAATCCAAGCACTTTTGTAGTCACTACTTGCCACAGATGTAACATAAGGCTCTGTGTGTTTTAACTGGGTGGGAAGCAAGGCGAGGAGAGAACACAGACCAAAAAAAACCCAACCATACTTTGGTGATCAGATTAGACTGAAAGATATTTATTTAGAAACAACAGCTTTGGTATTTTAAAACCAAACAATCTTTAAATCACTAGAAAGTGGGAAGTCTCCCCCCACAGCCAAAACAAATCAATGCACAAAGTCTCAGTACGCTCAGAATAGGAAACCTGCAGATCAGCATTTCCAAGTGTAAATTGCACTCTGCAATCATAAAGGCTGAAAAACCTGTTACCAGCACGTAGAGTTCAATTGACTGACTTGTTACTGAAGTGGAAGCAAAATTAACATCCTCCCCCTCCCCCTGAGCAATAAATTAAAAAAATGTATACCAGAAAGGAGGTTACACTAAAGGTTTCTACTTAACTCTCTGAAGGGAACCATCATTCTTTATTTTCCTGCAAAATTTAAAAAAAAAATCAAAATATTGGTATATCTTCAAGTATTTTCACTAAATGGATTACTCTTAGGGAACTGAACAGCTTACAAGGAAAAAGAAACATCTGTTACACAAGCTTCTGGGATAAACTCTTGAAGAACCACACCTTCCAAGTCTCAGATTCCTCTCTTAACAAGGCACAAAAGGGTTGTTGCTTTCAAAAGGTCCTTGTTGTCAGCTGCAAAATTGTCAGATGTCTTGTGCAAATGGAGGCTGAAAGCAGGACTAAGTTCACTTGGACACTGGGATGTTCCCATTCAATTAATGAAGCAGGTCACTATTTCAATACCATTAATCTTGCTTCCTGCTACAAAGATTCTGCTCCCTGTTTCTGGAATCAAATTCTGCATCATCTTCATTAAGTAGATCCAATTAAGAAGAGGCAAGAGAGTTGGTTGCTGTACACTGCAAGGCTTTTTGCAGTGTCAAGAAGGACGAGCTGTTACATCAGCCCTGGTGTGCAGCTGCGAAGCTTCTCGGCATGTCAGAGCACAGTGTCAGGGACAGTTACCTGCAGGAACGGTTACTGAGTCACTCTGTAAAAGGCAGAAGGCAAGACTTGTGGGTGGCAAAGGCAACCTGATAGACAACGGTGAGAAAAGGACATAATTTTATAGTTTCAAGGACATGTTTCAGGACATGTACCAGGGTGCAGCTGTATACATAATAATTTAAATTGCTTCCTGACCGCTCCTTCCTTTTGCACTAAGGCTCTGATCATGATCATAGGCTCATAACTGCAGGTGTCTTTGATAGACGGATCTATTCCACCTCTCCCTAGGTTAGTTTGTCTAGCCTCAAGCACTTCCCACTCTTGTTCTTTCAACGGATGGCAGGTATTCAGACCTGCCTGGGATCAGGCCTGATCTCCAGTGCTCAACATTACAAAGCCAGTGAGCTGAGAGGGAAATTGCCAACTGACTTTAAACGAGTTTAGTCCAGTACCTTCTGAAAATTTTTCTATCATTTGGAAAACCAGGGCAATCTAATGGTAGGACTTTTCCTCTGACAGCTCTATTTAACCACACCTTTTTAATTTGTTTTTTTTAAAAGGCAAGCCACATTTAACTCTGTTCAACCCAAAGGAGGGATGCCTCTGAACAATATGGCTAGCTCACATGGCAAATCCCAGTCTCGTCTTTCATTTCCACTCTGTATCAACACACAACCAGAAAGTACCAGCACTAAGAGCAGAAATCACCATCTGTTGTCTATTCTGTGCTAAGTTTTTACTAGCACTAAGTTTTCTAAGGCAACTCAAAACAATTTCAAATCCTTCACACTGAAGTGAGATGCGGTGGAGCTTGAAGTCAGAACCTCCAACTCACAGTAAAAAGCACTCAGTGCTTCTCTTAACGTAGCTACGTATTTTGTCTGAACGGGAGAAACACTAACTCGGTACTTCCCCAAAATGACGGTGGTAAATGTGGTTTGATGGAGCACAGCACGGTGTCTATAAATCTATGAACATTTACCAGTAGTCCCAACAAGTCAGCACCTTGACCTGAGAACACCAGCTTGCACTTGTGTGTTCTTCACACAGTCACACCAGGCAGACAAGTGTGCACGATTCCCACGCAGTAGTAAAGACAAGTACAGCAGCTCTCTCACTAGCATCCCAGTCCTGCACAACGAGAAACATCATCTTGTCTGCCTTGATCTGCAGCCTTACAAATGTTTAAGGACAGATGATGGCTTTATCTTTTCTAATGTTCATGAGCCCTACCACTCCAATCCCTGCTCTAATCCTACTTCTTGCAAGAGGTCACAGCTCACTTGTTGCAAGAGAGACTGAAAAGCCTCACAGTCCAAAACAGAACCTCCCCAGGCACCGCTGACAGAGAATGAGGTTGACAACACTCAGTGGACAGCAGCCAAATGCAGCAGCCTTATACCTTACTCCTGAAGAGCGGCTTGGCTCCAGGACCACAATATTCGTTGTAGATGAGTTTGAACAGAAACAAGTGAAACAATGTGATTAAGGAAGCCACGCTGAACCAGAACAGGAAGGGTAAGCCTGGGTATTGCTTGGCCATGTGTTCCTCATGAGCCAGAATAGCTTTTAGATGGAGTGTGTGTCTCAGGTCCTGCAAGTGGATCAGATCTGTTGATATATAAAGCAGTGGGGTGATGGGTTGAGTCACCATGACTGGGAAAGTGTGACCTCGTGCCTCTGAGGTCAGCTCCACAGGCTCGTTCATACAGCCTGCCTCACACGCGTAGAGTTTAACTGGCTTGTCTTGGAACTTCACAGACACATGCAAGAAGGGCTTTCCTTCAGCATCCAGCAGAACAGCTAAGTTAATCAAGTCCTTATTGTAATGGATCCCACGTAAGGAATAGCTGTTATGAAGTACATCAGGATCAGCCTGAAACTGAAGATGGTTTTCTGTGAACTGCAGACCCCCAAAACTAAGCACCATTCCCTGCATAAGTCCGTGGACTCCAGCTGCCACAAGGCCCTTGCATCCCCGTTTCTGGAGCGTTAGCTTCCACAGGTCTGAGAGCTGCAAGATCTGGGCGACACTGGTCAGCTTTGCTGGCCACAGGTTCTCCGCGTGCATGGTCGCGTGGCCACTGAAGCAGTGGTCAGCGTAGTTCAAACTGGCTTCCATTTTCTCTCTGTCCTCACCACTAATGAGCGGATCGAGCAGGGGAGCTGGCATGGTTGACAGCACGTAGTAGAGGGTCATGTTAACAGTCTCACTGGATGGCGTGTGTGCATCTGTGATCTTTCGCATTTCAACCCCTGTAATAAAAGAAAACAACCAAGAGTCAGAGGAATAGACATTAAGCAGAAGAAGATCAAAGGTGCATGTCATTGTTCAATACACAGGCTAATACAACATCTAAGAACCCTCTGCCTATGAAACATTGAAGTGAAATGCCTCATTGTATTTTCTTAAATGCTCTCTCCGCTATTTCGATTTTGAAAGCCAAGCTCCCACTAAAAGCAAAGCAAGTTTGATATACAGATGGAGCTGTCACTTTAACTCTGCAAGAATGATCTGCCAAAGGAACATCTATCTTTTTACTGGCTATAAAACAGCAAGTCCTATATTACTTGGGCAGCTAGTCTTTTATGCAAGGCCATCAAAATCTTCAGAAAAAGTATCTTTGTAGGACAGTCCTTAACTTCCATGAAGAAATCTGTCCTTTATACTGTCACTACAGGTCAACTCTATTTCCAACTTAGCACTGACGTGCTGGGCAAATCAGTGAGGTTCCTGAAGACATGAAAGCCAGCACATCCAGAGTTATGGTTAGAAATGTTCTTCTATTGTTTCCTTTATGCAGTAAGGAATACTCCACTTTTGTAGAGTACACTGGGTTCTAAAGCAGGAACGCTGTTTTATTATCCCATAAGGTGCCTTCTGGCTCCGAGAGAAACTTGTCATGAAAAGCAGAGCCCCTGCAGACCTTACTGCAACCAGGTCACTGAGCTTTCAGCTCCTCTCTAAAGCAACTTTGGCAGTTGATCATCACTTCCCTTACCCGAAATGAACAGGTCTGACCAGGTCTGTTGGTGCTCCTGGAAAATATCTTCCACCCCCATCTGCATCACCTCCAGTATCTCTTTCTTGGCCGCCTCCCTCAGCTTGCTGAAGGTCTCCTCCAGCCTGGAGGCCTCGATGGGCTCGGAGGTGTACACCACGGAGAGCAGAGTCTCGTCGAAGTGGGATTTGGGTGCCACCTGCACCCGGCTCACGAGTTTCTTGGCCGCCACCACCATGAGCACCACCTTGTTGCTCCCGGGCAGCAGCAGGCGGCCGGAGGAGAGCAGGAACTGCCGCTCCTCTGCCTTCTCCAGGCTGGTGGTGAAGCGGCCGCCCAGCGAGGGCGCGGAAGCCGGGGCCGAGGCCTCGAAGGCGGCCACCCGCTCGGTGGGGTTGGCGATGAGGATGCGCTGCAGGTAGAGGTGCGGCCGGCTCCGGTGCGCGACCACCTCCTCCCGCAGCGTCACGCAGTCCCCGCCGCCCGGCCCGGCCCCGCTCTGCACGCACCGCACCCGCCGCACCGCCCCGTCCCGCAGCGCCGCCAGCGCCGCCC
>VWYH01011236.1:516096-534631 GCA_013399365.1 Pampusana beccarii
CGCCAGGCGCCCGTGGCCGCCTGCAGGCAGAGCGCGGCGGCCCCGTGGGGCTCGTTCCCCCGGCCCGTTCCCCGCCGCGCCCGCGCCGCCCCCAGGTACCAGTAGGCGACGAGCAGCAGCGCCAGCAGCAGCAGCAGCCGCCGCGCCCAGCTGCTGGAGAGCAACCCCGGCAGCCCCTTCAGCCGCTGCTGCAGCCACATGGGCGGCGGCGGGGGCGGCGCGGGAATCCCGGCCCGTCCCGCGGCCTCGGCGCTTCCCCGCGNCCCTCGGCTCCGGGCTCGCCGCCGCCCCTGCCCCGCCGCCGGCAGAGGGACGGCCGAGACGCCCCCGCAGCCGCGTTGTCAGGCAACCCCTCCAGCCCATTCCAGCCCACCGCCGCCGTTCCGTCCGTCCCGCCACCGGCGGGAAAAATCTGGAGGTGTTTTCCATAATTCCAGTGGCAATTCGCTTCTGTTACCACCGCAGAGTCTCGTGTGGGAAAGCAAGTTATACTCCGTTAAATTTTATTCCACTGTGTAGTAAATAGAGGAGCAAACTTGGCGTGATTTACATGCGCACGTCATGCCACAGACGCCTCTGTAGTCCGGTTCAGCTCAGCAAGGAGAATAGCAAGCCGAACAGAAACAATGTGAGTGAAAATGAAGTGTAAAATTCCTGACAGGATAGAGCCAGTGAGCCAGCTTAGCAAAGGGGAGCAGAGGAGACACTTTATTAACTTATTCTTGCAAATGAGCTGTTTGGTTTGGGGCGGGCTGGAATCTGTAAAAATGGTGGGTGAGACCCTGTTCTTTGCACGTTGCTGCTTTAAAAACTGAGCTCTGATCCTTCCAGTTGTTAGGAAGCTGCTGCTGTGCTGGGAGCACGTGTTGCACGTACTCCTTGGAACATCTGCACTGGCAGCTGCCTCTGCTTAAAAAGACAGGCAGCCCAGCCCACTCCAGCCAGAGTGCACAAAGCAGGACAAACAGAAACAGGAAAAAAAAATATGCTTGCTGGGTTGGCATAGCTGCAAAATGCAAAGAGAGCTGTCAAATAGGGACAGTCTGAGTAACAGCAGTATGAACAATTATGCATTCATGATTTCTAGTGTGCAAAACCCCTTTCATTTTAGAATGGAGAGCTTTAACTTCATTAAAATGAAAAACTTGCAAGTTTTAAAACTCTAGATTGAGTCACAGATCTCAGTCTGAGGTTTGAAGGTGAGGGGCTGAACACTTTTGCTGTGGCTCTGGTTTATGGTGTTGGGGCTGCTAAAGATCTATCAGGGCCTGCAATGTACTGCAGAAATCTAAAGTGAAAGACTCTTTTCTTTTTTGTTTTCTTTATTTAGTGAAACTGGCAGCTTTGCAGAAGGAAGTTTCCTGAAATCACCACCTTAGGGAAAACTGGTATTTCCTTGGATCGTTGCCTGCAGTGCATCATTTCAGCATGAGGACTGTTTTCTTTGCCTGGTAATGATGAGGGAATTACTACTTTGGGGAGAGGGAGTGGAAACAAAAAGTGCTTTGAACACCCTCAAGAATATTCCCAGTGAAAAAACAGTGGTGGTAGTTCTATGCGAGGATGCTATCGTGAAGCATGGAGAATACTAATTAGCTACAGTGGGGGGCAGAGAGCGACCCCCCTGCTCCCGCACAGCCTCACGTTTGCTCAACACACGTTTCTTTCCCCTGCAAAGCGCAGATGTTCCCTCGCTCCGCTCCAGCCTCGGCCCCAGCGGTTCCTGCTCCCCCTCCTCGAGCGGCCCCAGCTGCTTCCCCGCCTCCTGCGGGGTCCGGGGCGGCCCGGGAGGAGGAGCCGCCGCCTCCCGCTTCTTCCGCCCGTCCCCGCCGGGCGGGTCTGGTGCGTGGCACAGGCTACGGCAGCTCCGGAGCTTTCTAGAGCCGCCGGTCGGTGTCGGCTCCCGGGCCGCCTCCATGGTGCCTCCGGCGGTGCTGCTGCTCTGGGCGGTGCTGGCGCTGCTCGGGCCGGGGGGCGGCGGAGCCTCCGCGCAGGAAGGTAAGGGGGAGTCTGCGGGGGGAGCTGGTGGCCGGGCTGGAGGTGCCACTGCTGTCCTGAGCACGGCCCGACTGAGACAGCGGAGTCCGAGCCCTTGGGCTGAGGCTGAGCCGAGTTCTCAGGGGTGCGCAGCTGGCGGGGGTGTCCGCACATGCTTGTCGAGTGCCTCGGCTACCAGACTGGCGCTCACAGCTCTGAGTTTGAGGTGAGCCTTGGACACCCATTTCATCCCACTAAAGTACTCCCAGCCACTTGGGTTGTGTCCCACCCAGGCCAGCCCTTCCTGCTTTTGAACTTGCTCAGTTCAAGAGTTTGGTAACAGAGAGCGTTTGATCCCAGGCTGGCCACGCTGTGCCCTGAGATCCTGGATGCTCTGAAAATAACGTAAATCTGTCCCCAACATAAACAGTTGGTAGATGCTGTGAAGAGTAATTGGTAAACAGTGGAGGATCAGGGCAGCTACAGAATGTCAGCCAGGCCGACAAAGAGGTTCACGCACTGTCACTCTGCCAAGAAGTTTGGATAATTATCTCTGTCTTCATTAGAGAAGTGGCAATTAAGTGGAGATTTCATCTTGTTACCTACAATATTTGCCTTCATAATGTGTGGTTCTGGTGTAATTTCCTTTACTGTGTATTACTTAATAATAATGCAGTTAATGTGTATCCATGAAAGCGTTGGGAGTTCTTTAGTTACAATGGCATAACTAAAACAAAACAATTCAGCATTTAGGACAGCTAGTAGGCAAACAGAAGAAGTTAATCTCTCTGTGCTATCCTGCTTTCCTTACACACCCCAAATCTTCCAGGTTTATAGTAAGGTTTTAGAGTGCACTAGAGACATAAAATTGGGTGCTGGGAAAAGAGAATGAAGTATGTTGATTAGGAAGAGGGATTTGGAATTAACTGCTTTTTGAACCCATTGCTTCTGGCATGGCTCAAAGAAAAAATGCCTTACCTTTTCTGTGCCTCAGCTTCCTCAGAGTAATATGAGAATAATGATACCTGTCTTCTCTCTTGTACATTCTTTCAGATCTCTGCAAAAGTTCTAAGCATGGTTACTTGTAGTTAATAAAATCTTTAAAAAAACTTTCATAAATGTAAATTTAATAGAGATGATATTATCCACTATTAAATTGTGCACTGATTTTTTTTTTTTTTTTCCTATTTGGTCCCTGTATTAATGGTATTTTCTTGGACACTAGCTTAACAGGAAGGGGCACAGTAAGATTGCCCAAAGCACAGCCTGGGGATAAATTCATTCCTTGTCTTGAAATGCAGCTGCAGCTGTGCTTTCCCTGTAGAGTCAGGGCAGAAGTAAAGAACTCTATTTTTTTTGTTGCTGAACTCATCTAGTCACTGTTTTTTACTCTTTGTAAGAAGTCAGAAGTCCACCCAATCATTTCACTGTGATGTTGATCTTAGAGCCGTTGTCCCTACAGAATCCTTTTCACCTGTAGTCCTCAAAAAACTTCACAAAAGCAGCAAATGTACCCTGTTGACATTCTACAGATGGAAAAACAGAGGGATAGCAAGACTGGCTCCTTGGGCAGTGCAGTCAAGCTGTCCTTGTTCTTCATCCAGTGTTTGCTTCATTAACCACAGTGTTCATATTTTGTAGCCATATCATTAATAAATGTGTTTGTGCTATTTCTAATTGTCGGCATGGCCCAGGAGTCCCTGGGCCCACGAGGCCCAGCTTGACAGAACAGGCTGCTGTTTCTACGTGTGAAAAGTAACTGTGACACAGAAAATAGGGAAGCATAAATCTGCTTTTGGAGGTTTTAAAATGCCTGTGTGTCGGACTGAGATTAAAAGAGTTTACTGCTCTGTCTCCTGAAAAACCAATCAGCTGCACCAGTGTTCAGCAAAATCTTTGAGAAAGAGCAAAAAGGGTTAAAGGAGAAGGAGCGGGGGCAGCATAGCTCAGCACAAGCTTGTAGTACTGGACAGAAAGAATGTCTCTTGGGATGGAAAGCTCTCGCTACTGCAGAGATTTTTCAGAACAGAAACTGAGCTTAATGTCTCTGAGTCCTACCCCACCAGATGAATAATAAGAAGGGAATCTGTAATGTGGAATTCTGCTGGGGAGGACAGTGTCTCCGGCTTTTCTGTGCATCAGTGAGTTCACAAGCTGCACAGTGAAACCTTTTCTGTCTTAGAAACAGGACACCGCTTCCCATTTATCCGTGTGAGCCTTTAGCTCTCACATCTGGTCCAGTAAACTTCTGGCAGTCAGATCATAAACAGCTGGTTGCTTTCTTGGGGTAGCGACATGAAAATGAATTAGCGATGTATTATAACATGAAATGCCTGAGAATTCAGGCTGAAATAATTACATAGCGGACAGGCTCTTTTCTTTCTTCTTTTATCATTATTATATGCTTTCTCCTCTCCTTTCAGGTACTAGAATTTGATATTTGTCTTCACATTCCTCTCTGGCAGGCCCACATTTGCCCCACTCTGCGTTGGCAGCATGATCTTCACGTTCTCAGAAACCATGAGCTCCAAGCCCTTTAACAAAGCTGCCATGGTTTAGGGCGGGAAACTATAATGGCTTTAACGTGTTCCCTGGGGAGACAGATATTTTATTCACTTGTTTGCACCTTCTGACTAGACAGGACACAAGGAACTGGAATGTGCTGGAGGAGCTGGACTAGGAATGCACTTCATACATCTAAAAATCTGCCTTTAAAAATGACACAAATGCAGGATTAGTATTCTTTTATTTGTTACTCCCTTTGTGTGAATGTCTAAGAAAATACAATTAGAGCTGACCTTCTACTGACTGTTCTCAGACTCTCCTCTTTTTATTCTGAAGCAGGTAAAGGATTTTAGGAATTTCCTAGGGAAACCCCCTTTCTTCCCAGCTTGGAGTCTTAACACTTATTTCTTATTTTTGCTGTCTTTGTCAGGTCTATCTAGGACTCGAGCTCTTAGATCCCTCCTCCCTAAGATCAGACAATATCAGTTTCGTTACACTAGGAAGATGCATCTGGTACATCCATTGAAAAAAAATCATTATTCCGAAAGAAGCCTGCTCAAGCCAAGAAAATGTGCTTTCAGTTTTTCCCGGTATTTTCTGATGTTAAAATCGAATGGCCAGGATTCACATTTAAGCACTGTTGCCAGAGCCTATATGAATTCCTACTTAAGCAGAAATGTTAAGATGAAGTAGAGCATTTAATCATCACAATGAAGAAACCAGAGCTTCCACATAAAAATCATATTCCAGTGGGACTATAGAGAAACTTCTGAAAGGGAACTTCTGAATTTAGCTTCATCATTTTTAAGGAACTGGAAATGAAAAGCAAGTTTAGGAGGAGAATGTAAATGAAAGTTAGGGCAGAATTAAATTCATATTGTATGTGTGTGAAAAAATCTGGAAAGCACCTCAGGAATGCAGAAGAAAATTGGAGCAGCCATGGAGAGGGAATAATAACGTTCAGCCTAATTTTGGTGTTCCCTACACCCAGACAATGCTGAGTGACAAAAAAGCAGCTCTGTGGGGAACAGGAAGCCAATTGCACTAAATAGATGACTTCCAAATGGGTGTTTTTATAGTAGTTCTATAATTTATCTCAAGTTTAATTTCTTCCATACCCTATGTGAGGGAAGAGAATTGTAGCTTTCAATAGCAGGGAAAAAAAACACTCAATACATTATATTTTCTTTTTCTAGCTCATAACTCGGGCAATGAAATTGTGTCTTCTTACAAGCTTCCACTTTATACCCCGGACCAGGTTCTAATCTCCACCGCAAAGGAACAGTCTTGCTTGCGCTGCAATTAGTGTTGAGTTCTTCAAAACAAAAGTCAGGACTCCTGGGTTCTGTTGCTGGATTCATGATTGACTTAAAGAATGTAGTGGGAAAGTCACTTTGCTTCTCATCGGCTGGATTTTGACTTCTTTTTGTCAAATCTGTCAAGTACTTTTAGGGCCATTGATCCCTACCTTGGCTCAGTATCTGATAGTAAACCTCCCTAGTTAAGTATGGAACAGCTGGTAGTGGAACCCATGCAAGTTGAATGTGTCTCTTGTGCTTTCTCCTGTATGCAGAAAACCTGCTGGTTCTTACTGTTGCCACCAAGCAAACTGAGGGATTCCAGCGCTTTAGAAGATCAGCCCAATTCTTCAACTACAAAGTCCAGGTGATGGCTCAGTGGTGGTTGGTCGAAGGGATTTGTACTGGGAGTTATCAGGACCATTAAGGTTGTGGGTTCTGGTCCTTTCCTGTGAGTCTTGCTGGGAAGGTGACCTGTTCAAGAGACCCTGTGCCTGTCATCCTTTAGGTGCTGGGGCTGGATGAGGAATGGCAGGGTGGAGATGACAAGAAGCCAGCAGGAGGCGGGCAGAAGGTCCGTCTCTTGAAATCGGCTTTGAAGCAGTATGCGGATAAGGAAGACTTGATCATCCTTTTCATAGACAGGTAATGGATTGGAAAGTATTTGCCATTAACTGAATCATAAGGCTGTTTGGGCGGGTTCTTACTGAGAAGAAATTAACTGCGAAGTAGATTGCTTTTGGAAGGTGTGTCCAGACCTCTTCCATTTTTTTCCCCCTGAATTCTCTGCAGTTGCCAGAGAGTGGCTCAGAGCTGCATCCGTGGCAGCTGGGAAGGTCTGACCAGAACAGGCTGATTCCAACTCTTGCATAAAGTTGATAGTGTTACACCTGCTCCTGCCAGGGTGGAATTTGGCTGCCTCTATCTGCAGAGAATGAGCAGACAATTTAAGTGGATCTAGGCAGGCCTTTCTTACCAGAATTATTTGTTTTATAAGGTGAGGCACGCTGCAACACAATCCTGAGAGCAAGACTTAGTCTGCTGGAGAAATGTGGAAAGGGAAATGAGCAGTAATACTGAAGCAAAACTAAAAGAAAGAGATTCCTAAAGAAGCATGTGTTCCTATAAACTTTTTGTGCTGACCTGTTTTTGTGACCCCGTACTTTTCTGTCCCTTTCTTGTCTGTCTTTTGCTCTAGCTATGATGTACTCTTTGCATCGGGCCCCACAGAATTGCTGAAGAAGTTCAAACAAGCCAAGAGCAAGGTGGTCTTCTCAGCAGAGAACTACATCTATCCTGACAGAAAGTTGGAAGCCAAGTACCCTCAGGTGCGAGATGGCAAGCGCTTCCTGGGTTCTGGAGGTAAGATGCAGAATCTTCTTTTAGCTGAGAACCTCTCTCAGCTTTTTCCTCCTATTAGAGGGCTTTTGGGAGAAGTAGCAAGCGACTAGCTGTGGAAAAAGCATTTCTATAGATGGAGCTTTTCTGATGCTAGAGGTTACAGATTTGATCCTGGTGTCATTCCATGTTGGGAAGTGTGGTCTATGTATGTTTTTGCTGAAAGCTGGTATATCCCTGCAGCATGGCAGAGTGGAGCGAGACTTTGTGTGAAAGAAATGAGAGCATGTGTCCAGAGGAGAACATGCCTTTTTTAGTTGTCTGGGTTGCAACACATCTTCTTACTTATTCCCACAGGCTTCATAGGTTATGCTCCAAACCTGAAGAAACTTGTGGAGGAGTGGAAAGGGAAGGACGATGACAGTGACCAGCTCTTCTATACCAATGTCTTCTTGGATCCAGAAAAAAGGGTAGGTGTAGCTAGATTTTGAGATTAGGAGTTGTCTGAGAAGCATTGCTGTTAATCCTCTGCGTAGTGTTCCTGCTGGCAGTAAAATAAATTAATCACATACATATGGCCCCTTAATTACTGCTCTGGCATCCTTACATGGAAGAGGCCAGTAGTATGTCTAGTTACCCATTTCCCTTCTGAAAATTTGCATTCTAGCTGCTACACCTTGGTTCTGTTATTAGCAGTTTTTATCTTTAAACTCAAGGTATCTTAAAGCAAGTCTTACTGAAAACTCGGTATCTGTATGTGCTGATGTTTAAAGCTACTGAGTGTGGCAGAACTCACCAGCCTCAACCCAGGGGATGTGAAACCCAATCTTGAAGTGTGACTGATTCTGCTTCGGTTGTCCCTGCCCAGTTCTGCGTTACGCAGTGCAGCCTGTCCCTGGGGGACAGCACAATGCATGGGAACGAGGAAGGCAAACTGTGACAGCAATGTCAAGAGGAAGCGTTAGAAATAGGAAGCTGCTTTCAGGCTAATTAGAGAAGGAGTTGCACTTTTTTACCAGCAGGGCTGGCAAAAAATTCAGAACAGCTGCACATTTTTACTTCCCCAAATCTGAATATGGCCTGTGATATTTTAACATGACCAGTTCCTTTAATGTTCTCATCTGCAGTTCTGGCCCTGTGCCACACAAAGGCTGAGTAATTCCACTGACTTGGCATTCAGAGAGCGGATGTTAGCGCCCTGCTGTCCTTTCCAATAATCCGTCTCAATAGGTGCCTGGGGGGACGCTGACTCTGTTAAATCAGCTGGATTTTAATCTGACAAAAATCTAGTCAGAATGTGACTTGCAGCAAGGGATAAAAGCAAAGATCGTACAAGCTGGCCTTGCACCCTGACTGTGTTCTGGTTTGACACAGGTACCTGGGGCAACATTTGGGGTAATGCTTGCCCTGTGGGTAGATGGCAAGAAGCTGTCTTCACAGCAGGTGTTTTTGCTATCTTTGCGTTCCTGCATATTATATGTGGGTTTTAAATGACTGTGCTGCAAGTGTACTTCATTAATATGATGCATATTATTATTGGCGCACCCACGAGAGCTTTAAAATGCTTATTTGCATGGTTTTGTGTAGTATAATATGTTTAAATTGTTTTAGAAAATGGCAAATTGTCCCAGATTCAAGTGAAAATGAAGATTAGCTGGGAGCGTTATAGGCTTCAGAGCCTGGAGAGTGTGGAAATGGTTACAGGAATGTGATATATCTTCACTCAACGTTGGATTTCTCATGTGTAAAGAAAGGATGCCCACTTGTGTTTTAATTAAGGTTATTTATCTAATTCTTTTAAAGGAAAGTATCAACATCAGTCTAGACCAGAGAAGCCGGATCTTCCAAAACCTAAATGGAGCATTAGGTGAGATGGAAGAAGGAAGCTCATTTCTCCTTGGAATACAACTGCATGCTGACACCAGAAATAAAGTTGTGTTGTGGCTGAAGGGATTAAATTTCGGAAATTCCTGTCCCCGCAGAATAAGCCTCAGTAAAAAGCCTCTGCCAGAGTTCTGGGATTTATTTGCAATTCCACCGCAACAAACTAGGTTCTCATTGTAATTCCCTACTCACTTGGGGAAATGCGGGTCAGGTTTTCCATCTTACAGCTCCTTGCCCCTTTGATCTCCAAGCATGTCAGATCGCATTAGCCTTGGGGATTGAGACTGGGAGGGACTTCAGTGCAAGTAATAACACACAGCCCTGCCTCGGGCTCTCCTGTCTGTCCGCTCCATAGCAGTGCGTGGAATGCACAGGAGGTGAGGTGCAGCCAGACGCTGTCTGTGCCGCTCACTGACCCTACCACCTGCTGTTTCATTGATTTTGCTAGTCCTGGCAAAAGTGATTCCTTTACTTTCCTGACACTACTGCCTAATGTTTTCACTTTAGTCTCTTGCACAACTCCATCTTTATTTCAGTCAGGTAAAAAATTAAAATGGCAGTGTAGTTTTTGGCTCTTGTGCTCATTATAACAATGGAGTTTGGGTCTGTACTAGTCTGTTTTTCGAAGGATTTTTGTGGTTCTTTTGAGGAGGCATCTCGGATGATCTCTGCCAGGAGGGTGGACTTTTTTCTGAGGTGAAAACAAAGAGACAGCAGGTGCATAGAATGCTTAGGTGAGAAGGGTCTGAGTCCTTCTGGCCATCAATAGCTGTTCCTCACAGCACAATTTGTCAATGCCAGTTTTGAAAGACTGTCTCAGTGTGGCTTCTGCTAATTCCCAGTAGAAGGTGTATTTGTCAGCCCAGCAAGCTGCACTCCTTGTCCAACTTCCCAGCCATCTTCCTGTTACCTCACAGGATCATTGTGAACATTTTTTTTCTCCTTTCTGGATATGTTCTGTAGCCTTTAAACTGCTTGTGCATGGTTATCCACACCCATGCTTTCATCTTTCAGCAGTTGTTCAGTAGAAATGAGGCATTGTGCTGCTAATTATCAATAAAAGCCTTCCTCTGATAACATGATGGCAATGTCGTTTGCAGATGAGGTAGTTATGAAGTTTGAAAACTCACGAGTGAGAGCAAGAAACTTGTTATATGACACTCTGCCTGTGGTGATTCATGGAAATGGACCCACCAAGGTAAGTGGGTGTCCTGAGAGAAAGATTTGGCATGCATTTGTTGCAGTGATCCTTTAGGCTTGAGTGTGTCAATTTACTGTCTTCCCATATACTGACTTTCCCTTTCTACATTTACATCTGAGAAATAATAAGTGGTCCAGGTCTGTAGCTGCAAGAGGGGCCTGGTTCAAAGATCAGCATGTAATTATACCCTCAAGCTGTCACGCTTTTGAGATTCTTTAGTCCAAGAAGAAGTTAAAGGAAGTTCTGATGAAGCGTGATCTTGCACTGGGGGTGGATGCAGATAAACTCCCCTGCTCTGTAATGCTTAACATGGCAAATTCACTTCTGCAGCTGCAGCTGAACTACCTGGGGAACTACGTTCCTCAAATATGGACATTTGAGACGGGCTGCACTGTGTGTGATGAAGGTCTGCGCAGCCTCACAGGCTTTAAGGTAATGCTGATGTTTATTCAAAGCTCTCAAGATGGGTCTCACAATGAGATCTTACGTGTCTGATGTGTTACCTGAACCATCACTTCTCTCACTGAATGTAGGATGAAGCGTTGCCAATGATTCTGATTGGCATTTTCATCGAGCAGCCCACTCCATTCCTCTCTCAGTTTTTCTTACGGCTTCGTAACCTTCATTACCCAAAGCAACGAATCCAGCTCTTCATTCACAACCATGTAAGTAACGTTGGCCTGTGAAGGTCTTAGCAAATGTGGGGAAAATGTATATGTCCTCCTGTATACCTCCTCCTGTCTCGTGGGCACCTTTGCAGCCTTCGACTAGGCTTCCAGGCTCTGTAATCCCAGGTCTCTTCTGCAGTGGCACCTATAAAATAGCTCTGTCCAGATGTAAAGATGTGGAAGCTGGAAGAGCTGTTGCTCATCTGGTTTGGCATTTTCAAGAACAGGAGGCTGAGCAGCCTGGGATGAACCCATCTCATCTGTTTTTCCTTATTTTTCCTTTGGCATAGGAGGAACATCACTTGATGCAGGTGGACTCTTTTGTTGAAGAGCATGGCAAAGAATATCTAGCCATCAAAGTGGTTGGACCAGATGATAAGGTGGAGAATGCTGAGGCACGTAACTTGGGCATGTAAGTGAAAAGGCCATACTTGAGGGCTAGCAAAGTCAGCCTGTGTCCAGACTAAGGCAGTCCGGTTTTTCTGAGTATTGTTACTGTCAAGTGGATGCGTCTCTTCTTTCAGTCACCCTTTTCTTTCAATTTTCCTAGCTTTAACTCCCCATGCCCATTATATGTTGGGAAAAAATCAGGCCAAATGCCAGCTCCCTTTCTCCAGTTTCAGAAACCAGGTTCTCACTGGTCCTTTGCTCTGTTAGACAACAGCCCTGTACCTCCCACCCTCATCAAGCAGTCTATGTGCCCAGTCACAGATCACAGAGAATATGCCTCTATATCCCTGAAGAGAAGTGTAGTACTAAAACTAAGAGCTAGTGGCAGAGTATCTTCCTGTCTGTGACTGGGAGGTGTGAGTTTGAGCTCAGGTCTGGATTTGGGCTGACAGTAAATGGGAACCTCTTCAGTTTGTGCTGAGGAAACAGTTTGCTAAATGTTGATTTTGGCTGTGTCTCAGTGTGTGCTGTTGGATCCTGACTCCGATGTTTGTCCTATGCTAGCATTCTGGGTTTTAGGTTAAACTGAACTTCTCTGAGCACCCAGAAGAAGACCTTTAGTCTACAAGGTTTTCTGTCCCATGTCTTGCTCTGTTGTAAGAGGATTTTGATGTGACTTTTCTTTTTCTCTGGCTATAGGGATTTGTGCAGAAAGGATCCTGACTGTGACTATTACTTTAGCCTGGATGCTGAGATAGTTCTGAAGAACACAGAGACACTAAGGATCCTGATCGAACAGAACAAGTGAGTCTGAGCAATCCTTATTGGTCACCTTTCACACAAGGAATACAATGAGTTCTTTAATCACTGAGATGTGTAAGGCAGTAGGAGAAATGTGTCAGAGAAGGAATGTTAGAGAGACATCTCTTCTTTGGTCTTTTTTTACTGTAGTTGTAATCCCTGGGTTTTAGGCAGTAGATGTAAATCATCCCTAGTTTTGTCTTTGTATAGTCACTAGAACAAATCAGATTCTAAGAGACCTGCTGCAGGGTGCAGTTAGATAGGAGATTGTGACTATACTTGCCCTTTCTTAGGTGGAATTTCATTCCAACAGAGTTGACAGAAGCACCAACTCTATGGGGGAGAATCCAACTGTTAGAGTCCTGTGGTTTGTAAATATTTTCCTTTTCTTCCTGTGGTAACACCCTGTCCTGCGATTCCTTTTTGTTTGTGCTCACAGGATGGTGATTGCCCCACTGGTGAGCCGTCATGAGAAGCTGTGGTCAAATTTCTGGGGAGCGCTGAGCCCTGATGGATACTATGCCCGTTCAGAAGATTATGTGGATATTGTTCAAAGGCGGAGGGTGTGAGTTTGCAAAAATGTTTCTTGCTGATATAATCCCTCAAATGTAAAGCTTGCTACAGCACATTATCATCAAACCAGCTAATGTCAAAGAACCAGTCTTTGTGTATAGAAAAGGAAAATAAGTCTGTACTCCCATTCAGAAGCAGCTTTATGTTCTCCTCTCAGCAGAGACCATAACCTACTTTGGGCAGATTATTTTGTGATCAAAGTAAGGGTTTAAGAGTCCTGACTCTGCTGAGATAATTTTACTAATGTCTTGTTTTCTCACCTGTGGATTATAGTTAGTGTCATCCTGAAAATCCTGTGAAGTGCTGTTTAATCTTTATCAGATAGTCCTCATAAAATACCAGGTGATCCTTGAATGGAAAATTCAGAAAATATAATTGTTGGTTCATTTGTATTCTTGAGGGGCCGCCTTTTTTGTTAGGCCATTATATATGTGATAAATACTGGAAATCAGCTTATGCACTTTTGGCTTATTCTATTTTCTTAAATCACTGGAAAAAAAATATGTTGATCTCTCTGGGAAGAGATTCAAGCCATTAATTATACCCTTAGCAAAAAAACCCCACAGTAGCAATCGATTGCTTTCACAGCATACTAGTATTTGTGCAGCTTAAAAGCTCTGGGCAATATAAGTGATTTTTCCTGGAAAATAAAGATGCCAATTCCTATTGCTATGATTTCTCCTTACTGTTCTGAGCTGGCTTATTTAGGCAAGCCTGGCTGATACTGCAATGCTGCCTGCCATCCCATCAACTCCAGCAGTTTCTGTCTTAGTGGTATTTCAAATCTTACTCTTGTACCCCTGTGTTTCAGTGGGCTTTGGAACGTTCCCTACATCAGCAGTGTTTACATGATTAAAGCCAAGGCTCTGCGATCGGAGCTTGACCAGACAGATCTGTTCCACAGTGGCAAGCTGGATGCTGACATGGCTTTCTGCCACAACGTTCGGAATCAGGTCAGTCGAGGAGAGCCTGGCAGGGGAGAGCTGCATGCCAGGGTGGAGGTGGCAAGATCAAGTATTTTCAAGGCATGCGGCTCTGCTGGAGCATGGGACAGGGTGAGCTGGCATTGCTCAGTACTGTGTGGGCTTGGAACAGTGTGGGATTTCTATCTTGCTGTGAAACCACACAGAGCCAGGGACCGCTAAATGCAGATAACGTTTTTGTTCTTAGGCCTATTCAGGGCTGTTCTGAATGGGATTGACATGGTAAGAAGGAAAAACCTAATCTCAGTGGCTTACAGAAATGTGAGGCCTGGAAACAAAGCTTGATTGTTTCCCTCTGTTCTGCAGGGAGTCTTTATGTACCTGACAAATCGGCATCAGTTTGGACACATACTGTCCCTGGAGAATTATCAGACAACTCACCTCCACAATGACCTCTGGCAAATATTCAGCAATCCTGAGGTGAGATAACCTGCAGGCTTTACAGTGTGGCATGTGAAGATTTGATGAGTAGCTTCACGAATAAGGAGGGTCCAGGCTTTGTAATAAAGTTGCCTCTCAGGTGGGATGAGTAGCACAGAATTTGAAGAGAAGGTGTTTATGTGATTTATAATATCTGGATCTTCAAAGCCTGTGAAATACTCCTGCGCAAGTGCCTGGCCTTTCATTGCCTCTTTTAGCAGACCCCACAGAAATAATTGCTTTTCCTATCCTTTAACTGCAGGACTGGAGAGAAAAGTACATCCATGAAAACTACACAGCAGCTCTGAAAGGGAAATTGGTAGAAGTGGTAAGAAAACATTGCTCTTATCCATCAGAATGGGAGATTGGCATCAGGACAATGCTGATATCATCACTATTGTCATTCTCGGGAATAAGCAGTTGAGCATGACCTTGTAGTCTTTCAAATCCAGAGGAAACGTGACCTTGAAAGTATGTCTAGAGCTAAATCATTTTTTGTAGAAGTGTATCTCCAGCTCTCTTAAGTGGAACTGGGGCGTGTAAATCAGAAGACAAATTCCTCTCGTCAATATTTTACTTACTTTCCACCTCGACTCAATCTACAGTCAGTTTAGTCTTGTTCCTTTTGCCTCAAGCACCTGCCCTTGTTTCTGCTATTCTCACCCATCTACTTTCTGCAGCCCTGCCCAGACGTTTACTGGTTCCCCATATTCACTGACACTGCCTGTGATGAGCTGGTGGAAGAAATGGAGCATTATGGTCAGTGGTCCACAGGTGACAACACGGTAAGAAAAAACAGGAGCTTTTTGATTTCTGGGTTACGTCATTATCTGTGCATATTTGGTAGTAGCAGTGACTCCTGTAAGAAGGCATTAGGCCTCACAGTTAAACAAGGAAACCAGAGGAAATACTCTGATTTTGTTCCTGATAAACTCTGTGATTTTGCCTGTGTTCTTGAAAGTGAATTAATCTTTCTGAGTCCTCTTTAGTGTCCTCTGAAGCTACAGTGTTCAGCCCTTCTGATGGTGATATTGTTTACCTTAGGGTTTAATTATTGTTTGAAATGAGTTTTCCATCCTGGAGATTCTGATAAATAAATATATTTATTTGTAGTTACCAGAAATAAGTGCTTTTCATTCCTGAAATCCATCCTCATGGGTATTTTCATGGTTCTATTTCAGGACAGCAGAATACAAGGAGGATATGAGAACGTCCCAACTATTGACATACACATGAACCAAATTGGTTTTGAAAGAGAATGGTATAAGTTTCTCCTGGACTATATTGCACCCATCACTGAGAAGCTGTACCCAGGATACTATACCAAGGTATGTATAGTTTAGCATCAAAACTTGTGATCAGCTCAGCACCTCCTCCAGTTCCAAATTCGTGAAAAGTCTGCTGGACTCCTTTAGCGATATGCATAGTAGTTCCCAGTTGATCCTGGAGTATCACATAAGTATATGCAGCAGGAAATACGCAATGTCACAATGACATTTTCCTGCCTTATTGTTGCTTTTTCATTTTAGCAGTGAGATGCATTTTAAATATTGCACTGGGCTCTGAAGCTCAGTAGCCATGGACTGGTATAGCCCTGTAACAGATAAGCACTTTGCTCTTCTCTCCTGCAGGCTCAGTTTGAACTGGCCTTTGTAGTTCGCTACAAACCTGACGAGCAGCCGTCTTTAATGCCCCATCACGACGCTTCCACCTTTACCATTAACATTGCTTTGAACCGAGTTGGAATAGACTATGAGGTAAGTGCGTGCCAGTGTGTCAAGAGTGCAGTGTGGCCCCTTGAGCAGCCCAGGCAGCTGAAAGCCCTTTCCTTATCCATATCTGGCTTCTTCACACCAGGGGTTGCAAATAATGACTGGGGTAGGGTAGAAAGAAGATTTTTGAATGCATTAGAACACAGGAGATTGCCCAAGCACGTTCTCACACTTCTTGAGGGGCTGCCAGGAGAAGGCAGAGCCTCTTTCCCTGGAGCGCTTTTACCAAGCTGGTGTGTCTCGTTTTGTTTCCACCAGGGAGGAGGCTGCCGGTTCCTGCGCTACAATTGCTCCATTCGAGCTCCGCGGAAAGGGTGGACCCTTATGCATCCAGGACGCCTGACCCACTATCACGAAGGTCTTCCAACCACCAAAGGAACCCGTTATATCGCAGTGTCTTTCCTTGACCCCTAGAGCCGTGTTTCACAGGAAGGACCTTTCCCTGGCCCTGCTCACTGCTGACTTTGAGTGGAAACAGGGAATCCTACTGAGAGTTTCTAAGGCATTGATCAAAGCTATTTGGATATTGATTTTTAACAATATTTTAAGACTCCACTACTGGAAGATCTCCCTCTCTGATACTGCAGGTAATATCTAGGAATATTGCTGTAGAATTTGGAAGGAGATTCTGTGCCTTCATTTTTGATTCTGCTACTCATCTGCTGTGTCTTGGAAATGCGATTTACTTGAACCTTCACTGATTGGTTGGCTTTACAAAAATGCTTTCTTGGACTGGAAATCCAGCTTTTTGGAGGCAAGTCACAAGCTCTCTCTCCAAGTAGCTGAAAGCCCATTTTCATCCACAGCATATATATGGGACTGGACAGTAATTCCTGGAATACAATTCCAAATGTAAACTGATCGGGGAGCTGACTCCAGGAGTCATAGCAGTTAAATGTTATACCAGATGAAACTCAGTAATAAGAGCCTGAAGATCATCTGATTCTTTACCTCTTTGCAGTCCTTGGAAGCATATCACAAAGTTCAGACAGCAGCAGTGGCAATATAAGTGCTTCTGGTTAGCTAAAGGAAAGTCCGCTAATGATATTTTACCTCTGGGGTTAGACTGAAAAGCCTCCCTGTTTTCTGTTACTGTAGCTAAAAGGAGCGTGCATACCCAGACGAACACAGACCATGTCAGTGTGTGTAGATAAAATCTAAGAAAGGGAAGGCTGAGAACAACTGGATCAGTCAGGAGGGCTTCACTGCTGAATCCTCTCAGTTCTGTCCCATGTTCAGATTGTCAAAAGTTCTGATCAATCTGGATAATAACCCAGAGGCCCCAGTGGCCTCATTCCAGTTCTCAGTGACAGTTTTGATAATTTTGTTTGCATCCAACTTGAGCAGGCCATCAGAGAGCTGTTCTCTAGTACTTAGAGGAAATCCATATTCAGTGTTTCTTATTTGAGATTCCAAATCGAAATGCAGATTCCCCACTTCTGCAGTGGGGTCCAGGCTGATAGAAATGGGTGTTTGGAAAGTGCTGAGAGATCATGGTGAGCTGGTAGGTATAAAAATCTGTCTAGTCTAGGCCCATGGTTAGAGAGGGAATGGGGAGAAACCTTTTCTGCCGTTACCTGTGGGATGTTTGCTCTGTTTCTCAGTGTTAGGCTCTGGGTGTCTCAGACTAATAGGTTTCACAAGCAGTAAATTAATATCATGATTGTCCTTAGGAAAAAAAAAAATCTTCATCTTAGTTCTCTGTGTCTCCAGTTTTACTGTCTAATTGCCAGGTTCGTCTCAGACAGGTTGCATTAATGCAGGCAGAATAGCTTTAGACCTGAAAACTCCAGCAGGGAACTTTATACGATTTGATGGACCTGAGGAAGGTGACATTGACCTTTTTCTGCTGCTTTCCACGTGCTTTTTAGGTCTATTTCAAGGCTACACACTCACGCGTGCACAAGGGAGAAAAATCCAGGCAGGGACAATCAATTTGAAAAGTAAAACAGTAATAAATCTTGTTAAGTGAAGTCAGAACTGTTACCAAATGGAAGGCCGTGATAGGCCAGTTGTTGACGTGTCAAAAATGTATATTTATTCAGCAAGGTTGGTTTTTTTTTTCACTTATTTTGTTGTGTGTTTCCTTGCTCGGTGCGGTGGTGGGGGTTGATGATGGGCCTGTCACACGGGGTGTGCGGTTTGGGCCGGGGGAACCCGCGTTAATCCCCCGCCCGGTGTCCCCTCAGGGGATCGATCCTGGGGCGGCCATTGCGGGGCGGTGCCCTCGGACTACGGCTCCCGTCATGCCCCGCGAGAGGGCGCGCGGCGATGACACGCGCCGCCTGGCGCCTGACGGTGCGGCGGGGTTAACATGGCGGCCTCACGGTGGCGGCGGTGAAGGTGAGAGCTGGGGCGGCGCATCATGACAGGGGAGGCGGGAGCCGCTCCAGGTCGGGCCGGGCTCTTGGGGGAAGAGTGGGGGTCGCCTCCCGGGCGGCAGGGACGGGAGGGCCCGCCGGGGCAGGGTGTTTCTGCTTTCCGAGGTGCGTGCCGCTCTGTGGGGATGGGAGGGGGGCGCTTCCCGCCCTTCGCCGTGCGCGCGCCGGCTGCCGCCCTCCTGCCGTCCCCTGAGGTGTGAGGAGAAGGTGATGGGGCCGCGTTGAGATCGGATTTGGAGTGCTGTGTCCGATTCTGGGCCACTCAGTTCCAGAAGGACAGGAAACTGTTGAGAAAGTCCAGCGCAGCCACGAAGATGCTGAAGGGAGTGGAGCATCTGCCGTGT
>VWYH01011236.1:534641-834963 GCA_013399365.1 Pampusana beccarii
GGTGAGGGTGCCAGAGCCTGGCCCAGGCTGCCCGGGGAGGTTGTGGAGTCTCCTTCTGTGCAGCCATTCAAACCCGCCTGGACACCTTCTGTGTAACCTCATCTGGGTGTTCCTGCTCCGGGGGGGATTGGACCGGATGAGCTTTCGAGGTCCCTTCCAGTCCCTGACATTCTGTGATTCTATGTGATCCTGTGGGGCCGCCCAGAACATCAGCCCAGCATGGGCTCTGGGATGGCAGGGGAGCAGAGCTGGGCCAGTCAGGGAGCTCGGCAGCCTGTGTCCCTCACCCCCTGGTCGCTCTGCTGCAGGCACAGGGACAGGCTGGACTCGACATCACTGAAAGAGCTGCAGGCCGGAGGCTGGCGAGGGAGAAGGCAGGAGAACTGCAGTCATTCATATTCAAGAGGGACTCGAGCTGACCATGCCTAACTTGTGAAAACATAACTCATCCTGAAAGTAAGCGGAGGGAAACGTGATTGCTGGGGGGCTGTTGACCTGAAGGGAGAACAAAGATGGATTTTTTATTATTATTATTTGAGTATATTTGATATTTGAGTAATTTGCTCTTGTAGAAAGTGGAGCAATTTCTTTGTGAAAGAAAGAAGGTTATTTTTTAAATGTGTATTTTATCAAATTCTTGGTAGGATGCTTAGTTGGCTAGCTGGCAGTTAGTGAGCCACCATTGTTTGCTGGATTTTTCCCTGTAGCGCAATGTCCCTGTTGTTCACTCGTTCCAAGTCAATAGTTGCAGTGAAGAAGGATAAAAGACACATGGCTGAGGTAAATGCTTCTCCGCTTAAACATTTTGTCACTGCAAAGAAGAAAATAAATGGTATCTTTGAACAGCTGGCTGCATACATCAATGAGAGCTCCTCATTCCTAGAAGGTAAGTTGAATTCTTGAACTGCAAGTGTGTAACTGCTTCATGCACATACACTTCCCCAAACACACACCAAAAACCCTCATTCAGTTAAATGACATCACTAGAACTGCACTTATTTATGTGTGCATGTGTACTTATATATTGGTATTTACAAGGAGAACAGAAAATTATTTGATTGGATTTGGATGGGGTTCAGGGTTCACATTTTAAAGCAGACAAGTTCACAAATGTTATGAAACTGAGCTGGTTATTAAGCTATGCTTGGGCTATACGAGGTCCTTTTTACCTATAATTCTTTCAATATTCTTGCCTAGACATGTCGTTGCTAGTGATGTGTGCCTTATGCCCAAAAGGGGCTTTAACAGCTTAAGACACAGACAGAAGATTTTTTTTTTGAGGGTGTTGGAGTTCTGGAAGTGTTTGCTGTGTTCCGTTTAAGGCAGTCCTGAGGATGAGGGTGGTTGTTAGATACATAGAAGAGACCAGCTGATATAAAATTGCCTCAGGGTGTAATTGGGTGTGTCGAGATTACTCACACGGTCTTTGGGACACAGATAAACCTCTAGTTTTGTGTGTTGCACCATGAAGAGTACAGCCAGTACTGAGGCAGGTGACTTTTGGCATTCAGAGACATGATATAATTTTGGTTTTAGAAACACACAGGAACATAGAGCTTGATCCTGTCACCACAGAAGAGCAGGTACTGGAAGTCAAAGGCTACCTGTCGAAAGTCAGTGGCATTAGTGAAGTGTTGGCAAGACGACATATGAAAGTTGCTTTTTTTGGAAGGTGAGTCGCGTGCTTATGTTGCCTACACTCCCCACTCAGTAAAATGACTGGCATTTTTAGGATTGTAGCCAGTAAAAAATATTTATAGAAACCCTAGTGCTCCAGCTTTTGCTTGTAATTTGCATGTCCCTGGTATTAGTCCTTTTATAAATTGGAAGCAAATATTGCAGCATGTAATTCTTTTATTTGGTAGAATTCTAATAATAAGAAAATAGAAAAATCATCTTTTAAGTTGCCTGTGGCATCTAAATTGTTAATACATTTGATACTGCTTGTTTTAGAGAACTTGCTTTCTGTAGTATGAAAACAAGCATACCTGAATCTCTGAAGCCTAGCCATAATGTTCTTTAATCTGACTTCAGGACAAGCAATGGAAAAAGCACAGTGATAAATGCCATGCTATGGGACAAAGTCCTTCCTTCAGGAATTGGACACACCACTAATTGTTTCCTGCGTGTAGAAGGGACTGATGGACATGAAGCTTTCCTGCTCACGGAAGGCTCAGAGGAAAAGAAGAGTGTTAAGGTACAATTTACTTAAGCATAAGATAAAGGAGAAGAGCTCTTCAGAAGAGCCAGAAATGGGAAGAAACAAGAAAATTAAAGGACTATTAATAGATTTCACAGTTAAGGATTTTAATGATTAGAGGAGTAAAGATGAAGAACAGGGTTTTTTACAATGTAGGAAGGGAGGAATGGAGCAAGATATAGCATGGAAATTGTTCATTTTATGAAAAAGATGATATGTTGTATTTGTTAGTGATAGCAGGGAACCAGAACGATGACTCAGGAGGTTCTGAGCTCTGTATGACTGACAGAAGGCACAGACTTCCTGATAATTCCTCAGTAGCCTTTTGTGACAGGAGAATTTCTCGAGGAAAATTTCTCATAAACTCCGACTAGGTGGTTGCCTTTTGACTGGGAGACTCAAGCAAGTTTTATGTTGAAAACCTTCCAGGGAGAAAGTGATTTGGAGTTGGGTTTTATCTTGAGTTGTCTGTGAACAGCCCTGAAGGTGAAATAATTGTGTTAATGGGTCTTAGTATAAGCAAAATGTTATAAATTATCTGTCTTTTTCATAGACAGTAAACCAGCTGGCTCATGCCCTTCATCAAGATGAACTTCTGAATGCTGGCAGCCTAGTCAGTGTAATGTGGCCTAATTCCAAATGTCCTCTCTTGAAGGATGACCTGGTGCTGATGGACAGGTGAGAAATAGCTTTCTTTCCTTTCCTGCTTATCACAGATTAATTACAGAAATGTTAGTTAGATTTGTATTTGAAGGCATCAAGGAAATTGACCCTGTTCTATCTATGACAGTGACTAAAGTCCTTTACCGTAGTTAGCAGTCGGAGTTTCTCTTGATTGGTGCTTCGTTTTAGTCTGTACTCTGCGTCACCTCAGGACGGTGTAGCTCAGATGTGGGAAATTAACTCCTTGAAAAACGGAAACGTATTTCTTATTAACTTTTAAATTCTATTTTTTACTGTTCTCACAGCATAGTAACATCTCTTCTCTTTCTATTGCTAGCCCTGGCATTGATGTAACCACAGAGCTGGACAGCTGGATTGACAAATTCTGTCTAGATGCTGATGTATTTGTCCTCGTGGCAAATTCTGAATCAACGTTGATGCAAACTGTATGTTCAAGTCCACTTGTTCAGTTAATTTAGCTAATTTTTTTTTTTAAATGACGTATTAATCTTAAGAGGTTTTGTCCTGTTTTGCTTAGGAGAAACAGTTCTTTCACAAGGTGAATGAACGTCTGTCTCGACCCAATATATTTATTTTAAATAACCGCTGGGATGCATCTGCCTCTGAACCAGAATACATGGAAGAGGTTTGTGATGTGTTTAAATTCCTTCTCTTTGCGTGGATATTATCGAGTCCATTTTGACTCTGATCATTGCGGGTAGAATGAAAGTATTGGATGTAACTGTTTTACAGTTTGGATTTTTATTACCACAGTGTGAAGACTCGAGGGAGTATAGACTGTAGAGCAGCGGTCAGGACATGACTCTTGAAATTTCTTAGCTGTAAATCAGGAGTTTCACAGGGGACTTTCAAAGTTAGATCACTTAGATTGCTGTTTTATGGAATCTTCCAGAAGCTAAGTTGGTTTTTTTTAATATTCTTTTATATTAGTAGCTTAGACTAGCAGAGGGCATCTGGATGCCTGGACTAACCTTTAAGAGATGGAGCATAAAGTGGATTTAACCGCATGTGGGGTTTATCCGGTTTATCCCTCAGGTGCGTCGGCAGCACATGGAGCGCTGCACCAGTTTCCTGGTAGATGAGCTGGGTGTGGTGGATCGAGCCCAGGCAGGAGACCGAATTTTCTTTGTGTCAGCAAAAGAAGTGTTGAATGCCAGGATTCAGAAGGCTCAAGGGATGCCAGAAGGAGGTGGGGAAAGCTAACAGAAACTTTCAATTTTCTTATACGGAAGAAAATAGAGAATATCTTGTTCCGAAAAAACGGATTAAATTGGGGTGGGTCAGATTATTAATAGAACGGTCAAAAAAAAAAGAGGCAATTTAGCAGCACTTTTGCATTGTCTTCAAGGTAAAGCAGGAGCATTTCCTGATGTCCACTATGATTGCTTTGTCAAAACTCAAGTGGTTGTTTTGTTCTTTCTCTCAGGTGGAGCATTGGCAGATGGATTTCAAGTAAGAATGTTTGAGTTTCAGAACTTCGAGAGAAGATTTGAGGTGAGTGTACATGTGTGCTAACCTTCTGTTTAGATTTTACTCCTGAGAGGCTGGGGACTGAAATTTATAAACACAGAGTGGGACCGCATTTTGGAAACAGATTATACAGGAAGGGGAAGTTGTGCTAGTGTGCTTCTGCCTTCTAATCTTGGCTGCCTTTTGTATACAGGAATGTATCTCACAGTCAGCAGTAAAAACAAAGTTTGAGCAGCATACGGTGAGAGCAAAGCAGATTGCGGAAGATGTTCGTCTCATCATGGATTCTGTGCATATTGCTGCCCAGGAACAGCGGTGAGGAAAGCTGATGCTTGGTGCTTCTATAACTGAAGCTTGTATTCTGGGAGAAATCTAAGGGAATATGAGCATTTGAAATGCAAAGCAGAATACGACGTGTTTGGAAGTGGGAAGGACAAGTACCAGCAGTCTTGCTTCTATTGAATTGTGGAAGTATTGGGTGAATAACCTTTTGTCCTGTGCCTTGTGTATGTAATGTATTGTAGATAGTGACACATTTTGTTGTTGGGCAGGAGAATCTGTCTTGTTTCTAGGATTCAAATGGTATTTGGTGATCAAAAGTGCATTTATCTAGCTTTTTGGTGGGCACTTTTTTATTTTTCACCAGAGTTTACTGTCTGGAAATGCGAGAGGAACGACAGGAACGTTTAGGTTTTATTGACAAACAACTGGAGCTCCTTACTCAAGACTACAAGCGGAAAATAAAACAGATCACAGAAGAAGTGGAAAGGCAGGTAAGGAAGAGTGGCTGCAGGAAAAGAGATTGTCCAAAACGGCTACCAGCACTTCATTTTTCACAAGTCTTAGATTGCCTCAGTCTTTTTCTGTCTGTGTTGTTATACAGAGCATAGGTCTACACACTGCTCAGCCACCTTCTTTGTTTGCAAGTCACCAACATTGCATTTTGCAGTTGGCACACGATGGCCACATGGTGCTGCACAATCATAGTGTCTGGTGTTCAGTAGTGCTTACTAAGAAGTGCATGTCTTCTGTGCTTTTCCATCTCTCCTTAGGACAGAATTTATAGAAACTCTGTCTTGTGCTGTTTCTCTAGGTGTCAAATGCAATGGCAGAAGAAATCAGACGGCTTTCAGTGTTGGTAGATGAATATCAAGCAGACTTCCATCCATCCCAAGTAGTTCTTAAAGTTTATAAGAGTGTAAGTGACGTTTGCATCTTACAGGTCGCTTAAGGAATTTAAAGTGGCCTTTTTTTGCTCTGAGTCAGTTGTTATGCCAGCTCTTTGAAATGCTTAACATTCTTCAACTAGGATATGAGCTAAGCTTTTCATATTGTGAAAAATCTTTTGTTAGAATGTCTCTTATGTTTGGATAGCTTCTGTGAAGAGTGAATAACATAAAAAAAAATAGATTATTTTTTAATAATCTTAGTGATAAATTGATGCACATATGCTGTATCACATTGTATAGATCAAACAGAACTTTTGCTAGACTACAGGGTACATGTGAGATTTCTTGATTTGCTTTTTTCTCCACTGAAGAATGGGGAACTAAAATGAAACTAATACTAGAACAGTGAGCAGACAGAATTCATGCTCCTGTTCTGGGAGGCTTTTTTTAGTTGGCAAGCTCTAGCACCCGCAGCCTGCATCTTACCTATGTTTCTTTTAAGCTTAATAACCCTTTCTTTTTTTGTCAGGAGCTGCATAAACATATTGAGGAAGGCCTGGGTCGTAACATGTCGGATCGTTGCTCCAATGCAATTGCAACTTCCCTGCAGACAATGCAACAAGAAATGATAGGTCAGTTCTGCAGGCAATATTTCCCTTTCCTTTAACTGTAATGCAAACCAACTAGGTACGTGTTTTGGGCTTTTCTTTAATCTGGTGGCTGATGTGCAGCTGGCGTCAGGACTAGTTACTCCTGCTTTTTTCCACTCTGTCTGAACTTGTGCAGTGATTTGCTAACTAATACATACAATCAGCTTAATCCTTCATGACAGAGAGGAACTGTGACTTCGGAAACTTGGGTGATTTGCAAAACAAGATCTAATGAAATGTGAATGACTTGTAACTAGGTGCCTGTCTGAATATAAGCTTTAAGAGGAGTATGGTGTCTAAACGCTTTTAGAACTGGCCTTCAGATTCTGTTTTCCAAGTTATTGCTAAACTGTAAACTTCACTGGCTACCTGTAAGGGTTTGGGAGGGTCCGTGGAAAGATTTCCTTCTGAGTTGATCTGAAGAACTAAGAATTGAGTAGTAATTTGTGATGTATCTCTCGCTTTGCAACGTGCTTGGCTTTAGGAAATTTAAGGTACTAAGAAAAATAACTGTGGAGGAGGGAACAACCCAGAACCACCCTGATTACAGAATACAAGTCCAGTTAGTTTTTGTGAACTCAGCATAATTTTTTGAATGTTTCTGTTTCCGATCTGTGCAGATGGTTTAAAACCCCTTCTCCCAGTCTCTTTGCGGGGCCAGGTAGACATGTTAATTCCCCGACAGTGCTTCATGCTCAGCTATGATCTGAACTGTGACAAGCTTTGTGCCGACTTCCAAGAGGACATAGAATTCCATTTCTCTCTTGGATGGACGATGCTGGTGAACAGATTTTTGGGACCAAAGAATGGTCGTCGGGCCTTGATGGGCTATAATGACCAGGTAGGTAGGGATGCCTCATTGAGTGGTCAGGGGTAGATGTGATATTCATCATTTTGGTGACTGCTGAAGTCTTCTTGGTGGGAAGGGCAGTGGCTTGCCTTCTCTTATTCTGTATTTTGTTTTTGTTTTTTCACTGCTTTTCTGATTAGGTTCAACGCCCTTTAACGCCAGCAAATCCCAGTCTGCCTCCTTTGCCTCAGGGCTCTATGACACAGGAAGAGCTCATGGTGTCGATGGTGACAGGACTGGCCTCATTAACTTCCCGAACTTCCATGGGGATCATCGTGGTTGGTGGCGTGGTGCGTTGGCAATCTGAGCAGTATTTATATGAATAAAGTTGGAGCACTAACTTGAAAAGTGCTCTCGCTGCTGAGTGTAGATATTTGCTCTCCACAGATAATGAAATACTTCCTCCTTTGTTCTTCCATTTGGGTGTGAATATTGAACTTATTTTGCATAATAGTTACGCTTGGACCCAGGGTTGTTGTGAAGGTAACCTTTCAAAATATATTATAAAAATATTAAGTAGTCTTTGCTTCTTTTATGAGAATAAAATAAAATTTGGTATTTTTCTTTTCCCATTTACAGAGGAGTCAGGACAGAAATATCTACCAAGAGCCTCTGATCGTGTGTATCTTCCTTCCTGGACGGGGAAGAGAACACTTAATTTTAGATTCTGTACCTAATTTATTTAAAAGAAAATCAGTACCTCCTGCTTTTCTCTCTTTTGAAAATAATGAATGTTTTTAATCTCAAATCTCTCCAACCTGCAGAGGCATAAGAGATCTAGCTCAAATTGCACGGTAACTCCAGATCTTGTTGGAAGAAGGGTCTGAGTTTCTCTAGTGCCAGTTCCATACCTACATGCTGTTCCAGTGTCACACGTGATTTCTCAAAGGAGAAGTGGTTGCTTAAAAACATCTTTTACTTCAGAAACAGGGATTCTGTGAAACATACAAAGTTTGTTTGCACTTGCAGATATTTAAACATACTGGGAAGGTTAACCCATACAGAACCCAAATAGTTTATTTGAAGTTGGGTATTTTTATTTTATGGACATCAGTAGTAAGCTGTCTGACCAATGAAACCACTTGCAAGTCAGGGTTCGTTTTCACATGCCTAGAATGCAAGTGCAATGCTCTGTGCACTGTTTTTAGGAGTTATCATCGTTCCTAGGTGATGATCATGTCTTTTGTTTTCCCTTGTGCTTTTTTAGGTCTGGAAGGCTGTGGGTTGGAGACTGATTGCTCTCTCCTTTGGCCTTTATGGGCTCCTTTATGTATATGAGCGACTCACCTGGACCACAAAAGCAAAAGAGAGAGCTTTCAAACGGCAGTTTGTAGAGTACGCTGGTGAGAAATTGCAGCTCATCGTCAGTTACACAGGTTCTAATTGCAGCCACCAAGTTCAACAGTGAGTTGCCTGCATTCAGTTAAACCTTATCTGAACTCTGTTGGTTTGGGGTTTCTTTAAATTATGTTCCTTGTTAAAACAAGATAAGTCTGCATATTGAATTCCAGGTTGAAAAATGTGTAGTAGTACATGTGTTTTAAGAGAACATTAGAGTTTTTGAATCACCACTGTAGTATTTGGGTGCTGCTAAGGGTTAGTCTTAATATACTTCGGTCTCCCAAATCAAGTTCCGCTGATGCTTGTGCAAAAGTGGAAAGATGAACCCCCAGGTCAGTATCGTCATCACTTTACACCAAGGGATTTATTCCTTGAATTTGCTGCTTGATCTTACCTTTCTTACCTTTCGTCGTATCCAACTATTCTCTTTGTTTCATAGAGAGCTTGCTGGAACGTTTGCTCATTTGTGTCAGCAAGTGGATGTCACACGGGAGAATCTTGAGCAGGAAATTTCTGCCTTGAATAAAAAAATTGAAGTTCTGGATTCACTGCAGAGCAAAGCAAAACTGCTCAGGTGAGATTTTATTGTCATTTGCATACGGTTGATTTTTATGTGATTGCTCCAGGATGTTCAGACTAGGGTGTATCTTTGAATGCAGTCCTTCTGTCATAGCGTTTGATGTGCAGAAATCAGCAGCTTTCCCTACCAAGCTGTGTTCCCTTTGAGAATGTACTTTCCCATGTACTGCCAGCAATCTCCCACAAAACACTTTTCCCTTCTTGTTTTTGGTTTGTTTGGAATTACAGTTGCTTTCCATTTATCAAACATACAGTCTTCCTACAAATTCCTTCAGGCCAATATAAAATTATGCAACAAGTCTCACCCTTGCCTTTGTACAGAGTCGTCTGATGTTTTTCTTCATTCTGCAAATGTTGTTGGGAAGAATTTTTCAAACATTCCATATCTGCACAACAAGATCAATGTGAAGTTGTAACCAAGATCTCTGTTTGCATGTCAAAGCCTAGGGACTTTGGCAGGGAAGCGTTCCTGACCTGGGGAAGGTCAAGGAACAGCAGCAGTGTTTTGGAATGGATTTCTGTCTCTCCTCTGCATGCTTTGCTGTTCACTTGTTTTAGTTGTGCTTCCTTCAGATTGCTGTGAGAAGAGGTGTTTTACTGGCCTAATGGAGACTTTCTGTCCTTGCAGGAATAAAGCGGGTTGGCTTGACAGTGAACTCAACATGTTCACACATCAGTACCTGCAGCAAAGCAGATAGTGTGGAAAGAAAACCAACACTGTTTCCCTTCAGTGCTCTCTTAATTACTGCAGAGAACATGGTGGGTGATGGAATTCCCTAAAGGGAGTGAGCGAAAGCCTGTTGCTACATTTCCAGTTGCTGTGTGAACAGTAGGATTCTGCTTCCCGGTTTTGTGTCCCACCTCTAAACACTAGCTGATTACTACTCTTCTTTTTCCTTCTTGTGAGACAAGGCTACTTCAGGAGGAATGTGTGCTTCATACATTTACAGGGGGCTTTTTAAGGCAAAATCAAGTACAGTAACAAGTTTCGAACAAACAAGTGTTCATCAGGTTAAAAGTTATTCTGACACCTCTTTATGGAGTCATTCATTTTACTACATAAAGATAAAACTTTTGACTTCCAAGCCCCAAGTTTATGTATGTGTGACAAGCAGTTTGACTAAACACAGATCCCATGCACACAGATGTAATGATGGTTTCACAATGTATTTATAGCACGTGCAGGCCCATTTCCTAGGTCAATATTCCATTATTATAGAACATGACAGAGAATCACCATGTTCTTTGAAAGGTTTATTATTGTCAGTATGTTTAGACCTATGAACAAAACCCAGTGCTCTTCCAGAGCAAGAGGGACTAAGATTTTGCTTTGGTAAGCTTATTGTCTTTGGAGTTAGGTTCTTCCTCTTAAGTAATGCAGTCTGGCCCATTTCACATCATGGACAAATAGTTTGCAAAGACATAACTAGCTCCTGTGAAGGAGGTAGCGCTGATAGTTGGCAGCTTGTTGAGGAAGAAAAATAGGAAAGAAAAGCCAGTTGACAGAATGTAATGAACTGCCTTATGAGATAAGTTCATGAATGTGGGGTTGTTTTGGAAATGCACAGCTGTGTTTCTGGAAGCAGGTCTTTGGAATTCCATTAACCACTGTTTGGCCACAAGAACAGCATGTGGATTACAAGCTGTAAGAGATTTTGCTTCTTGTAGAGTTCCCATAGGATGTTACAGTCTGTGCAGTAATATGATTTCCTGTTGTTTCCCTTCTTTTAAAGTATGAGAATGAGCTGGCAAGTGCAGCTCCTCTGGGGCAGGGGGGAGACCTGTCCCTTGTATTTCATGACAGGGCAAGAATAGGTTAAGGCAATTAATTTTATTAAAGATGTTTTTTATTTGCAAATAGATAATCTGTTAGTTTTGCCCTGAAGCAATTTTCAATTTGGAGTGTAAGATTTTGGAACTAGGAGGACTTGAGTCTCTTCCTATTGGAATTGATAGATGAGAAATTCCCACTGATTTCAGTAGTACCGGATTCAGGTTCCAATGTTGCAAAGTTTCTTTTCCACTTGGTGAGTCAGTATTTTGCCATGTGTTAAGTATAACCTTTCTATTCCCCACAAAATGTCTGAGGAATCCAGAATCAGATCCTGTAGTTCTGAGGTTAGTGACACCCTAAATCTGATCAGCATCAAACTTTAGAGAATATGGGCTATCTTTGAGGAGTTCCAGCTGAATTCAGAAGTACTAAGAGTGTTTCTTGTTTTCTTATTGACAATGAGACTTCCCACTAGAAAACGCTGTCAGCTGACCTTAAGATTTCTTGTTCATTGCTCAGGTGTGAATATTTGTGCATGTGACAAGTCCCCCGGTTTGTGTGTCGCTAAAGCTCCAGAAAGAAGAAGCTGCCTGATACTTGAGGGAGTAAAAATAGTGAAATGTCACTGAGTACTTTAGGCTCTTTTAAGATTTGCAGTAAGACTTGAAGTATCTTGGTCGTGTAGAAGCTGGCAGTGAGACTCTTGTTATGTCCCTGAAATGCAGGAGGCAAACAAACCTTTAACTTCCAGTAGACAGCTTTGAATCCAACCCAAACTGAAAAGCTGTTTTCATTAGAGGGCTTCACTGGCCTTGGTTGGTTTCCTCAGGCAACCACCAGGACATAAATGTGGCTTGGATCAGATCGGAGAATGAGTAAGAAAGAAATTTGAGCCCTTGCCTTTGGAACTGTGCTCTCTAGGCTTGTGATGAAGTATACTGGAGTAAGTGGAATCATCCACTGTTATTCTGCAGGTATTATGTGAATAAATTTGGATGTCTAGTCTCTCCAGCTGTCACATGCACATTCATGGTAGGCTTTGAACTATGCTTTTGAGTTAAAATGTTAAGTACATCCTTGATACACTACAAAATTGTCAATTCTAGGTAGAAGGAGATGATGATGTACTACTGCTCAGCAGCTCTGGGCTACCCAAAACGCTGACCTTGCTTTTGAAGACGTGCTGTTAGCGTGTCTTCAGCAGCCTTTAGGGGAAATCTGATAAGTGAGCTCATCTTTAGCATCTCTGATCTGTAAAGCGAAAAGATATTGGTGGGTTCTTAGAATCTGCTGTCTTGCCAATGGGTATGTTTCTGACACTGTTCAGATTTTGGTGGTGTAGACATTCTCACTGTTGTGAAACCCAACCTATAGAACGAGGGAAAGAACCACCTGGATTTTTTTAAGAAGCAAAACTAATATGGGAGAGAAGAATTTTTACATATGTGTGTAACCCTTGTCCCTGGAAGCCTGAGTAATCAAGAATCGAGCTTTTAACAGAAAGCCCTGTGAGCTGGATTCCTCTTAAAATACAGCTGCACTTCTTTAATTCAGAGTGGTGGAGGAATGAACACTATCAGCAAGGAGGCTGTTCTCTGCTTTTGATAAAGAATGATAAATAATCCTGCAAAAAGGTAATTTCAAAAACACTCATCCCCCAACTCTTATTAAAGAAGGTCAGCTAAATGCACTTTATCTTATTGCTGCTACTTATTTTTCCTCGTTGTGTTATGTTGATGGAGCTCTTCAAAATACTCTTACCAGTGAGTTTTCTCTCTGCTGTATTTAAGGTGATAAATTTGCATGAATTATTCCTCTATCAATGCTGTAAACAATGGAAACCAAAATAAAAATGAATTGGAAAAGTATTTCTCCTGATGTGTGTTGTGATACAAAGTCTTCAAGTGTAAGTATAATATATTTGGAGGATGATGTGCTGCCCTATTGTAGTAAATTGCATGTTTGACGATAGAGACCTCTTATCTGTGTTCTTGCTATGTAAATTAACGAGACCAATCAGAATTATCTGATGGGAGGCTTGAGAGATTCCTTCTTAAGCTATACTAAAAATGTCAGTATTGAATCAGTGCTTTCTTGAGAATATTGTGGGAAATAATGGTCAGCAAATACTGTGTTAACTGTGGTGAACCAGTACTCTCGGTTGATAGATTACAACGGCAGATTTCTAGTGATTCAAAGCAGCTCCCATTCAGCTTCTGGGGGAGCTCAGATGCGCTGTGGCCATTTAATAAACCCAAAACGATCAAGTTAGGGGCCGCGTCCTGCCCGGGCCCGCGGGCCGGGCGGTGCCTGAGCCCCGCGCATGCCGGGAGCNGGATTCCCAGCGTTGGCTGCGGCGCGGGCGGGGACCCCCCGGCGGAGGGGACCCTCCCGGCTGCGGGATCGCCGGGGTGCCGCGCAGGTGGGCCCGGACACGCGGAGGCGGCGGGAGGGGAGCGGGGGGAGTTTGAACGGCTGCAGTGCTTGGCCTGGCCAGGCTGGCAGGCTCCCCGCGCCGTACCCTGCAGGGAGGCTTTGCCAGGTCTCTGTCGTCTGCTAGACTTGACTTTTAAAGAGGAAAGGGGAATTTTACAGTGCCAGCGGCCATCTGCCCTTCCTCCTGGCCACGGGAGAGCCGAACCCCGTGGCTGCGCACAAACAGCTCTGGGAAGCCCTCCATAGGTGTTAGACAACTTTCTTGGAGAGATGAGAGTGCTTAGTTCCCAAGCCGACCATTATTTATTTTTCTTAGCTGTGAGAAGCTAAGCTCCTTTTCACAAAGCATTCAAACCAAAGCAGTTTCGTAACCTTGAGCACCCCGGGGTTGAGCATGAAGGCCTAACAGCTTCTTGCAGATTATGTTAAGAGTGGATCTCATCTGGTAAAACCCTTCCAAAAAGTCCCCTGACTAATGTTATTTTCAGAGTATTTGCTTTTCGATGAGAAATGATGAGAGGATGCTGTTAGCTTTGTCCTGTGAATACTGTGGGAACTTCTGTTTTGTTCAAATTATCTCAAATTCAGTTCCTTAAGACTGATATTCCTATTTTATGTCTAGTCGCGTGCTTCTCCTTTATTGTAACAAAAAGATGTGCAGTTTTTTGGTTGTTAGCACTGCTCTTCGTTCCTCCCAGTGCTTTTGTACAGCATATGCATTTGACTCCATGTGTCCAGTTGCCAAGGTAGCAGACACAAAACCAAACCAGATGAGTTTTGGAGAAAGGTTGAGGGATCCTTCAGAACAAAAGGTCCTAGAGAAGCACAGTTTTAGTTGAGAACATAATTGATCACTCTAGTCAAAAACAATGTGGGGGTTTGGGTTTTGCTTTGTTTTATTTAAAAAAGAGGAGCTTATGATTTTGTAAACATGCTGAACAGCATAACAACCTTCCAATCGAACTAAGCTTTGTTTATTTATTAACCTTTTCCCCCTTCTCTTCTAATAAAGGGCACTATCCTTTAGTGGTTAATGTGTGAGACTGGAATTGTCTGAGCCCTCATCCTGAGTCATAATTGAGCCTTTTGGAGTTTTCCTGCCTATCGAACATGGAGGACGGTTTTGACTCAATATTGCTTTTGGATGTAGTACAAATATTCATATTCACAGTTTTTATTTTGAACTTATGAGCATCCTGGTATTATCACAATATACATTTTGATAAAAAAGAACATTAAAGCAGAATTACTTAAGGTTGTCCTAAATATCAGCCTCTGAATCAGATGTCTCTTTTTTGGCTTTTTGATGTGACTTTTTTCATGTTTAAGGTTCCTTCTGTAAGAATGTCTTGTCTCTGTCCAGTCAGCTACCAGTTTCTGGGTGCAAATATTTGACAGTACATCTGAGGGGAGAGAAGTGTGTGGTGGTGCTAGTTCTTAGCGTAAAGAGTTCTGAGACTGGCTGATTTCTCAGGAGCGATGATCAACACTCAAAATGTTTCAACAGCTGTAAGTGGTTTTTATGAGAAGTCCCCTGAAAGTGGTTTGTCCTGAGTCTGCTTCTTTACTTAATGCTTCCATTTATATCATTCATGCTTCCTCTGGCTTTACAGGAAACTGGTTTTGTAGGATGGAGTTAGAGCACCTGAAGAGGCTGCGTCAGGCTAACCAGGACCTTCTGCAAAGGCTCAGAATGAAGCAGGAAGAGATCAGAAAAAGACTTCCCAGCAAGCCACTCGTTCCAGCATCTCTTCATAATAGAGCAGCTACTGAGAGATGTGTCCCTGTGCCCAAGAGAGGGGTACGTGTTGTGTCTGTGCTGGGAGCTCTGGGAAGCAAATGGGCCCTGTAGGGTAGGCAGCAGCTCTGCCTATGGAGCGCTGTGGTAAAGGAGACATATGGACATGGAGCAGCTGGTTGAAAGTGGAATATGGAGTCTGTTGGAAAAGTAGCTAGACTTTTGTTTGTTGTTTATCTCGTGGTCTCCAATGTGTTCTCCTTGTAAAGGGTTCGGAGATCAGATCCTGCCTGACAAATGTAGGTTTTTTAATCTACGATAGGAGTGAACATTGCAGAACATAATCCTTTTATTTCTTCTAAGCACAAAGGCTGAAAGTTTAGCAGTTTTTCAAACTAGGAAAAGTTTAATTTAGATGCAAGTGGACCCCTTTTTTATCTTCTCTAAACACTTCATAATGTCTCATGAATAATGTAAGGATTTGGGGCTTTTTCTGTACAAGAATTTAAAGGGGTGAGCAGACTAGAATGAGAGGTTGTTTTTTCTCATGCTGAGTGAACTGTCCTAATGAAAGGTATTTGTAGTGTCATGTGGTATGAGAGTGTCTGTCATTACAGAAGGAAAACCAGAACAATGCTGTGAATTCTACATCTGACCCTGCAATGTTGGTGTCTGTGGAACCCAGAGTTTGTGCAGCCAGAGCAGCCCTCTGTTCATCTCTTAAATACAGCAGCAATGACAGAGGGGTTCAGCGACAACGAGTGAAGATGCAGGAAGCAGTAGGTTTGGATTCCAGCTTTCCTGGGAATGAAAAGAATGTTATGCCAGTGTCTGCGATCATTATGCATGGCAGAGAAACTTCTGGAGCAGATAGAGATGCTCATGGTCAAAGGAGTCCAGAGAAAGAATCCTTCTGTCTGGGACATGGAGAGAACAGGAAACAGTCCACTCTGCTACACGGTTTCCATGAGAAAAAACAGCCTGAGGATCATCTGGACCCGTCAGTGAGCAGAATACAAAGTGAAGAGACCAGCAAGCCACATGTGGTCATTAAAGAGCCCGTAATCTGTAAATCGATCTCACTGACATCTCAGTCCAAAGAGTTGAAGGTAAACAGTGAAACCAAATGCTTTGCTTATTTCCGCAGGTCAATAGAAGGATGGTGAGAAAGGGTCAGGAGAACATTGCTTGCCCTGTTCCCACTGTGCAAATTGGAAGCTGGGGTCAGAACTGTTCCCAGCCTTAGCAGCCAGGGGCTGTTGGCAGTTTGTTGAAGCCCTTTTTCCTTAGCCCTTGAACCAAAGTCCAGAAAACTGGAGCACTTCACTGTAAGACTCCTTGCCATATGTGTATGTGATTCAGCTGCTCAGGGAGAACAGGCTAGTGCAGTGTTGCTGCTCCATAGCTGGTTTCTGTAAGCGTGAAGAGCAGGGTATTGCTATGATCATCTTCTTTTGAATGTCCTGCTAGATGTATAGGATATCTCTATGAATTGTTTTCTTCCCAGAAGGAAGCCGGTCACGTGACTTTTCAGCCTGACCCTGAAGAATATATCATACCTGTGAGCAGCTGGTCTGCGCGTCCTTTCCTGGGCTATGACTGGATTGCAGGTGAATCCTAAACCTGAAGGCTCGGCTAAATGTGGTAATGTGAAGAGTTAAACCGCAGTTTATCACCCTTTTAAGTTGAAGTGTGACAGAACTGCAGACCTAGAGCCCATGTAGCAGGTCTCACAGAGGAGCTGCAGTTTTGTCAGAAGCCATTCCCTGTCCAGGCCAGAGGTGGCCTGTGCATTGGTGAAGTGGCAGTGGTGTGGGAATCCAGGCAGCAAATGGAAAAGCCAAGTGGGGTCAGAGGGGACACCACGTCGCTAAAATGAATGGGTGCAATAAGGGACCCAAACCATGCGGTAAATCTCTGGTTTACATGTTGGCATGCTCTTCTCGTTGTCCGTTTTGGTGCTTCAGACCTTTGGTTGTTTTGACTGTTTTGCATGACACTTTCTTTGGTGGTTTCCCAAATTTGCTAAATCCCTGAACTTTTCTCTTTCCTTACTGTTCTCAGGGCTCCTAGATACCAGCTCTCCAGTAGCAGAAAAGTCTGATCAATATTTTGCTGAGCTGCATGAGTTCCGACAGGCCAACAAAGAAGCGTGTATTAATGAGCAGTACCTGGAGTAAGTGGGAAGGGGGGAAGGGCTGAAGCAGGAATGTGTCCCTTTAGAGTAATGAGAAGTATGATCTGATTGGAGTGGAAGATGGTACAAGTGGTTTTGTAGCCCTTTATTTACCTCCCAATCAGAAATGTCTGCTTGGAAAAGGTGGGGCTGTTCAGCGGGCCTGCCCCCCATCACTAACTGATGTATTTGTGTGTTTCTTTAGGCCCAAAGCTCTGGATTACATAGTTCCTGAACAAGAACCAGATTTGATAACCGGTTCCCATAAATGTAAGATAAGATTTCATCCTAATCCAATTTCTATGAACAAACAACTGAGCAGTATTTTCCTGGTTTTTTTCTGTGAGCGCCCCACAATCATGCAACACAAGGAAGAATGTGTTATTTTTAGCTGCATCTTCTAATCCAGATTAAACTTCCTACTCCAAAGATAGTTGAGCCTTCTAGGGTTCCTCTCTCAGTGTCATCTTACTTTGTCAGGGTTTCTTGTAATTGGCTGATTTTCTGATTTTAAGTTGAGGTTGAAATTTTGCTTTTGCATTGTAGGAACTAATTTGGGGACAGGAAATGTAAAAGACTTCAGGGAAAGCAGCTCTTTCTATAGAATGCATGCGTGGCACTGTGGTAGAACACAGCTTTGTTGACTGGGTTGAGGAACCTTCTGGCCTACTAGAAATACCATAATTGTTCGTTACTCTGTGGCAGGTGTTTACTGTTATCGGTTAAACCGGCGCCTCTTCACTGTCCCTGTGGATTCAGAATCTGCCTGCCCCATGTGTAAGATCCCACGTAGTCAGCAGCCCCCAGAGACACTGGAAGAGCCAGCCTATGTCAGGTAGGTAAGAATTATTGCTTTGTAAAATGCTAAACTTGAGGAGACAATGGGGAAGAAAAAACTGATCATGTGAGAGAGAAAATGGCATCAAAATAGCTCTGTAGAACGTTGCTGTTCTCAAGGCAGGGATATCTCCTGCTTAAAAACTCACTACTGATCTTTCCCATAAGCAGAAACAGTTTTGAACTCAGAATCTGAATGTACATGTTAAGTGTCTAACATCCTAATCCAAAACTGTTTTGCTTGGTTGGCATGCAGATTTCCTCTGCCTTGTCAAAGGTGTAGGCAATTGTTTTCCATTGTGTGGTTGCAGGGTCAGCATTCCCAGATCCACCCTTATGCCTGCCTACAAATACAAAGCCCATCGCAGGAAGAGCCTTGAACCAGTAGACAATCTAGCATTACCTTCGGTAAGTTGCTGTCTTGTTACTGATGCTGATGGCACAGCCCAGGCTGGGCATTGTTTTACAGCACAAGAAGGAAAGAGAATCTATTAGTTTCCGCTAAAATTTCTCATCTGTGTCACTGAGATAGCAAAAAAAGCCATTGCTGTGTGCTTCTGAGTTCATACTTTTGTGTAACAGGAATAAAGTGTATGACATATCTCCAAATGCTTTGTTACACTGAGGAAAAAAGTGCTATATGGAGCTGTATGCTTCTGCGGCATGGTTCAGCTGACTTATTTCGGGCGTTGACCTTTCAACACAATGAGCCATGCGTAAGAGTGCCTGTATTTCTTTCCACAGATGTTAGGGAGTCTAAAAGACAAAGTTCCTTGAAGTATTTGCAGTGTAGAAGGGCCAGGCAAAATAAATTGTGGCGAAGTTGGCTTCAAAACTGGTTTTGTAGAGTCAGTCACGTATTCCAGCCACTAGGCAATGCCACAGGCAATATTACTAATCAGACCTAGGCCTGGCCTAGAGATTTCCAGGGAAGAGGCAGGAAGAAGCCTGGTTTTGAGGTTTAGGGAACTGGATGAGTCAGTTGAGAAAGGTTCAGAGAGGTCAGGTGCTTGAGTTCACAAAGCGAGATGTTGTTTTAGAAATAACTAGTCACTGAAAGGTGGAAGAGCGGAAAGCTATGCAGTTTTGCTTCATTAGAGATTTCTTCTCTTTCATGTTAGTCATATAAAACTCCTCAAAATTTAATTAATTACCTGCTAAAACCCCCCTGTGCAGAAGTTATTATTTAGAACTAACAGGCCAAAATAGATTTAAAAGGGTGAAGCACTCTAGTGCAGCATTCCCCTCTCTTTTCACAGCATTGTCTGGCTGGCTGGGAAAATGTCGTCCCTTCCAGCAACCCCACCCTCAGCAGTTTGGATCTGCGAGCTTCACTGGAAGAGAAGCCTTCGCACCATCCTCACCTGGTAAGAAACGCCTGTTAAGACTCCCTGGAAGTGCTGTGAATTGCATGGATGGGAATGGCAATCCTGTCTCTCTAAAGGGTATGATAATCGTCGATGACTGAGCAAACTTAAAATGCATGGAAGATTATCTCCTTGTCTGTTCTGGTGTTGTGCAAACTTCTGTGCACAGACAGAAAAAGGCAAATGGAGCTGCATAACAGGCAGAAACCTGTTCAGCTCACCAATCTTCATCAAAATGGGAAAAGTCCCTTTGGCGTTCTTTGAGTAGTGTCCTCTTCATTTGGATTCCAGAACTCGGTGTCCAGAGTGTCAGGAGGAACCAGAACTGACCAACTTCTGAACCTGACCCGCTTGGCACACTTCACATTTGGCAGCGCTTCTCAGCAGAGGGAGCAAAGCAAACCTGGGCGCCACAGAGCAGCTCCAAATTTAAATCCGGCTGCCTCAACACTCTGAACCACTGACTTGATTCCCCTGGGGAAGGAATGGGTGCAGGGTGTGGAAACAACTCTGTCTGGACAAAAATAAATCTTCAAAGAGATTTTTCCTAGTTTTCATAGTCATGTGCATACGTGAGCACCCAGTGCACGTAGCTGAATGTACAAACTCTCATATGTGCTTTTTCCCTTTTTCTTTTTTTACCTTTTGCAGCTGCTTCTAAGCAGATGCGTGAGCTTTCCCACCTAGGGCTTGGTAAAGTGATGTGTACAGGATGACTAACTAGTACTGTTACCACTAGGACAGTCGTAGCTACAGAGTTTGCCTGCCACCTCAACTAAGTAAACCAAAGTGTAACGTTAACTCTGAATGCCAGGCTGAGGAATTGGCCTATCGGTGGCCTGGTTTAGTGCAATGCGTAGAAATACGTTCATTTCCAAACGTTTGAAACATGACACATAATTTCCTAGTGCCTTAAACTTGGGTTACTCAATAATTCAGTTAAAACAACAAAAAAAACCCAGCTGATGTCTGTAGCTACAGGGTGCATTACATCAGAGTATGAATGTGAAAAAGCATGTTAACACAAAATGAAGGGGTTTTTTTGTCAAAAAGCTAGATAATGCCTTAAAATGTTTGCAAATTATGCTTGACTCTGATTTTCCAAGTGTTTTGGAGATAAACCATTACATTAAGATAGTTTTGGTGATGTCTTGGGATCAGGTGTTCCTTGCTGTGAGTACATTGTAAGAATTAATATCAAGAGTCTTGAATGAATGTAGTGCGGATTTATTAATTCTGTTTAGTTACCAGCCTGTCAAGGAATGACTGTCTCCAGAACCCTCAGGTGAAACATCTCCACGTGGCATGAGCTTGCTTTTTGAATTATTTGCCAACTTCGATTTTTTGGAGCTTTCATCTCTTCGGAACTTGTGTTTTTGAAGCCCAGAAGAATTTGTTTTCAGGATGTGTCAAATCCGAAAACGTGAGAGAAATTCCGCCCCTTCTCTTCAGAGTTAAAAAACCTTATTTTCACCAGTTTTGTTTTTTGCCACAGCAAATGTAAAGATTTTGTTTTCTGCTTCAGCTGGTGTATTCCATTGGTTTCTGCAGAGCAAACACGTGCTGGTAGGACAAGGAAAAGAAGGCCATAAATTGTCAGGTTGAGGTGCTCAGCTGCACTCCTTGAAAAAACTGCATCCTGAAAATCCTCCCATTTGTTTCTTTCACAAAAATTGTTTAATATTTCCTGACTTTCTTTTGCTTGTATCAGCAAAGGTAAGCTCATCTTGCTTCTGTTAATAGATAAGCTTTATCAGTCTCAGCTTCTAGATGAGGAGAACTAGAGTACCAGGAAAGGATATGAGTTATCCAAAAACTCTGTGTCTGTGTCAGTACTGGGAACAAATAACTCCCACTCCTGTGTTTTAACCACAAGACCAGTCTTCCCCAAACATTTTTATTTTCAATTTTGGATTAAAATGTGTAGAATTTACACTCTTGGTCTCTTCTCAGTTTCCTTGTTTTACTTTTCAGGCATATGCATAGAGCACATTTCAGTTGCAACAGTAGCATAAACAATTGCATATCAGTGAACAAATGTAAAATATTTGCACAAAGGGTAGTGAACAAGGAAAGCTCTGGCGTATCTTCTTATTTTGAACTCAGATTCTTTGTCTTTCCAGTAATAGAGATCCAGAGTTCCTCTGAATTCACCAGAGTTTGTTTGGGTTTATATTTGTGTAAATGTGAGCAGAATTTCTTTTTATTAGAAGGAAGTGGAATGCTTTTAATTCCAGTAATCTTCTAAAATGGTGTATTTATTCCCGAAGTAAAAAAAAAAAAAACAAACAACAAAACTTAATGTAGGGAGTGAAGTAAGATCATAAGTAATTTCCAGTAAATGACAGAGTAATGCTTCATCCTGAAACAGATGGTTTATTTGGGAACTGTTTATTGACTTACTGATGAACTTCGGGGGCTAAATGTTTTGCTGAAATTAGTGAATGTTGCTACAGAAGACCTGTCTGTCAGTTCACACATACAAAATACCTGAAAGTAGATCTTTTGTGAAATGGTAAGGCTCTGCAAAAGCTTATTTTACCTCTCACTTTGGTTCTGTCCTATGCTCGAATCTCTCCTTTTGTAGTACCTTTCACTCAAGTTTTCTTTAGCATCTTCTGCCAAGAGTTTACAGACTGGAATTCTTGAGTGCCTGATTATACTTTCTGGTTTGGTTCTGTTCACGGATGAATAGCATCTTCCAAAAACTGTAGCTGAAAACTGGATGTTATGGGTTAGATTTTAGCTTTAACAAATCTCAAATAGTAACACCTAGACTGGAGTATGAAAACACCATTACAAATTCTCAGTCTGTTACTCAAAATTTAAGAAATGCTAGCATTAAAATGTCTTTGCATATTTCCACTTGCTCTGACCTGGTTTTTATTTACAGTATCAGATCAGTCCAAACTTCCCACACCAGTTGTCTTCTTCCCTAGTGAGCTGCTCTCCTTCCTCTCCAGTCCTATCAAGAGCTTCTTCTAGTCTAAGTTTTCTGATCTCTTCAGTTGATTCTGTCTTTGTCCTCTATATGAATTATATGGCACTTTCTTTCCAAAACTTTGCTTTGAAGCCTTGTAAGCAAAAGTCATATGCTGGTAAGGAGCAATTGCATTAGAGGAAGTCTGGCTTTGCTTCTGAAGCTGCATGTGGGCATTCAATGATGTGAAGATACTGCACAACAGGCAGCTTGGGGAGCTGTGAGTGGCTTGAGAATGCTTAGAGAGAGTGTAAATCAAATGCTTTCACCATCAAGTTTGTGCAAGGTTTGGATTTTTATGAGGTTTTAGGTTGGTCAGTTTTTGGCAGACTTTCATGGCTTCTCGAAAGGCACATCCCTGATCCAAGAGTTACCTTGTAGTAGGGGAATTCAAGAATTCAGACTGAGGCAAATGCTCTAACACTGCGGAGTTTGGCTGGTAAGTAGCTGAAACCAGGGTTTTCTGAGTGCCAGGTAAAGCTCAATGCCAGACTTGTGAAGAACAACTACGCCATCGAAATCAAATAATGTAAACTTTGAACGTGCTGCTTTGACTATAACTGGAGTATTTCAAGTAGACTTTCTACATGGGGGGCATTACTATGAAATAAAAAAGGTGTGAATTTACTGTAAAACTGGCTGTTGCTTTATTAGCTCTCAGCACAGACACACTGTTATGCTCAGAAACTTGCTAGCTAAAGGCAAGTATGTACCTAGTTTCTTGCTTTTTACCAGTCCTTTCATGTAGTGGATGAATTTATAGAAGCCTGTCTGCACTTTCTGGTTAGGTAGGGGAAACCATGAGCTTTATAGAACTCCAGACAAAGACTTTGACCTGAGGTAAGACTGAGCTTAGTCTTAAGTCCAAGCTGGTGCTCCTGGATGAATTTGTGCAAAGGCTGGGGGTGGGGAGAGGGGCTTAAGCCAAATAATGCTGTTGTGGGTCATTTAGATTTACAGTATGATTACTCTAGCAAGCAAGCAGCAGAGAAGACTTGTGTTTTACATTAAGCTAGTGCTAGGGAGGTGTTAAGAAAGGGCATGAAGGATCTCTAAAACGCCTCAGCCTTCACATGTTATTATCTGTGCAACCTGTGTTACCACCCTTTTTTACAGCTGTAACGATCAAGTGGCTGTCCTGTCTGGACCATGAAAGATTCACACTTGAGCCTCTCCATTTCTAGCAAGGTATGGGAGGAAGGGCATAATGCAAATGATATTCAAATAATATCTTTGTCAAGAGCTTTCTCTGTGGAGAATGACGATGTGTAAATCTACCACTATTGGCTTCCAGAAGCTGTAGTCAGAATTACTGAAAGTACAGACATGATGTGATCTTTCTTTTAAGGTTGTCTCTCTCTCAGTGAGCCTGTGGGCATAGTAATTCTGTGATATGGTTTTGGTTTCTTTCATGGAAGCCAAGTCTTTCCTGAGAGCACTGAGTTCTCTGTCAGCTCTTCTCATTTTTCAGTCTGACTCAAAGTGCACTTTAGTTTTGAAGCTACTATGCAGCAGAAAAAAAAAAAGACATTTATACAGATTTTTTTTTGTTACATTGGTTATTTTATCATAGTATATAAAGTAGTAGTATTAGCTGAGATAACAAAAACAGAGTTATAAGATTTTGTTATCCACATCAACTTTTTATGAATGGCATCTGTAAAAGAAATTAATTGAAAATTAAGCCGTGTTATCATTATTAATAACATGATCAGTCTGACACGTTTTTAGCTGCTTAAGTTTTTGTGTCAAAGTTCTGAATGACTTAGTGCAATCAAAAAGTGAATAAAATGACAAGATACATCATCATATATTGTTTTGCATATTAACACCAAATCCAAATGTGTGATAGCAGAAATGCACAGTTATACTTCCAGAAAAATCCACTTTTTAAGCATAACAAAACTAAGAGTGACTTTGCTGCTTCCACAAGTGTAGCCAAAGGGTAGCACTGCCATTTGTTGTACTATTTAAACTGAGGATATGCTTGGGTGGAAGTCGCTGGAATGAAAACTAGGGAATATGAATGGTGTCGATGGGCTTTTTGTGGGGGGATTTATAGATCTTGCTGAAGCAAGACTTCTTGCAGTAAGACTAATATGAGCTGAGAATATTTTAGTTTTATTTTTTTTTTTCCTCAGTATATCTAGGTTCTTTTCTGTCTGGAGAACTTTCCAATAGCTATGTTGTGGCTCAGAGTCTGCAAAAGCAATTACAGTTAACGGCATTTCTGATTTATAATTGCTTGGGAACAGACCAGGATGCATATCCTTCCGTTGGTTGGTCATTAATTGCCAGTAAATTTTCTGTGCTCAGCAAGAGCACAACTAATTGAAACAAAAGTCCCAAGTTGCAAACAAGCAAGAACTAGTCTGTTCTTTTATTTTAGATTGCTGGTTTGCACATGTATGAAACTTCATATAAAACAAGGAAGCTGATTTCTTATTCTATTATTTTTACTAGAGAACAGAAATACCCTGTGAGAACGTCCATCTACTGAAACTACAGTTACTGAAATGACTTGGGATTTCCCTTATGAATTGGGATTTTATTATGACCCCGGCTCATTATAACCGGCTTTTTTCCTGCTGGCAACTCTTGTGTTAAACCGTTGCTCTGTTTCAACAAGCATGCAAGAAAAGCTTCATACAATCTTCTTTGTTGATCACAGTGGACAAATATACCCAGGTAAACTGCGAGATCAATATAGCTCTGCAGATCATGTTATCAAGGACACCTGCAATGTATTTAACATATTGCAGAGTGGTTCGATTGACTGAATGTAATTAAATGGATTGACAAATATTTAATACTAAGAATAAGAGAAGTGTATGTGCCAGAAAATAGGTATTGGTACCGGAGTGGCATAGAGGGACAGAATTTTACCAGTTTGTGGCATACCTGGCGTAAATATGATTTTATTCCTTTCTGCATGTTCAGACAAGTTCAAATGTTTTGTCAGCTACAGGTAGTTCAAACTCCGATTGCTTGCTGACCAAGTGATGTTTCTCCATGCCATCACATGGCACCAGTGTTGCCTTCCCTCCTGTCTGTCCTCTTTGGGCTACTGAAACATTTCCAGAGAAGTTTGGTAAGCTGGCTTCCCTTACAACACCTAAAACCACTGGGATCCTGAGTGCTGTCCCTGCGTGTTGTTACCACACTGTCACTTCCCAGGTTCCTCAGGAAGAGAGCTGTTCCATGGCTAAAGTGCATGAATTGATCAAGAGAGGTATCAAGAAAGTGATTCTTGGTGACTACTTGCTTTCCTTCCTCTAACCATGAGATTTTTGCTTTTTATTACAGCAAAGGCTTTCATTTTTCTTTTTTAATTTGTTAAGAATTCCACCTTCTATTTGTAGCATGTATCCGAACAAGCACTGCCTTTGGTACTACTGAGACTCCCAGTGAAGTGTTAGGATCTGGTGTTATTTCATCTAGCTAAGTAGCAAGAGTTTAGTGATTTTTCATCAGCATACTGCAATGCTCTAAATAGCAACACTGACAGACACTGAAATACAGATTTTAGACAAGGTAATTTTAATATGTATCCTTTTAAATTCAGTGGTCTTGTTTATCTGTTTGACAGATGTTGAGAGATGACACTTCTCTCAGTGTTTTTTTTCCACCAATACAGCTAGATATATAGTAACTGAATATAAATATTAAAACCACAAGGAACCATGCTAGTAGTANCAGCTCTTCTCATTTTTCAGTCTGACTCAAAGTGCACTTTAGTTTTGAAGCTACTATGCAGCAGAAAAAAAAAAAGACATNTTGAAAATTAAGCCGTGTTATCATTATTAATAACATGATCAGTCTGACACGTTTTTAGCTGCTTAAGTTTTTGTGTCAAAGTTCTGAATGACTTAGTGCAATCAAAAAGTGAATAAAATGACAAGATACATCATCATATATTGTTTTGCATATTAACACCAAATCCAAATGTGTGATAGCAGAAATGCACAGTTATACTTCCAGAAAAATCCACTTTTTAAGCATAACAAAACTAAGAGTGACTTTGCTGCTTCCACAAGTGTAGCCAAAGGGTAGCACTGCCATTTGTTGTACTATTTAAACTGAGGATATGCTTGGGTGGAAGTCGCTGGAATGAAAACTAGGGAATATGAATGGTGTCGATGGGCTTTTTGTGGGGGGATTTATAGATCTTGCTGAAGCAAGACTTCTTGCAGTAAGACTAATATGAGCTGAGAATATTTTAGTTTTATTTTTTTTTTCCTCAGTATATCTAGGTTCTTTTCTGTCTGGAGAACTTTCCAATAGCTATGTTGTGGCTCAGAGTCTGCAAAAGCAATTACAGTTAACGGCATTTCTGATATATAATTGCTTGGGAACAGACCAGGATGCATATCCTTCCGTTGGTTGGTCATTAATTGCCAGTAAATTTTCTGTGCTCAGCAAGAGCACAACTAATTGAAACAAAAGTCCCAAGTTGCAAACAAGCAAGAACTAGTCTGTTCTTTTATTTTAGATTGCTGGTTTGCACATGTATGAAACTTCATATAAAACAAGGAAGCTGATTTCTTATTCTATTATTTTTACTAGAGAACAGAAATACCCTGTGAGAACGTCCATCTACTGAAACTACAGTTACTGAAATGACTTGGGATTTCCCTTATGAATTGGGATTTTATTATGACCCCGGCTCATTATAACCGGCTTTTTTCCTGCTGGCAACTCTTGTGTTAAACCGTTGCTCTGTTTCAACAAGCATGCAAGAAGAGCTTCATACAATCTTCTTTGTTGATCACAGTGGACAAATATACCCAGGTAAACTGCGAGATCAATATAGCTCTGCAGATCATGTTATCAAGGACACCTGCAATGTATTTAACATATTGCAGAGTGGTTCGATTGACTGAATGTAATTAAATGGATTGACAAATATTTAATACTAAGAATAAGAGAAGTGTATGTGCCAGAAAATAGGTATTGGTACCGGAGTGGCATAGAGGGACAGAATTTTACCAGTTTGTGGCATACCTGGCGTAAATATGATTTTATTCCTTTCTGCATGTTCAGACAAGTTCAAATGTTTTGTCAGCTACAGGTAGTTCAAACTCCGATTGCTTGCTGACCAAGTGATGTTTCTCCATGCCATCACATGGCACCAGTGTTGCCTTCCCTCCTGTCTGTCCTCTTTGGGCTACTGAAACATTTCCAGAGAAGTTTGGTAAGCTGGCTTCCCTTACAACACCTAAAACCACTGGGATCCTGAGTGCTGTCCCTGCGTGTTGTTACCACACTGTCACTTCCCAGGTTCCTCAGGAAGAGAGCTGTTCCATGGCTAAAGTGCATGAATTGATCAAGAGAGGTATCAAGAAAGTGATTCTTGGTGACTACTTGCTTTCCTTCCTCTAACCATGAGATTTTTGCTTTTTATTACAGCAAAGGCTTTCATTTTTCTTTTTTAATTTGTTAAGAATTCCACCTTCTATTTGTAGCATGTATCCGAACAAGCACTGCCTTTGGTACTACTGAGACTCCCAGTGAAGTGTTAGGATCTGGTGTTATTTCATCTAGCTAAGTAGCAAGAGTTTAGTGATTTTTCATCAGCATACTGCAATGCTCTAAATAGCAACACTGACAGACACTGAAATACAGATTTTAGACAAGGTAATTTTAATATGTATCCTTTTAAATTCAGTGGTCTTGTTTATCTGTTTGACAGATGTTGAGAGATGACACTTCTCTCAGTGTTTTTTTTCCACCAATACAGCTAGATATGTAGTAACTGAATATAAATATTAAAACCACAAGGAACCATGCTAGTAGTACAATATGAGACTAAAATCAGCCACTTCAAAATCAGAAAATGGCATGAGTATTTTTGCATGTTTGTGTAACAATGCTACTTCTATAGTGTTCTATTACTACTTTTTTGACTCGGCTGTCACTGTTAGCAGCACAAGGAACAGACAATGCTCAAGGAATGTCCTGGGTATGTGTTCGAGAGGCTTTCCCTCACAGCTTAGCTGGGTCTCTGCGTTTTTTTGCTCCAGGCATCAAGTGGCATTTGAATAACTGCTGACATAATGGGACCTCCTCTGATCCCCTCCACCTCAACTCCACACAACACACACAGATGATCAGCACAGATCAGATACCTGGTGTAAAAATTACCTAAGTGTTAACTAAGCTCAGCATTAACTAAATTAGTTGAAATAGAAAATGCCAAGCAGCCTTGTCTTTGGGCATTGCTACCTTTAACACCTGAAACAGGAGGATATTCAGATGTTAGAGACAGATGCGTATAATCAAATAAACATTATAAGCAATAACAGCATGTTCATAGGGGTTTTCCCCTTTTTTTATGATAGACATTGTCCTCTGATGGAAGAACAGAGAAATACAGGTTGTTTGTTTGCTTCTATTTGTTCTGCTTTTTTTTTCATATTAACATAGATTATTTTCTAGGAAATAGAGGCACCATTTAGAGAACAGTAGCGTGGGTTTGTTATAAAACAGAGGTGCTTCTTCCAGTTACTGATAGAGCTTCTTTTGGAAAGCCCCTTTCATTGTATTTGAAATCAAAACACACAAAGTCATAAATTAAGGCATTCACTTAAAAATGAATACAGGTTGGAACGTTCCTATTAGACGCAACCCCTTCACCCTTTTTATTTCTGTTGCTTTTATTACAGACTTGCAATGGCATTGTGTGGTGTAATAGCCCTTCCGAAAAGCCAGCAGCAACAATGAGCACTTCACACTTCCTATCCTTTTAAATATCGAGTTCAGTCAGGAATGAATTTAAGAATAAGGAGTTCTAAGAAGGACGGCTGCTGGGAAGCCTGGTTTCACTTCGGGTGTGTGAGATGGATCCTTTCTTCTGAGGAACGCCAGTCTCTCTGCAGCCTTTCCCTCAGTGAGAGTGTTACTAGAATCCTTCCTCTTTGTGCAAGTTGTGTTCCGTGGAACTTTGTAAAATGTGTTGACATTGCATCCTCAGCCAAATTTAATTGGAGTCGTTCAATGGGTTAAAAAATTATTGACACCGTTGATTAAAAAGGAACTGACGTATATATACAAAATGCTCACTATGGTCAGTTCAGGCTTATTTTTTCTGGAAAACAAGCCAGAAAACTCTCCCTGTTGTTAGTCTTGGGAAATTCTTTCACGCACAATGTTTTGTGTTCTGATACTTAACTTTTGTATCAGATACGCTGACCTCAGCAGTATGACTTACGGAGGCTAAAACTTTCCAGGCTGTGTCTTATGTTGGTTTCTGACCTTTTGCTAGAAAAGCTTTAGATAAAATTGCCTGATGGCGTAGTATTACACAAGATTTAGGTATTTCTAGCCCATTATTTAATGAGGAAAGCCAAGAATGTATTATTTGGACATTCAGATACTTGGTTATCTCTAGACATACCCACCCCTGTCAGCTTAGAGCTTAGAAACTAAGAGTAACCTGACAGTGAAGAAAGGAGGTTAGATTTGTGTGTCAAGTACACAGTATGCAATGTTCTGAAAATGCCTGTTTTCTATAAGATGGTATTCTGGAGAAAGAAATAGAGGCAGTTAGTTAAAAAGAAGAGAATTACAGCTGTCATTAAAGAAGTTATTTACATTGTCGCGAAGTCCCTGTGGAGTGCTCTTGTCTTTGGTACTCTGTTGTGATGGCAGTGAGGCAGCTGTGGGTCTTTTACAAAATAATCGATTATCTGACTTGCAGTCTTTTCTAATTTATTTTGTTTTGTTTTTTGTTTTTGCTGATAAGAGTGAGAAGCAAAAAACCATGGGTGTGAGAATTCAACTTCTCGTTATTTTCCTGAGCCTCTCAGAGAGGTTTTGGAGGCAGCCTGCCCTTTTTTGAAGTGGGTAACTTTTACTTGTGACAAAGCTTTTAGGGCAGATAAGAAAGCTTCATGACACCTTAAACCAACTGAGATCTTTCCAGGCACCAGAGCAAAAAAGCATTATCCAGAGTAACAAACAAAAGTGAGTGGAATGACAAATAGCAGTCCAAGGAATGATTGTCAGCAACAGGAGTTGATTTCAGGTGGGACCAGAGGAAAGAGAAGGATTCTTGGGAGGATGCTCTGCATTGTGTTGGTGTTTAAAATGGCAATGTGTAAAGCCTGAACCTTTGTGGAGTCACCCTGGTTGGTTGCGAGTTTTCACACACTCATTCAACAGGAGTAAAATGACTGTACTGAAAAAAAGAGTGTTTTTTTACTGGGAACTCTCTTGAGATTTGGTTGCAGCTCTTGAGAGTGTGGTGTATGGATGGGGCAGGGCTTGGACTCTTGCCTGGCCAAGGCTTTGGGGTGGTGAAGTGTTCTCTGAGGGCAGCTTAGATGACTCAGGAGCCTGTGCTTCTGCACAGCCAGCCACGTACCTCTGGTGACAACCTTGATGCGTGCAGCCAACTCGCAGAAACCCGACGGCTCTGGGACTAGAGATTGATGTGGTTTTGTTTTGCTCTTTTTTACTTTTCTTGTTCTGGGCAGCCCCTCCACCCTCCTCCTTCCTTCTAAATTGTTTTCTCAGCTTCCTTGAGTCTCAAAGCCTGTCTCCTGCTTGTCTTGAACAGCTGGCATGGCTCTGGATTGAATGAACAGACACGGACCGAGACTGGACTGGACCCTGGGAGGATCTCAGCCTCCAGGAGGAGCAGCCTGGCTGTCCGACCTGCAATGCTGGCACCTGGGGAGATTTAACACCACCACAGATGGCTGTCTGCAGCCTGCCACTAGGACTGTGGCTCCTGCTGCTTCTCCAGGATATCCAGGCAGCCCCTCAGGTAAGGCAGGGTGGCAGCAGGATCCTGCAGCCCCTCAGGATGCGGGAGCCTGGAGAGGGCTGGGGAATCTTGGGCTGCAGGACTATCCTGACCATAGGCTGAGTCCTGGGTGTCCACAGAAACAGGCTTTGTGCAACACAGGGTGATAAAAGTAGAGAGCAGAGCCGTCTGGAGATAAAGGTAGAAAGAGCAGGCAGGAGAGTTTGCATTCTCTGGGAACTTTGCAGGCAGGAGCAGGGGATAGGAGCTATGCTCTGTGGGTTTTTTTGTTGGCATTGTTAGTGTTGCTGCACCTCCAGGCACATCACAGTGAATGAGGAAAGATTTGTTAGGGATGGGGAACTGTTCTCCTTTCTTTGGGTGAGTGGCTTTTAATTTTGCCTGCATGGCCAGGTGCTCTGTGACAGAGCTTGGTTTGGAGGGCTTCTGCTCACTCTGCTGATGTGAGTCAGGGCTGGCAGATCGAAAGGTGTAAAGGCAAACTAAACCGTAAAATACCTTCCTCTTTACAACCACCCACCGCTCTGACACTGACTTCCTCATGAATGGGCTATTATTTCTGCATCAAATTGACTTAAAATAGACATAGCACACCAGTTCCACTCAGCTGACACTGTAGATGCAAGCTAGCTCCCTGCTGAGATCCTATCATCTCTTGTGGGTTGTTTTTTCCCCCTATGCTCCTACTCAGTCTTCCTTAGTGGATCGCATGGCAATGAGCCCTTAGCACCTGGCATAAATCCAGGTAATTTCCCTGCTTGACACACACACATACGAAAAGGTCAATTGGAGAGGCTCTTTGCACAGGTACGGTCAAATACATGAGTAATTGCAGAGTCTTGCATCCTGAAATTGGGTATTTTCCCTTGCAGTGGAAATATGAGCCTATACTAGCCTAAGACACCTGTCTGTAAGTGAATGACATAGCACACCACTTGGTCTGTCAGATTTTTAACAAGAAAATGACTCCAATTAGATCTTTGAAAATAAGCAAGTCCTGCATCCTCTTCATAGACATTTGAAAAAGATCCTTATGGCTCTTCTGGAAAGGCTAGTGTGATCTTGTGTCTTTAGTTGTCATTTCCCCCCCACGTTGCAAGTTTGCTGTGTTTTGCCCTGGTTATCTGTCCTGCTGCTGTCTCCTTCCTGAAATATAGAAGGATCACTGTTCTTCCATAGGATTGGAGTCTGTAGTCCTTACCTCCCTGGGGAATACGTAGGAGGGTGTTCAGATAACCTTGACCGGTCTGCTGAATGCAAACTGCTTTAGGAGAACTGCAATAGAAAAGAATATAGTATTTTTGCTATTTGACATAACTTTTGGTGTTTTTTCATAAAATGAAAGGGGCAGAGAGAAAATTGGCTTTTCTGATACTCATTGTCAACATTCAGACTCACTGAAAAAATCATCAGTTACCCAGAATAAGTATGTAGATCTCCCTGGGATAAGCAACTGGCTTTTCACTGTCTGTCTGTATTGTCTCTATTGCAGCAACCTGCTTTTCCTGCTACTGGACTACAAGGGATACTGTTTAATATGAGCAAGTCGCAGTTTATCGGTTGTATTTTAAACCCTATTCTACTACACTTGAGTCCACAGTTTGGGTTTTGTTTGTTTTAATATTCAGTTAACTCTTACTTGTTAATAATGTCTTCACTATCCAGCAGATGCAGCTTGACTACTTGAAGTCTTAGATTATCAGCTTCTTTTGTACTGTCGGAATTTGGATAGGAGCTTGAAAGGGAGTCAACTGTTTTGCTGCAGTCTTAGTCAGTTCTAGAATAGCCAGTGCTGGTAGAAGATTTTTTTTTACCGTAATACGCTTTCTTCCTGACTTACAGCTCATTTGTAGCAAGCTGATTTCTTACTCTGCCTCACCATCACTTTTTCTCTGTGAGCTCAAAAGACCATAAATAAATGAGTCAAACCTTGCCCTGACTGAATTGCAGAGTAGCCCACTGAATTCAGCACCGTCTTTACAATTGCCATTATTTAGATTGGAATAGCAAACATGTTTGTAGTTACAAAGAAAGCGAGAAGAGCTGCGAAAAGCCTATTTTCTAAAACAAATTATCAAAAGCAAGCACTGAAAAAAAACGAATGCTTTGTATCAAATATATTTGCTTTATTTAATTGGACCTTGAGATACAAAGCTTAAAAAAAACCAAGAAAACAATAAACTGAGTTCTGTTTGAGATTCAGACGAGTTTATAAGGAGGAGGGATAGTCAAAAGATGAAAGATAAAAATACTTTGAATGTTAATGTTAGTTAAAGAGGACTTTGAGGTTACTGCATTTCATTCTGTTTCTTGCATAGATTAGGAGAGTTTGTTCTGTAAAACTTATTGTAGATTTCCTTGATGAAGCAAAGCCACGTGCTAGTTGCTGCTGAGCATGGATCATACCACACTCTTCAGTGTTTCTAGGCATTCCAGGAAGAAGAAGGGGGAATGGAGCAGAAGTGGAAGTTCTTACACACAAACCCTTCCCTATGTAATAAGTAGTAAGGGGCGCAAATGATGAAAGGAATCTTCTCTCACCGGCTAATTGGCAGTTTCCGTTAGCATACTGGAGCCAGGAGAAATGGCCAAAGCTGTAAGTGGAGAATTTCTTAGCACTTTCTTTTTTGTGGGCCTCTATACACAGGCACTGCAGAATCAAGAAGGTGAACCTGCCACCCCAACACTCACAGCTGATGCTTTTTTGTAAGAAGGTGATAGCGCTGAGGTTTTGTAATGCGAGGCTGAAACTTTTCTGTCTCTTTTTTATCCCTTCCTTTCATTTCAAGAGCTATTTATGAGCAACTAGGACCTGCTAAGTCAAACCTTAACCTTCAGCTTCTGCCTCACAAAGAGTCTTAATTTAAATAATCTGGTTTTGTTCTGGAAAAAATGAGTTTTATTAGTGATATTCACACAATCCTGAGTCAAAGTAATTAAGCTCATGTTTTTTTCCGAGACAGGGTTAAATTTCCACTGTCATCCTAGAATGTATTGCAAAAGGATTCTTAGACTTAAGTTCATACTAACAACTGGGGTAACGGTCCAAGGTAGAAGATTTTCCTTATTTTGTAGTTAAACTTTTTGTCTTATTCACACGCATGTGTTGCTTCCATAATTCTGTGGAAATCTAATGCTTTTTCTGGCCAAGCCACTGAAATATTTGCTTTTTAATAACAAAATATTTCATAACTCCAGCACTCAGTGGTCATTCTGTCCAGGAACAGTGAGATAAATACGCATTAAGCATTTTCCAGTCCCTCCGAATGTGGGTGGACTGGATGGTTCACATCTAGATTTTTGATGTTAAAAAAGGAGTAGCCAACAGCTGAGGAACAAAAAAACACATCAATTGTATCACTTGGAGCCTTCTTGCACACAGAGATTTAAGTTGATGGTCAGATCAAGAAAATGCGTAAGGTATCTTTCCAGAAGCACTGAGTCATCAAGGGAGTGGGACTGGAAAACAAGAAATCTAGAATTCCCTGTGTTTCTTGGCAAGTTGCTTCCAGTGGTCTCTGTGTAATTAGAACTACTGAGCTCATCAAAATAGAAGGTCAAACAAGGCAATAGTTTATTGCAAACTTGCACCCTAATTTCACTAATTGTAGCTGAGATGCTGGAGGTGGTATTTTGCATGTGGGAAGAGCAGTTACAGGTGGTGAAACTGAGGTAATTCACATGTTCAGTCATTGAGTGGGCAAATTACCTCAGTTCAGGCCTGTTGCTACCCACTAATAATGCTCATTTTTGTTCCCTTTTCACTTCATATCTTTGGCTTTTGTTTTGTTTTAGTTAACTTATTACTCTGATATTCAGCACACATAAACAGAAAAATGAAAATTACGTTGTTCCCTTTCCCAGAAGTAGTGCAATACCTCTGCAGAAAATTAGTTTCATTTTATGGAAGACTTAAAACATGGAGACCTTAGCCCTTCACCTCTGCCATTTCTTCAAGGCGTGCTCTTAGCTTTTAGGCACCAACTTGTTTCGCTCCCGCAAAAATTCATGGAAGTTTTGATGAGTTCTTAGCGCAAGATCTTTTATTCCAGATGCATGAAAACTTGAAATTTAGCTTACAAAATGTCTTGCGTAAGGTAAGAAGCAGAACCCATATAATTTTTGTGACACTTGGCCTTTCCATACTGCCAGTTTTGCCTATGTAGTTTATTTTGAGCTTGTAAGCCTGAAGTGCTAGAGCTATGGGGGTTGGATTATACTCAGATCTACAAAGCACCAACCTTTCTGCTTTGTTTTAGAGCAGAACTTTGCATCATTGCATTGCTATTACAAGTCACAGTGGGAATAAAACCACTTTACAATTTAGAGGAAAAAAAAATAGAATAGGGAGATGATGAGTGATGCTGAGCTGATCACCAGCTGATGCTGATGGTAAGTTTTGTACTCATTAAACACACCTCAACTGAAAGGATGGCAGCTCTTAAAATGTTTTGCAGGTAGCTACGGATTAGAAATAGTGGTGTCTCCAGAATGTAGTTTCTCAGCCATAGAAATCATGTCACGATTTGTTAAAATGACTTATTCTGACCTTAGGCTTGGCTCAGTGAACAGTAAGGCTGGCTGCAAAGCTGGGCTCAGAACTGGATGCTTGAAAGCGGCATTTGTTGTGGTGCTGTGGATGTTGCGTATTGTGTAGCTGCCCTCTTGTGGAAAGAAAAGTAAAAGTTGAGTACTCTCATGTATATTTTCGTAATTTGTGTAGTATTTATGCATGGTTCATGCAGTAATTTGTCACAGCACTAGCATCAGGTCAAATTCATCATCAGAATTTGCATTGCTGTAACTAAGAGCAGAATCTAATCCTAAATTTGTGATTTCAAGTAACTTTGTAAGAAGGAGCCCTACCCTCACACTTTTACACAGACACTATTCCTCTATTTAAACCCCAAAAGAGACAATTAAATAAGCTGTAAGTTTATGTGCTGCATAAATCATTGAAGAATTTGGTTCCACCCCGATTTAAAGTCCAACACAATTTTGCAGCCAGAGTTTGTTGCCCAGGAGAACCAGGGACAGAAGGTCAGGTTTTTGTGGTGACCTCCCATAGCTCGTACAGAGAAACTAGTCCAGGACGACTTAGCTCCAGCCAGGATGTTGCTGTTCCTTGGGTTTCTTTATGCAACTAGTTAATTCACTTCGTGTCACTGAGGTGACTCCTGAATGACCCTCTGTCTAGTGACAGGTCTCGTGTCATTTCCTGTTATTCAATGTAGTCTCAGAGTGGCTGGTTAACCAGGGTGCAAGGAGATTCCACTTCCATTTCCTACAGCCCAGGGCTTCCTCTTCAGAAAAGAAAAATACAGGGTGCGCATTTGTAAACCTGATCTGAGTCAGGCTGAGTGAGCGCACATTTGCTGTTTCCTCTATATGCTCGAAAAAATGCTTTGTATGGAGGCTGTATGGCCCAGTGGTTAGTGCAGAAATGTGTCAGGCAGGATTTCTCAGTTCTATTACTGGAGCTCAATGAAATTTAATAGTTTCAATATGTTTTTTTTTCTTGTCCTTTTGTTAATTTCCCCCTTGACTGAAAGTTCCTGTTTTCTGATGTAACCTGGGGCAAGTTAAATAACTTCTGTGTTTTTATGGTCCTGCTGTGAAAAGAGCAGTGTATTAAATAGGAGAATAAGGCTGTGAAATTAGTTAGGTAGTGAGATTGTGCACTGCGTGCAAGGCAGTAGGGAAATGCATCTGCAGAAAGTGAAATGTAGGGTTTTTGAAGTATTTAACTGCTCTACCAGTATCATGTGGGAAAAATCTCTGGGGAATCTGCTGATTGAGTCTTTACAAAAACTTGCTATTTATACCTTCTAGTAAATACTGAAAATGAAATTCAGCTAACAACATTTTTAGGGGATTATTAAGGGAGATGCCAAATTAAAAAAATCAGATTTTCTCATCAGAAAACTTGCAGCACTGTAATTTCCCAGAGCATGAAGTGGCCCTGCCATGCATAATTATTATTTTTTTTAACTTTCTAAAAAATCCTTACCTCAAATTAACATGGGATCATTTCAGAACAGTGATTTTTAGCCCTTTTTTTAATTTGCACTTGAGACAGAAACTGGGATCTGCTCTGTTACAGAACTAATTGTTTTCTAACTGTGTCTTTTGTCCTTTTCAATTTCTAGACATCACTAACCCCATCTCATTCCTGTGATACACTTGAAAATTGGTTCTATGATGAAACTTCACAAAGCTGCTGCTACCAGTGTCCCTCAGGTCAGTACGTTTGTAATTCAATCAAATTAATGTGGAGCCTTTCTCATAGAGGTAGTAGGAACCATATATATATATATATATACACGTATATATATATATATGCAGAATTGTATTTTGTTGTTGAAGGAAAGTGCAATTGCATGAATCACTGTTTAGTGTGGACCCAGATGTGACCTTGTTCTCCACTGTCCTGCTCCTGTTCAGTCTGCGTGCAATCTGTAAATTGCAAACAAGATAACTTGCTAGGATTTTTAATGTGGTTTTTGTTGGCTGACTTGACACTCTGAAGTAGCCAGAAGTAGGCAGGTTCTAAGAATTCATTTCAGTTTGCCTCAGGGGCTGAAATAGTGCCATGAAATTAGGCTAAATAAGTTTCTGGTCAGAGCCAAAAAAAGAAAAAATGCAGGTCTGGAAAATCTGTCATTATCTTCATAGTCAACACAGTTTAGAAAGTGTCTCACATGAGAAAGTGAACAGCCCCTTTATGAGGGGACATAGCGAGCTTTGCTTGAAGCTCGTTGTGATGCATGAGGTCAGAAGCAGGAAACACCCTGGTGAGACAAGTTCTGGAAATGTCTGAAACTCCCCCTGTTTGCCAAAAAACCCCTCAGTGGGTGGGGCATTTTAGGGTACATCACCCTCATCGATCTCTTCTTACAGAAATGTTATTTTTTTTTCGAAAGGAAACTTTAGACATTTATTTTTGCTCTAACAATAAAGAGGGGTTTGGTGCTTGGTTGCTGTCGTGGCTCAACTGAGCACTGCGTGGCCTCTCGCTCGCTCACCGCCTCGGTGGAATGGGGGAGAGAATCAGAGAGGAAAAGTGAGAAAACTCGGGGGTTGAGATAAAGACAGTTTAGTAGGTAAAGCAAAAGCCGTGCACGCAAGTAAGGCAAACCAAGGGATTCATTCACTGCTTCCCGTAGGCAGGCAGGTGTTCAGCCATCTCCAGGAAAGGAAGGCTCCATCCAGTGCGTTTTTCTGTACAGGTGATGGCAGCTGCTCTTCCTGTTGCTCAGGCTTTTGCCTGCTTGTTGGGCGATGGGCACGATCAGTGCAGGACGTCACCAGAAGACACTGTTAGGCAAACTTCAAAGCTACTGCACCTGGGGCACACATCCCCCAGGGGAGTGACCTGTGTGTTCAGGAAGTCTCAAATATCTGAATTTAAAGCTTTTGTGTCCTTGGAGGAGGAAGGGGGAGATGACAGGCTCGTGCAGGTACACATGTGCAGCTTGAGTGCCGAGATTCAGCCATCTGTCCCCATCTTGAAAAGAACAGGCTCAGACAAGGTGGGAGTGATGTGGCTCAGGCTTGTCTGGTGGTATTTAGTGGACCAAGTATAGCACGGCTGATTTTACCTGCACTCCTACAGCGTGCTTTCCAAAATACACAGTAGGTGAGTTATCCCCCTACCAGATGCCCCCTCCCTGTGGTTAACTCTTTGTTGCTGGGCGATGCAGGCTGGATGCTGAAACGAGGATTCATTTCTCTCCTCCTGTTTTCCACCTGTGAAACATTCAACTGTGCCTGTCTTTATGTTGCTGCTTTAGCTTTTTCCTTTTGCTTATGCAACTGCCACTGTTCCTTACCCTCTGGTAGTTATTTCCACTTCTTGTCAAGGTCACAGCTGACTCCTGCATTTTCTGATTTCTTTGGCACTCTGGCCAGGGGTAGAATATCTCATCTGTTGCTTCAGAAGCTGAAATATTAGAAATGCTTCTGTCCCAGTCTTTCCCATACTCCTAACTGGTTATTGTAGCTAGCTTGCCAGATGGGTGCTTTTAAAAGCTGGTCACTAGAAAATGATTACCAGACATAAATATGGAGTCATAGAATAGCTTAAGTTTGGCAAAGACCTCCAGAGGTCGTCTAATTCTGCTCAACTTCATGTGTGTTGCATATACACAGAAGGTATGTGAGATCCAGGGTAGCGTGCTTGCAAACTGGGAGCAATGAGTCCAGGGGAGCTGGAAGTGTTGAGCAGAAAAAGTGTATAGCATATACATCCAGCATCAGAAAGATATACATAGGTGATTTGGTTTGTTTAATGGAAAACAGTTGAAATATAAAACCATCTCACTACTGTCAAGGCAACTGTAAAACCAGCAGGACTGCTCAGAGAGCAACCCACTGCAAACCTGCAGGTGATTCTGGCAGCTTCTGAAAGGAAAAGAGATACCTTAGGTAGCAAAATATCAGGACTTGGTTGCTATAGTTAAGAAGAAAACATGAAAAACCATTGCCTGGGAACTTAGGCAGGACAATATTGGCCTCGCTGCAGGCCTGGCGATCGTTTCTGTCAGTAAATGACTCGCCATGTGCCCGTTCTGCAGCCATCCATGCTGCCTGTGGTGACACTGTGCGTAGTGTTGCTGGCACAGGGCAGCTGTGATCCCTTCATGCTTGAGTGGGAAAGACAAAAACATGCTAGAGAAACAAAATGACCATGATAGTGTGTCTAACAGGTAAATGAACTTACAAGAACACTTCGGGATGGATGTCTCCTGTGATTCTGAACAGGCTATCCTGCACATTTTGTTTTTCTTTCTCCAGGCTCTGTTAAAAAGAAAGCATGTCCTAGGGACCCAGACGAGGACTGTATGAGATGTGGACCTGAACAGTATGTGAAAGAAAGTTTCCATAAGCCACAATGTGCAGCTTGTGTATCATGCGCAAAAGGTTTGCTTTCCCTCACACATACCTCACAGTTATATTCTCTCTATGTGTTTTGTTTACACTGCATTTATATTTTATTAATTTAGAATTTCCAGCAGCAAAACTATCCATCCTTGGTGACTGATTTAGAGAGCAGAATGCTACCTTGCACATAATGAGTATCGCTTCTGGTGTGACCTAAGACTACCTAAAAATTCTCTCGTTCAGTGCTATCCAAGTCTAATTTCTGCTTTCTGTCTTATGTTGCAAGCAATTGTCTACTGGCTTCTCTAATTATTCATGACTTAAGTTGCCATCATGAAGAACGCCAGCAGCCTGTTCTGCTTCCTGAGCCATTGAAGTGATGGCGCTCAGCTTTGGCCCCTGCTTTGCATTTTCCTTGCAGGGCGATCCTTTGTTACTGCATCTCTTTCTTCCCTACAGAACCTGACCTTGTGGAGACAAAGCCCTGCTCCTTCAATTCCAGCCGCGAGTGTGAGTGCCGCCCAGGCCTGTTCTGTCAAAGCCCTGTGCAGTACACCTGCTCGCGATGCCAGCAGCACACTGTTTGCAAGCCTGGTTTTGGAGTCAAAGTCAGAGGTAGGAAGGAGTTCCTACCCATCTAGTTTACCTTTTCTGATCTTGGCCATAGGCCTGGACCTGATGCACTTTGGCCGGTCAGTCCTCAGTCATTTTTTTAAATCAGGCACCTCATCAACTGATGTTATTTGTGAAAAGTGCCCGCCTGGGACCTTCTCCAATGAAAAATCCAGCACTGGCATCTGCAAGCCGCACACGAAGTGAGTCCATAGATCTTTAAAGTGACTAACTAATTCATTGAAGTTAAGAAAGGATGAAAAGGGACACCTGTCACTTCTAGTGCAAAGTATACAAACTTAGAGGCAATGAGATAGCTTTGGACCTATATGCAGAATTCAAAAGGCTTCTCTTTATACCTGTTGCACAGCTCTGTACTGGAGGAAGGAAGGAATTCCTCTTGCCTAATTGTTAGTTTACTGATTACAGTGGAATTAAACATATGTATGGTTTGCATCCAGATCAATAATTAATGACACAGGGGTGAGAAGAAGGTTAATGACTTTTTCACGGAAAGCAATAAATGCAGGTGATGCAAAAATGACCAAAGGGATGTTTGTCGCATGGAAAATACTCTGATCTTGTACCATGTCAGTGTCCTCTAGCATTGATACACTGTTCTCTTTCCTTCTCTAGCTGTGCCAAGTTAAACAAAGTAGCACTACGCAAAGGAAATGCAACCCACGATCAAGTTTGCCTGGACCAATTGCCCACCTACCTCACCCCAAGCACTTTGTCCATGAGATTCAGCAATGAAAGAAATAGCTCTAACCTAAGGAGGTTTGAGGAGAACCTGGTGACCATTGCTAGTGTTGTTTTAACTGCCACAACAATGGAAAACCCCAGTTCAACTCCTGAGGAGAAAGTTCTGGCTGGCACTTTTCCTACCTCAGCCAAGGGTGAGACAACAACAGGAGGTAACAAAGATAAAGCGTTTACACTGTCTAACATGTTGTATTTGGATATGTCTTTGGTAAATGCAATTTTTTTGCTTCCTGCAAATCCCTCACAACTTGTGAAATGTTGTCCATGGTTCTATGTCCAAAAACATACAGCTACTAATAATTCCCCCTCTGCCATTTCTTAGCCTTTCCTGTGCTCCCTTTCTGTGCTATAGGTCTAGTTCTTTGGGGAGTGGTTCTCTCTGTGATAGTGCTACTTGTGGGCATGCTGTTATTTTGGAAGTGGAAGGTTTGCAAGAAGCAGATCCTCATCCTCAAAGGAAAGCGTGAGTTTTTAAATACATAGCATGCTGTTTGATCTCCAGATATCCCAGAATTTTGTGGAGGTCACTGGGGAAGAGAATGTTTACTACTGCCTGGTGGAGGCGGGCCAGATAACGGTTGTACGTAAACTGGTCGTGAAGTGTGTTGGAGAAGATAAGAGAAAGATTGAAGCAGCTGTGAATTTATGGAGGAAGATACTACAAGCTGGGTGGGGAAAGGGAAACCCCGTGTTTTCTTCTCTCAGCACAGACACTAATATTAAACAATATCTGAAGTGTTTTATGAGTATTTGTTGGTTCCTGGACTAGGGTTGGGCTTTGGGCATGAGAGGAAGAGTGATTTTCACTGATACCGGCTCTCGGTAGCTCTGCCTAGAATTACATGTGGGGTGTGCCTGCAGAACCACATTCTCTCTTCTGTAGAAAGCAGGACGTGCGTGTTGTAAGTTGGTTGTAGACCGGTGGGTGTGGTAAAGCTGTTAGAACCTGCATGCTCCATGATGAGTTTTGCTAAAGGAACGGTTTCTTTTATCAGCACATCTGCATTCCATTGCTTCACCCAAATCCGGGCTCGGATCTCAAGGTGAGTGACTGATGGACCAGGAACGGTAATCCATCTGTCTAAAGAATAAGTGGATAGTTTTAATATGGAGCTTTATTTTACAGAGTTTTAATTTAAAACATAGAACCTGTTCATGTCAAGCGTGTGTCTCTGCTCACATGCAAAAGGCCAGTCCTGTTGTCTGTCTGGTGGGAGCAGGTGACACTGGCTGTGACAACCCACTAGATGGCACCTGCTTCCCACTGCACTGGGCCGTGTGTCAGTTCAGGGAGGCTTTACTGGAAAAAATGCTCAGTTAACTTCTGGGCACTCAAATGTGGGAGACGTGTTCAAAAAAATTGGGTGTCAGCCATAGCAACCTGTACAGATCCTCTAGGGTACGCATATTTTGCCCAGGTAACTAATCCCCTCTCTTTGGTTGTGTTAGGTTCTCCTCATCACCAAACATCAGAGCTTTTTCTATTAATTTATTCAGGAATACGATTCAACACCTCTCCTGTGCAGCTTAATTTTCTCAAAATGAAATTTTTGCTTCCTTGCTTGCCTTAGACAATAGAAACTGTGACTGCGCAGCATGATGGAGGTGACGCTGACATTGGGCAGTAGGGTAGTTCAGAACATGGCTGGGTGATATTTCAGAGCAAATATTGAAATTCTTGTGATTGCTGTGAATTTTCTTCTGATAATTTGTCTTCTTTCCATTGCAGGTTCTGATCTAGTGAACGAATATACAGTAAGTGTGAACAGTATTCTAAAACAGATCACTTTCCAATGTAAATAATGATATTTTTAAATGTCCTGTTAAAGAGTGCCAGTCTTTTTGTTTGGACTACGCAACATGTGATCCTCTAGGTGCAGCAATGAGATCTACTAGGACTTGCTACTTCTCTGTCTTCAGCTGCATCTAATGCGGTGTTAAAGAATATGATGTTGCCGCTCTTGTTTGCAAAGGGAGTATTTGGTTTGGTCTCATGCCATTTATGTTGCAGCCTATGGGACAAGATCCAAAATCACAGGGTGAACACGCTTTTCCTACCTGCTGAGAGGACTTTGTCGGTCCCATTTTATCTTACTGCTCCAGTCACATAAATGGGATTTGTACTCATCTTCTGTGTCACTCTTTGTAGGATTTGTCATGACTGTCATATGGGTACCCAGTGGGTATGGTTTGTCTGGAAGATTTTCCATCAAACATCAGTCAGTATGGTAGTGACAGAAAGCAGTTCCTCAGCTGCTGAAATCATCATACCTGTTTGATTCCCCCACCTCCACTGAAATTATAGCAACTTTCATCCTCCAAGTATTCTTAGTTTATTAGGCTTATTATCTTTAAACGTCCGTATCTGCTAAAACACTCTTTAGACAGATTTTATTTTAATCAGTTTGCTTTTAGATGTACATCTGCACACATACAAGATACTGCTTAGTCTAATAAATCTGATTGCAATCAGCTATCGTAACTTCAGTGTGTCATTGCTAATTTCTGCCACAGAAGGGTTCTGTAGACTTATTGCAGTATTCACAGTGGTGTTTTTACATTCACCCCACTTCTACTCTCCTCTATATATTGGCAGATTAGACTGACCGCTGACAGAAAGCCAGAAGAGAAGGAGTTCATTGACAGAACCCTCCCTTTGGAAACCAACAATAACTTGTTCTCCAGCACAGAAAAAGCATGTAGTCCTGATCTGAGTCTGACTGATGTGACAGAGGGCGATGGAAATGCCCCAGATCGCCCTATCGATTCTCGAGTGAGAGACCACACAAACAATCAAATTGGTGAGTCTTGCCTTTTTTTTTTTTTCCTCTTGCATTCTCAATTTTTCAACCATGGGCACATAATGTCATTCTGAGATTATTAGTGAGCAGCAAAGTGTCCAAAACTTCTAACAACGATTGGGCCTGAATCTCCAGAACCTTTGACTCACAAATTCTGGTATATCTATTCATTTCGATAAAACGCTTTCTTATTTTCACATTTGCCTCAGTCACTTATGAACCTGGTGGAAAAACGCTTTGCTCTTCTTCCTCTTTTTCATCCCTGCAGATGTAAATTTGCAGAAGAAATTTGAAATCCAGAATGTGTCAGCTGGAAAATGATGATGTAATACTTAATGAGAGTTGTCCTTCACATGGGTCCAGCTGTCATTTTCTTCTCTTGGTTTCACAGTAATAACTTGAAATGTGTCTCCCATACGTTCCCATTAAGTCTTTGACCATAGAACAGGGCAGGAGATAAAATCACACAGGAAGGTTATTTATAGGGGTACAATTGTTACCTGAGACACAGTCTACATGAGACGTTCTGGCAATGTTTCCAAGCCCAATTTGGAGGTCATTTGAAGAGTTAGTGAGTTCTGTGTTTTCACAGTGATGGGCTTGATCTGCATGCCTCTGGTTAGAAAAAAGAATGGGGGGGTGGGGAAGAAAAACTGAGTATCAACTAAAAAAAAATTGCATGAAAAGGAACCATCTCTAGGGTCAGCAGTGATGGTTAACTACGCTCAGCACTATTTTTTTCCTTCCTCAGAAAAAATATACATCATGAATGCCGACACTGTTATTGTGGGGTCCATTTTAGGAGCGCCTAGTGGCAAGAACTGTGCTGCTAGAGGCTGTGAAAGTAACGTTGACGCCCAAGAAAACATGGAAGAGGAGCTGGTGATGCACTATCCAGAGCAGGAAACAGAGTCGTGTTCAGGGAATGATGTAACGATTCCCGTGGAAGAGGAGGGAAAGGAATTTCATCACCCCACCACTGCCACTGAAAAGTGATAACCTGCTGAGATGATGTGTGAAGCTACAGAAACATCCAGTGTGACACTAAGCCTGAATCTATGGCAAGGGAGGTAGACACACACTGCCTTAGATTATCTGAAAACTCATGTTAAACACTGAAACACATTCAAACAAGGAGTGCCAGAAACCTATTTCAGCTAAGAAATGAGAGAATCATCCAAACGGTTGGCCTTCATAGCTTGACGTCAAATATTTCTCTTTCCCTCTTTCTCCCAGTATCATGCTGGAAACAAATTTGAATCAAATCTACAAAATTCAGAAGACATCTGGATGCCAACTCAAGTTTCACAGCTTGCTTTCTCTGCACGAAGGAATGGATTGAAAACTATGTCTGATTACTTCTATTAGCCATGAAAATTCTGGCCAGAATTCCAAGTTCGGCTTGAGACCCAGACGTGTTTCATATGTTGTTTCTATTCCAGTATTACCAGTACTTCCAGTTTTGTCGTATATTCTGCAGCATCTGTGTTTTCCTTAAGGCCACAACTCTTGAATGAATATAACAACAATTTCAGTTTTCCCTAACACAAACAGAACTCTTAAGCTTGTGGATTTCGTGCTTCTTGAGGAAATAGGATCAAAAGATGTCACACAGGCTCAGAAAACAAAAGGCAAATAAAACTAATTGAAGTCCACTGTCCTTTAGGTCATTCTTTCTACTTTTGAAGTCTAATTCATGGTTTTTGACTACTTCAGATCATCAGTAAGTGTATAAATTGGCCTCTTCTGATGGAATCTAAGCTGGCTGAACATTTGGAGTTGGATGAATGATGGGTTTAGCCCTGTGTGGAGTCTAAAAAGGGAAAAGAAGAAAATAAACCAGTTTTCTACAAAAAAGGAAAGACTGAAAAACAGGCACAGCAGTTATTTCCTGTAACATTGTTAATATCTGCTTCTTTTAGAATTGCTCATAATCATCAGGGTGACACGGATTCACGTATCTGTTCTTTAACGAAGATCTTTTTTGTGGTCAAATGGCTTGTATTACGCTATTTCTCAATCTTTCATGCCGCTTGTTTGATAATTGTCAATGTAATAGTGCTGACTATGTTTTTGCACAGGACAATGGAAAATTAGCAAGATGACAAATTGTGCCTTGATAGTCAAAAAAAGGAACCACAAAAACAATTACTTGCTTTGTAGTCTTACCATGGACAGAGTACTGTAATAACAGCTGTGCAACTTCAGCGTCTTTTGTCTTAGAACACAAAAAAGGAACATAAGAGCATAAAAACCACCTTCTTGGACCAGACTGGTAGCACGAGCTCAACATTTTCTCTCTGACAGCTGCAGTGATAGATGTTATTTAGGAAGAGCACACGAGCCTGGTTAAGATCTGCTGTTTGCATTCTTCATAATTCTGCAGCATCAGCTGCAATTGGGTTAAGGATGTTAAAGAGTTTGCCCCGGCCTTTAGTATTCATTCATGTTGCCATTAATTTTTCTTCTGTCTTTTGCATATCCTGGTACAATCTGCCTCCACAAGCATGTGGCAACATCTTACAGATAGTTACCATTCACTGCGTAAAGAGGCACTTTTAAACTGACCTCTTGACTTATTTCAGTGAGTGCTGCTCGTTCTTGTATTACAGTATTTAGTACAATACTGAGTTGCTTTTGTGATTCTTGCTGGTATCCTCAGCCTCCAAGCTGAGTTCCCACCTTTTTATATTTGTCATGTAAGTTAGATGCTCCACTGCCTTGGTCAGTTTAGTTGCCCTCTTCTGCATCTTTTCTAACTTCACTACATTCTTCTGGACATCTGGAGGCCAGAACTATGCACTGCACTGAATACGAGGGGTGTTGTTAGTTTCAGTATTTACTTCCTGAATTCCACTCTTCTCTGCAAGTCCAGAACGTAAAATAATTTTTAAAAAGAACTGCTGCCACTGTGTATTTTAGTTTGTCTACCAAGTCTTGTAAGAGAGGCAACTGGGGAATCCTTTCTGTGTACTTATGTATTTGTACTTGTTTTATTCAGATGATAAACTGCTCTTAATGCTCAGAAATTGCCATGTCAGCAGCTGCTGCATGAGCTGAAGAAGTGCTTGTGCAATAGAAGGTCAAGTCACCAAGTACTGACATAAAACAGCAATGCAAGGAAGAAGAAAAAGCTGTGCAGGACAAAAACTGGTCACCCTTTCCTCCATGTCAGGGTAATTAATTGTTTTCCAGTGCATACACTTCATTCTAGAAAAATACAGGAACTTCCATTTCATTTTAGAGAACACCAATTTGTGTATCCATGAACTGTGAATAACCATGTTCACCTGGCTGTGACTGTTAAAGGATGTTCTGTAATGACAGCTAATTGTGTGTTTCAGCTCTGCATATAAATTAACCTTTTATACTGGAATGGCTTTCCAGATGAGTCATATGCATTGCAATGTGTTAGATGTATTATATTTGGTTAGTTGCTGGTAATCTTTGAATTAAAAATTACATGGATTTTAAGCCATAGCTACACTTTTCTTGTCCGATATGTAAATGTTTTGTTGTTTATTTCAGTACATGCGTCACTTGCAGAAAATAATATTTTTGCAGGAGAGCTGTTCAAAACTTAGCTATTAGTCAACTGGAGCAGGTCTGATTTACATTAAAGTCTGTCTACAGCATCCCGGCAGCGTGTACAAGACATGAGTGAAGGTGATGCAGCGGCACGGTGGGTATCAATGAACACTACAAAAGGTAAGTTGGTATTTTGAGGCTAAAGGAGCATAAATATGACTTAAAGAGCCCCTTTATGCGTGTGGAGGCTCTCTTCAAAGATACTGGATGTAACTTCTATGTCTGGCCAGCACTGCTGTCTAACGTGGAGAACCGCGGGCTTTACATTGAACGCTGCTCCGCGGTGCCGCCTGCCCGGGGCGGTTCCCGCCGGTGTCAGCTCCGCCCCGGCCGCGCTCGGCGGCGAAGGGACCGCGGATGGGGCCGCGATGCGACCGGGAGCGCGCTGGGCGCTGCTGATGGGACCGGGAGCGCTCTGGGCGCTGCTGATGGAGCCAGGACCGCGCTGGGCGCTGCTGCCCGCGCTGCTGGGCCCGCTCCTGGCCGCGCTCCTGCGCTGCGCGGCCGGCCGGGTGAGTGCGGGGAGCCCCGCGGGGTCCTGCCCACCGGGACCGGGCGGTTTGTGTGGTGCTTGCAAAGCGGGAGTGCACCTGGTGTCATGAAAGGTGTGGTGCAACGGGCATCGTTTTACCGTTGTGCTTGCAGAGGTTTCAGGCAACGGGCGTCGTTTCAGTGTTGTGCTTGCAGTTATCTGTCTCCCTCAGCTTGCGCTGAGCTCTGTGTGATCCCTACAGGACCCTCAAATCTCCCTCTTGGGCTTCTTTAAAGCTCATGCTGCTCCCTTTGATTGTGTTGTCGTTATTTTCTGGCTTCCCAAAGCAAAGGCTGGTCATTTTTCCTGGATTTTCATTGGAAATGGGTTGATTTTTTTCAGGCTCGTTTGAATGTTTGCAAAAACTGTGACTGTTCTGGCAACTGCAGGGTGTAAATCTGTATGTATTTTACACCGTTGTTTAAACAGGAAGAGCTTGTGCTCCGTTGGATCCCTAAAACTATTCCTTATTTACATAGAAAAGCCCTTTACATTGGAAACCTGATGTGATGCAGCTGTGACTGTTGTCTTTTGTATCCAGCTGTACCACTATTTGGTAATGAATGCTTTTAAGTGTTAGAACTGAAGAGTTTGATGGGATCTATTTGACTTTGTGCGTATGCTGCACTGGTACATTGATAGCATTTCTTTAATCTGATTTTAAAGTTTCTAGGATTGTGAAGATAGATACGGAAATGTTGCGGAGATTTTCTGTATGTATATGTTATTTACATGTTTATTTGATTTAGCCCTGATAAGACAAAGTTCCAGTGAAACCAGGTGAGGATGTCAGAATGTGTACTGAATCTGGAATTACACAGTGGTCTTTTAAGGGATACTGGGTCCTATAGTGGGTTAATATCTATTAAATGAATTATTTTAACTGCTTCTCACTCATTTTGAATTCAGCCCTGGCTTGTAAGGCGATAGTATTTTGAACCTGATTCACTGGAGTGCACCTTGGAGTGCACAGGGCAGAGCAGAGAAAGAAGGGAGAGTCTCAGAATTGTAGCAGACCTTATAACCAAAATTTAAGAGTGAAGTTTTGTCATAATTCTTGCTGTAGAAAGGGCTTTAATTCTGAAGAAATCAGCTCGCCTTTCACCCTAAATATGACCTAAGCATAATGATGGAAACCTTCAGCATCACTTTTTGCATTGTGACAAACCAAAGAAAAGGCCCTATGTATCACCCTGTCTCCCTTTGGTGCATCTTCTAGGATGTCTCCATGTAAGGTCAAGCCTAATGTGGTCAATCCTGACTTGCTGATCCTTTCTTGGGAACTTGCTCATCACCTGCCCTGCGATAAGTGATGGAGATACAGCCTGTGTTCCTGCCTCTCAGGCCTGCAATCTGTTATTCCTCTTGCTTTCACCCCTTGTCTGCCTGAGTATCTTTGCTTTCCATAGGGAAACTGTAGATTTTAAGGCCCATCAGCTTTGACTGTGCCTGTTACTGTAAGTGTCAGATCTTGATTTAGTGCATAATGTCTTTTATTATGGTAACTTTTGGGAAAACAGACTAGCTTTCAGATACATAACCCTGAAGTTCTGAAACAGAAGAGCTGCTATTCCTGAAAATGTGTATGTTCTTCCAAATATCTATCTATCTATATATATATAAAATAAAATATACTATGTAAAAAAAGGCTTTAAGTTTTGAGTATAGTTGTTGCAGCCTGATAAAACTCCCATTGATTTTGGTGAGACTTGCTGTTATCTGATAACTGATCTTCGACAGAATTATTTTCGTAAATGACCAGTTTAAATACTTCGAATAGGAATCTGTTTTTTTCCTGTCTTCAGCAGGTTTGGTAGCTTAGCAAACAGTATCTCTTTACCTCAGGTCCTTTCCATAGCAACAGATTTTTACATCAGAGCCCTTGGTGACTTCATTGTGGTTTTATGTGCGTAAAGAACATTATACGCCAGATGCAGTTCCTGTTCAGACTCCTTTGTTTGACAGCTTGAGTTTGAAGAAGGCAACTGTATGAAAAAGAGACCAATAAAAATGTAGACGTTTGAGTTAGGATTAAAATGTACGCTTAAATATCTTGGTTTAAATGGCTTCCTTGAGTGGAAATGAATGTTATGTGAATGGATTAATATATATATATATATATTCATCCATTATATTAGCATGATTTATTTCTATTGTTGAAGATACTTGAATTCAATTACACATAAAGTCCAAGAATACAGGAACAAGCTGTGAGGCAGGAATTAAATGAAAGTACCTTCATTATAATTAATATTCAGACTTCTCAGCTGGTATGGAGACTGCTGTTGGCCCACTCCTCTCCAGTGCCAGTTAGGTCACCCAGCTACCGGCTGTCTGTGGTGCAGATGGGAAAATGGTTCAAACAATGCAGGGACTCTGGAGAGAGAGTCTCGAGTCATTGACTTTTTTGTATGTAACTTCTCAGTTATTGTTTAATACGCAGGCACTGCAAAAATCTCCCCAGTGAGCTGTGTAGTCAGAGGCAAGCAGAGTTTACCCATTTCTGTGCCAAAATATATTGCATGATTTCACTGATGTGCATAGAGCTAGACTAAATTTCATGTTTAATAATGCTTGTGCCTCTGCTGCTAGAGGCGTTCTGCTTCTACTTGTACCTGTCAAATGAAGTCCTCCGAAGTCTTCATTTTTCTGGGTAAATATCTTAAAAGTCTACTGCCTTTAGACACGACTACCTAATCTGAGATCTTTTAAGTCTATAACACAAGAGATCCAGCATACTTCACACAATCTGCTTGCAGAACATTGGATAGCAGTAAAAGCAGAAGAAAAAAAAGGATGTAGGAGATACACAAACGGTAACAAAATGTGAAGATTGTGGAATAGAATCTGGTCCCTATTCGTCAGTCTTTCAGCCCAAAGTAGCCAATGGATCTGGATGCCAGATACAAATATTGTACTGCCCAACTCAGACCTTAGAATTGGTGGAATGGCTAGAAAAAGTGGGGTCTTCTTGTAGCGGAGAAATCCAGAAGAGATTTATACCCAGTAAGTTGCCACACTTCCTCTGGCAGAGTGGGACATTTGACTGCTGACCTCAACAGCTTGGATTAAACTTGTTTACATTGGCAGTAATTACTCAAATTAATGGCATCCTTTCCGTGCAAACAAAGCTGAGTTCATGTGTGTATATAAATTGTGTCTAAGTTAGTTTCCCATAAAGTTCTTTGAGGACAGTTGGCAAGAAATGTTCAATTGTATGTCAGTGAGAGCCACAGCTCATCAAATAAAATCTCCGGGAGATTGTATCAGACAGTAGACATATCCTTTCAAGCACAACTTAAGAGAAATAGATGCGAATTTATCAACCAACGGGTTTTCCTGTGTCTTTCACTCGCAGGGCAGTATTTACAACAGACAATGCAGAAGGTGAGATAAGAACATTTTTTGCCAGGAAGCGTTACCACCAGGATAATTTGTGATGTGGTTTATTGTATTTCTCCTTTTTTTTTTTTTTTCCCCTTGTGTCTGCTCTTGCAGTGAATTCTTACGTTTTAAAAAGACTCTCAAGTGCTTGTTTTAATGAAGCTGATCATAGTAGCTACAAAAATGTGAGGGTGACACAGGATCTTTCTTGTTTTAGTAAACAAGAAAGTAATTGAAATGAAAAATGCTTTGGATGAGAGCAGAGCCCTCTTCTCCTTCATCAGATTTTAGTGTCACCTCGTATTTGCAAATGCTGTGGTTTGTTGCTCATCCTATGAGGGTACAATAACAAATCCAGCATTAAGAATTATTACTGAACATAGAAGGTATTGAAAAGCCTTGGTTTTATTTTTAAATTATTGTGGTTATTGTTCTCATTAAGAATGATGAAATTGATAATGTTGAAGCCAGCCACCTGGTTCTGCTTCAGAGTCTTCAATCCTTGTGCATTCCTCCTTTAAAGAGGCCTTGTTAACTGGAAAGCAAAAATGGAGGCCAGAGTAGATACACAGTTAGTAAGAGGTAAAATATTTCCACAAGCAGCATAATAAAAATATGGGTTCCCTTTACGTACTTGTTGAGAGTGGGAAGTGTTAGTCTGCTTCGTCAGTAATGTGAAGACACAATAGATAATCACTGTGTTTTTTCAGTAAGTAGGAAGGATATTTTCATTACCGGCCTCCAAAGGGCTTGTTCCTGTTTTGATTTCTCTTTTTAATAAGACTTCTATAGAACTTCTCTAAATGTGTGTAGATTATGCATGGGGCAATCTCTTCAGGCTCTTTAAGTATCTTTCAGCATCTTTCTGATCTAGCAGGAAACTCCTACGCTTGCACTACCTAAAATTAGCCTTCTTCTTTTGAGTGAGTATATTTTTCCCTTTGAAAACAGGTGACAGGTCCTCAAATATTTTGGTACTTGTTCATTGCAGTCATTGAGCTGTGCTGATTGGTGTGAGCTGAAAATTGGGTACACTTGTGACTCATGATTTTCCTCTAATTTCTCCTAGGAATATTCATTGCCTTATACACCACAATTTGCACAATGCAAAGATCCCAGCACTGAATTCTATGAAGAAGAACTTAATAAATGTTGCAGCCAGTGCCCTCCAGGTAGGTTATAATTCAAACGATTACTTTACACAGCCAAATTCATCAATTTTCAGATGACTGTGGTACGATTTGATTATTTATACATCTTAAGAACACAGAATTTTTGCTGTTGTCTAGCTGGAAGACAATAACATGTGACTATATCTGCAAAAGAGACACACTGTTCATCAGAATTAGAGTTCTTTTGCAAGGGTAACCTGGCTGGGCTCATCAGGAGGTAGGCTGCTGAGCTCATGTAAGCGCAGCTTTGTGCTGAGCTCTTGTAAGCACAGCTTTGCACGGTGTTTTGATTAAAGTATTTTTAAGTCAACATCTGGGAGAGGGTGCAACAGCTCACTAAGGTTATGACAAAAATTAGACAACACAGGCCCAAGCCAGCTAATAACAAATATGTTGTAAAGTAGGCCGTGAGATAGAGCTTAGTTTCTGTACTTTGATAATATTGCTTAAATAAGAGGCTTTCCATTGGACAGGTTAATCTATAAGTGCTCACTAAGGCAGGGTTTTTTTTGTCTTTTTACTGTAAATCAGACACTGCAGACCACCATCAGAGACTGGTACAAGACTACAGAAACTGCCTGCTTTGAGGTGTCATGTCTTACACTTCAGTGCCAATTATTAATGATCTTCTGTTAGCAAAAGTTGTTGACTGCAGAAAAGTGGGTGTGTGGGCTTGTTTTTGGTTTTTTTTTCGGGCTAGTAATGCTGTTTGGGTATTTTAATAATAGAGTTTTTGCAACAAGTTGTCATTATATTATTACATTAGACACAGCAAAAAAACCTACCTATTTGTCTCGTTACGTGCTGAGCAAACAAAATTTGTCTCCATAAATGCTGAGTTCCTGTCAGAGAGATCCGGAAGCTGAAGCAGGAAATCAGTATATGCTGAAGCAGCCACAGTTGCTTGAATTAACCGAAAATGTCTAGATAGATCTGTCAAGCTTCCTTTGTTAAAAACACAATGGATGAAAGATGAGAATTCATCAGTGAAGCCTTTTTCTGTTGTGGTATGTACTCTTCAGTCTATTTCTCCTTCATTTTAATTTTTCAGAACAACAAACTCTGGGCTATGAGTTGTAGGAAGTCTAAAATCTTTATTTTTGTTATTATGAATTGGATTTTTTTTTTTACAATAATTTATCAAAAACTGAAGCCTAAATCATTAGCAGGATGTGGGAAGCAGAATTTTTAGGTTCAAGTAAGTACATGGAAAAAAAACAAGTCTTTGGAAATATTTTCTATGGCTCACCTCCAGGGCCCTTCTTTCAGATAACAGAGATTCCCCAAGCAGTTCCAAAGGCTTTCTCAATGTCACTCCTGCTTTCTGAGCATGTTTTCCAGGCTATTTCTGGACAGGATATGAGACATTGACTTTTACCTTCTTCCTCCTTTCAAGCAAGGGGGAAACAGCAACGGAGGGGTTTTGCTTTCTCCAAAATGGATATGTTGGAGTTCATATTCACTTATTCCCACTGCCGCACTGAACTGTGGTGTTGGTGAGAAGCACTGGATAAAATACCTTTAATAGCTTTTGATTTTGTCTGGAATGCCAGTAGCTTCAGAAACTCATTGCTTTGATCGTTAGGGCTGGCTGAAAAGCTGAAGGAAAAAGGGCAAGCTCATGTCCCTTCCGTGGTGACGCGTGGTGAAGTTCTTTATTCAGGTCTGTTTATGGTAAGACTTTATTACACGTTCGTCACTTGCTGCTTGTAAAGGTAATAAGAGCCTCAGCCAGACACGTCATTCCAGCACGTGCCTGACCTTCAGCATGAAACACCATCCTGTGTTTCACCAGAAAACACAGCTTCTATGAGGATGAAAAGATTGTTTGATGTACTGTGGTATCTGCATCACAATTGAGGCTGCCACGTTTTGAATATGGCTGGAATTCACTGAACTGAATGGAGGAAAAGGGGCCAAACAAAAGAAATTGGAGTTTCTGTGTGTATACACGTGGTCCTTGCTTGGTGTACCTTGCCAATCTGATGGCGGCAGTGAAGGGAAAGCATTTCTACAGCTAAGAATGGAATTTACCTTAAATGATTCCCAGTGATCTTTTCCATTGAGATGATTTCTCTGTTTTGTTTTGTCATGTGTGCGTTTGGTTTTTTTTTTTTTTAATAGGTCAATATAAGACAGAGAGCTGCAGTCACAGTGCGGACACAAAGTGCCGTCCCTGTAGACCTAACACATATACAGCAATCTGGAATCGGTCTCCTCTGTGCTTTGCCTGCTCACCACCCTGCAGGAAAGGTAGGTTTGAATTATTAAAGAGGCATTTGTGACTTTAACAGTCTACTCAAAGAGTGGCCTTGGTTTAACCTAGTCTTTTCTCCTAAGGAAACCAGGAGGTTTTGTCTATCACTTGTATAGTGCCATTCTCATGCTTTTGGGGAGAAGAATCAGGGAAAACTCTTGCAGAGGGACCAGCCCCTTTTTCTTTCCAAGTCCTAAAAATGTGACACCAATTTTATATTCTTTGAAACTAAGGCACTGCGTCACTAAAATAGTTATAAATGTCACCAGCAGAGTAACTTCCTGCTTATACTCTCCAGCCAAGGGAGCTTAGGACATGACTTGCACAGGATTGACCGGATAATGACATTTGCAGCATTCAGCCATTCCTCAGTTTGTCGTCTGAACTGACAACAGCAAATGCCAGTTGTGATATTCCTATATGGTTTTTATTTCTTTTGCAAAACAGCATAGTCATTTTGTTAAAGCAGTACATTGTACCAACATCTGCACTTTGGTCCAATAGATCANGTTTGTTAAAGCAGCTGGATGGTATGTAAAGCAGTACATTGTACCAACGTCTGCACTTTGGTCCAATAGATCATGTGCATTAACAAATTCAGTACTGTTGCCCATCACTTCTAATGGAAACTGGTGTAGAAAACTATCTACTTGACTCACTGGCAAGTAAGTTTTAAGGATACAGTCTAAGCTGTTCAAAGGACCTTTGGTCTCATCTAAATAGATAATCCTACAAAGCTGGTTAATTACAGTATGAAAATGTCTGTAGTAAGGTCTCCAATCACTTTAAAGACAGTTGATGATCTGCATAGACTACAAATGTTGGTATGGTCCCCAGATACTGCACTGATGAGCACAGGTTACACAAATGTGCGTATACATGGTTATGATACAATACAGTGCAACTGCAGGTATGGAGTTTCAAGTGTGAATTCCACAGATGCAAATTTCTCCTTTCGTAGACAGAGAAAGTCTTCTGAAAATGTAGATGTTGGGGCATATAACGTATTTGTTTTATGATGGTATACTAGCCAGCAGCTGCAAAACTGTCTTCAGTTTGCAGAATGTGAACATCACCTCATATTCACTTGAAACATTACAGGCTATGATTTTAAATATTGCTAATGACATCTTGCTTTATTCTATTTTTAAAAACAGGATTGGTGCAGAATCAAACATGCACTAAGTCACAGGACAGAACCTGTAGCTGCCCACCCAATGAATACTGCATTTTGAAAATAAACAACTCCTGCAAAATATGTGGAGTGCATAAAAAATGTGGAAAAGGTTATCGAGTTTTCAGAAAAGGTAATTTAATTCTGAACACTCTACACACAAAATAGTTTTACTGTATGAAGAGGGTTATTTTTTGCATTAATAGTTCATAAATATTTCTGAATCTGCTTCCAACTCAGTAAGTTACAGGAATATTGTCTTTTGGTTCTCATGCCTTCTTTTTAGTGCAAGCATTATCTCAGCAAGTAGGCAGTAACTAGAGCAACAGGATTCTCAAGAGGCATATCCAAAGGGACAGCATGTTGCAATCTGTTACTACCATATATCATAAAGTTCCCCAATCCAACTTAATCTTCCTTTATTTTGCTCTACTGTGTGATTTCTTGCATACAAGTGACTCGGATTCAAGATCACTTAATTCCTGCTTAAATCCTTGGAACAGGGCTTCAGGTTGAATTTTGGTTACAGTAAGTAATGATGACTCTATGCTGTCCTGCAGAATTCATCTGTCTTTATTAGATTGTGAAAGTCACCACTCTGATAATGTAGCTGTCTCAAGATGATAAATAATATTCAAAGAGGTGGAACACTGAATATTTTAAAGAAATTAAGACTAATCTGAAAAGATACAGAACTCCAGAATAATGGAATACATGGTCAGCCTGTCAGGGACGAGTGAAAAAGCTCAGCTCTGTCTGCAGTACCACGTTTTAACCTTTTGGTGGGTTTTTACAGTCTGAAAAAGACTATAAAGGGCACCAAACTAACCACTGATTAATCTTCTGTTTTGTGTTTGGGTTGCATGTTTCAAACAAATCTCTTCCGTGACAGTTAAAAAGACTGTATGTTGTGTACCGCGTCTGTATCACTTCCAGGATCTGTACCGCAGACTGAATTATTCATTCTTGTTTCTCACTAGATGACTAACTGGATATTTTCTATTTGTTTAAAGGGACAGATAGCACAGATACAGAATGTAAACCTTGTCCTCCTGGCACCTTTTCACATGAGGAATCTTACGATACCAGCTGTGTACCACATAGAGTGTAAGCCGATGTTTCTGTCTAATAGCAACTTTCACTGTGCATGGGGTTGCTTTCTTTCCTAACGTCTCTTTTTGTTTCCTGCAGTTGTAAATCAGTGGCTGTTCCTGGAAATAACATAAATGACACTGTTTGCAGCGACTCGGGAACGACAGTTGCCACAGTTCTACCTCACACTATTTTGAACCTGCTCCTGACCCAAAGCTCGTCTTCCAACAAACCTGAAATAATAACTCGACCTGTCATTTTAAACTCTGTACCTGACATGTCTCACATCATTGGTGAGCTATTGACCCTTTTAAAGTAATTTTTGTCTGGCTAGGAAGAAAGCTCATAGTTATTTCTCAGTTTCTCTCCAAGACCAATTACCTGTACCCAAGCTTGTCATGAGTTGCCTAATATTTACCTGTGCTACTCCAGTGCATTCTACAGTCCTTGTAAGTCTGGAAATATTTCTAAAAATCCAAAACTACATTATACAAGGCATTTCCTGAGAATTGCTGCTATGAAGGAGCTGGTAGAGAAGGTCATATCTTAGATTTGGGACTATGAAGAGAGAGGAAGTCCTTCTAGCATTCAAAGTGTGGACACATTCTCTCCTGCTCACAGCCTCTCCAGAAGGCAGATGTGTTTGGGAGCATTCTGGGCTGCCTGGCCTCATATTTAACAAACTGTTGCTGGCCTAGAGAGACAACTTTTGCGACGGAGGCCTAAAGTCTGTCCTCACTCCTCAGGACAGGAAAATTCAGTTTTATGAAGTGGTGGAGACTGAAATGAGACCTTGGTATCCAACAACAAAGTCATCAAATGTGAATGTCAGACACACTTGATACTTGTAAATTTAACTTTTGTAGCCAGGGACAGAAACTAAAAAACTACCTCCTTTTAATTAGATCATTTGTCAGATCAACCTGCTAATTAATTTATCTTTTTAATTTATTTTCAGGATCAGTAGCAGGACCATTGTTATTGGTCCTGATAATTGCTATTCTGGGGATTTGCTTAGAATCCAAAAAAAAAGGTAAGATTTATGAAGTGAAAACCAGCAGATCTGTTAAATATTGGAAAGAGTGTCACTTTATTTCCTACTAATTTGAGCTAGTGGTTGAGTGCCATTTGCGTCTCAGAAGATGCTAACTCTCTTTGAGAAGCCTTTGCAACTGAAACATATTGAAGTGCTAATGAACTGTCTTTCCTCATTTGCAGCCCTTGTATATTCTCCAACAGCTACAGAAGCAGATTTGGTGAGTGTCCCTCCTTCCTTTCCATCTTTTCCATTTCTTCTAATGTTTTACAGAAATCGGGCAGTCTTATCTGATTACAAGTAGAAAACTGCACAGCAGAAAGTCCACTAGAGTGAGAATGGAGTGGTATTGGATGTACCTTACACCATGTACCATGTTTGCTTGACTTTAGGCTATATTAGCAATAAAGCAATCAGAAGACCGGATTTTAGAGCCCAGGTAATCAGTGAAGTGCTGTAGGTGCCTTCAGGAGACAGGTTCATTTTGTTGAACGCTTAATGAGCTGGTATGAATTTTACTTAGTCATCAGTAGGCAAATGGAAATTTTCAGTGGTTTCTTTAGCTGTGTAAGTGCTGAGCTGTTCTTTCTCAGTGTTTTTTAAAAATATTACTGTTTTGCATTTCTCTGCAAATGTTGCAGCCTATTTCCCCTACAGAAAAGCTGTGTGACAAAAAAGTAAGAAATGCAGAATCGCAAAACTCCCGCAGTTCTGAACAGGAGGAACAGCGTCTCTTAGAAAATTCTGGGTCCAGCAGTAGCTCCCTGAATAATCCAGCTGGGTCTGCAAGTGTCAGTTTGCTAAGTAACAAGAATAACGAAAAGCCAGAAACAGAAGGATTTCAGCAGCGACCTTCAGCTGCAGAAGGTTGCGAGCTTCACAGTGGAGACAGACACAACTCTGCGAGCTCAGGTAAGAACGGATCAGAATGATCCAGCACCTCTTGAAATTTGATTATCAATCACGAGTCTTTTTAGCAGAAGTTTAAATGGCAGGATAAAACATCAGACACATGTTCAGCAGAGAGAGTAACTTTTGAAAAGATAAAGTGATTGTTTTAAGCATGAGACAGTAAAGAGAGTGTGCTCGATGGAGGAACAGTTATTTGCAGACTAGGGGATCAGCGTCATGTTAGGCTCTGACCAGTGAGCGGGAGTGAGAGCCACAGGGAGCAGGAAGAACATTTTCAAAAGCATCTGAAATGGCAACTGGTGGGTACGGAGTTGGCTGTGATCAGGGCTCTGTATTCATTTTTATGGCTTTTTTATTTCTGGGATGACACATGGTATTTATGGTAGTAAAACCCCTCAAAAACATTACAGAATCAACCCCACCAGCTTACTTAAAGGAAGTGAAGCAAGAAGATACTTAGTGTCTATTTCAAGTCAAAGAACTGGATAAAGAATCCAGGCGTCCTGTTCTGGATTTCATGCTTCCGTGTTTAATGTGTTTTCTGTTTATTTGACAGAACTTTCTGGTAACGGAGGAACGCATGTCAATGTGACTTGTATTGTGAAGGTGTGTAGTCCAGACTGCAGTTCCCAGTTCCCAAAACAGAATAGTTCAACGAGCATGGATCATGGAAACGCTCCCTGTTATTCCCCAACAGGGGAAGAAATTCCCCTCTCAAAAGAAGAAAACCCCTTGAAAAAACAAACTGAAATTCAGATCTCAGTGGAAAATGAGGACAATTTATTTCAAGACTTGCTTCCAGAAGAAAAGAAATTTCCTCTGGGTATTCAAGATGCAGGGATGAAAAACAGTTAAAGGAAATTACAGATCATATACTGATTGATGATATTAATCAAACAACCCCTTATCTTCTAAAGTAAACTTTATGATAAATGTAGCATTCCTACAGAGACTTGAAATTTCAGATGAAAACAGACACTGATGCTTTTGAGGTTTTTAATCTCTTTTGCCAGCTTTGAGAGTCCAATGACGATCTTTGCAGTTTAAAAAAAATAGAATGCTTTTTCTTTTCAACTGAATGGCCAACTCCTCCCTTTCTTCTGTGATACCTTAGAGGGTCCTTTACCAGATTTGAAAACTAATGTTTTTTCTAACTTTATGCCATTGATTTTTCTGCTGAGACTTCTTGTGATGGTAATTTGAGTTCAGGTTTGCCACCTGTCAAGAACATGGTTGTAGCACTTCTAAGAGACTGGAGTTAAATTATCATTCATTCAATGCTAAGGAATTGTCCATTTCATTTTAATTTTTAAAGTATTGCATTCAATTTCCTATCACATATCTTCATGGGCGTACCTTCCCTCATCCTCCTGGTTATTTCTTTTATTGTTACAGTTTGCTTTCGCTCATTATCAGACACAGCTTCTCAACTCAACCTTAAGTGTATCAAGGAGTGAAATCTTTTACGAGAACCTTTTTTACTAGATTACAACAATTATGTCTAAACAATAGCATTTCATTAGCTGTACATAGTTCATTTTATTTTAGGAAAGAAAATCTTGATTAAATAGTTATTATCTTGGAGTAGGAAGTAAGTTCCTTTTATTGACAGCTCTAAAGTTTGTCATCTTTGTGTCCGGGCTGATTTTATGTGGTTCCTTGATTGATACTGACTTCATTTTTGAGGTTAACCATAAAGCCCAAATATTTTTCCCTATATTCCACTGAATATTAGAGAAGATCCATGTGACTATGCACACCGCATACCTCATGCCCATTGACCTCAGGAAAAGGGCTATCTCTTGATGATTGTGTAGCATAATCTGTCAAAAACTGAATGGACTCAAACCTCAGAACCAGAAAATCCTGTTCTCCTCACTTCTTGCTTGACACTGAAGATCCAACCACCTCTTACAGAAAATTAGTAAAGGTACTCCTTGACTCAAGTGGGAGTCTTTCGGTTTTGGAAGTCAATTCTTAGGATCCCATTTCCCATAATTATATTTTGCGCATGTGGCTTAACCAGCAATCATGACATCTATATTCAACCAGAATTTGCAATACGGTGTTCGAATTACATTTGAATGAAGTCATACAGTAGGCACACCTTTTTTCTTTTATGCCATAAGAACGTACGGTTGGACTAGATGATTACTGTACTTCCCTTCCAACTGAGACATTCTATTCTACCTCAAAAGAAACTAAATGCAGTAGTTATTTCTGAGGCCTTAGACTGAAAAAGGATATTTTGCAACAGCATTTGTTCAAGAAAAACACAGAAGAGACACAGATACTAAAAATACAAATTTCAAACTTCCACAAAAAAATATGAGGTTTACTGACAATATTTCTGGAACTGAGAAGTGTTATGTTCTGTTATGAAGAAACCTTTCACAATCGTATATTAAACTTCTAGGTGAAGGTAATTTTCAGAAAATACTTTGAAAACGAGCACGCTGAAACTGTTACAAAACTGGAAGATTTAGGGAAGAAAATAGCCTGATTTTATACAGCACTTTGAACTTCCTGCACTGTGCTATTTTCATGTCTTGTTTGTCAGCTCCCAGTACTGGGACCGCACAGAAGCAGCAGTGGAGGATTTTTGAAGAAGTTTTAATAACGTTAAAAAGGAGGATCCTGTTGTGGCAGTTAATTTACTGGGTTTTCAAATTATGGGGCTGTGTGACAGCAGGAAAACTCAAGTTTTGCGTTGAAGTAGGAAAAATATGCTTGCATTTGCTCATTAAAAAAAAAAAAAAGCCTGTATTTTTATAATTGTATCTTCAACTTTTCTAACCTCTCCATTAAACAATTTATAATTTTTTAGAAGGAGTGCTTTTGTCCTATCGGTTAAGCTGCTTTTCAAACAATTTTATTTGATTGTACCACCTAATTACAAGAGGGCTGATGCACAGCAGCCGGTGCCGCTGAAGAGAACTCTAACCAAACACCGCTCTTGACTTCAGCGCAGCCAAAGGCAGCGGCCAGCGAGGCCTCCAGCCCGGGCAGACGGAATTTTGACGCTTTTCGAAGCCAAAATACTTCGAAACTTCGTTTCCCGCCGTTTTTCCGGCCCTGAGGGGCCTCGCGCGGCCCCCGCTGCACGAGCCCCCTCACGGCGGGCACGCAGAGGCGCGAGCCCGCCCTCGCGCCGCCCGCCCGTTCCCGCCTCTCCCGGGGCTCCGAGGCCCCCGGGCGCCCCTGCAGGCGGCGCGGAGCGAGCCCGGCCCCGTCCGCCCCGGCTCCGCCTCTCAGAGGCGGCGGCCTCGCACATCCATCGCTCGGCGCTCCCCTATCCAGGCGCCGGTTCGCTCAGGATCGATTGGCGGGCGGCCCGCCGGACCCGCGCACCACCGAGGAGGCGGCCGCCACCGGAAGCCCAGGTGGGTACCGGCGGGCTGAGGGCGGGGGGCTGCCCCGGCTGTCGGATCTCCCTGCGTCAGCCCCTTCTCCCACCTCGACGGCGTGGGCCGGGCCCTGAGCGGCCCCTTCCTGCCTCACGCCCCTCGCAGGGCTCCGCCCCGCCGTTCCGGCCCCGGGGAGGGAGGGGGGGCGAGGGGCAGACCGCGCAGTGCCCTCGCTTCGGGGCTGGGGCGGCGGACGGGACACCCCCGGCGGGGTCTCATCCCCGCGGCCGGGCCTGCGGGTTCCCTGGGGCGCCCGCTCCGCGTGGCGCAGGCCCTTTGCCCCCGGCGCCTCAGGGCTCCCTCCGGCCGCTCCGGACAAGGTGACCTTTCGCTTCGGCTCCACAGGCTGTGGTGCCAACAGGTCTCCTCTTGCTTATCGCGTCCTCCCTGGGGCGTGTTTGCCTGTGTGGAGCGAGAGAAGGTACAGTGTCCCGAACGCTCCTCACCCACTTTTGTGTGTGTGTGTCATCGGGCCCTGAGTAAAACGCTGCCCTGCTCCCATGCACTGACAGAAAACCATCCCAGCTCCCTTCCCTCCCTGCTCCCAGCCCTTGTGCTGCCCATGGCCGGCTGCCCCACGTTCCTCTAGGGCCTGTCTCATCCTCCCTGTTGGAAAAAGAACACATTTTTCCAGAAAAAGCGAGCTTGGTTTGAGTGGGGGTCTTGGTTTGGACTTCCGTTCTCATCCTGATAAGCACTATGTGTTAAGAAAATAAAAGCACTGTCATAGAAATAAGTGTTCCGTTTTTCTTTTCAGTGGCGCAGCAATGGGCTAGACGTTTGCAAATGTAAAAGCTTTAAAATATTTGAAAGATTCCTAAAAAGTTATGTTCCACAAGTTCAGGTTAAGGAGGTGATGTACTTTGTTTACAGTTCTTGTGGTTACTTCAGGCGTGGAATTGTTCATGCAGTGGAGATTTTCAGTCACTGGGGTGCTAACCTGTTCTCTGCTTCTGAAAGTTCCTTTAAGACCTTTACTCTGATTTGGCTCCTAACACCTGTAGAATTCTGGTTTTATTTACTGATTTTTTAAAGACATGACAAGGATTACTGTGTTTGCTTGTGTTTGAACGGCAGCTTTCTTGTCAATTTTTTCAGAACCTGTAATAGAAGGTGGTGGCCCCATATGTATGAATGCTGGGCCTTTATTATGTGGAATTATGTGGAATAATAACTATTATTTTTGAAAACTGGTGAGAAATGTTACAAAGATAAAGATGTCAAACATATTTAACATGAAGAAATGTCTTATTTGAATGTAACTGTCCAGTGTTTCTGTTTTGTTCTGCATGACAGGGTGGTTTCACTTTTCACCCTTTGGAAAAAAGCCTTGCATTATTTGCTTGATTTTGGTTATTTTATTTAACTATATTAGTTAAATATTTTCCCTGGCTTATTTTTTTTTTAAGCTGAAAACCAAGCAAACCTCTGTATAAGAAAACCTTGAATCCTAAAATAAAATCTAAAATGGATCTCTTGAAGTTGTCATTTTCTTCCATTGTCAGGCATAAGTAAGTCTGACACATCTTATTGTTCTGCTTTGTAGAACTCAGGTACACTGGGAGACTCTGCTGAACACAGAACTGATGCATTTATTGCATTCTAATGACAACTTACAGCCTGAATGCCTTTTTCCTTACTGTAGTACCATGCTTGATTCTACCCTTGCAGAAGCCAGTAGCACGGTGTATTTGAAAAGATGGACTCAATTTGAAATCCCCGTGCTTTGAAATTGGGTCTCTCTTTTTGAAACACCCCGTAGTTTTGCAATTCACTGGTTGAAGCTTAAACAGGGACTTAGGGGTTTTCATGGTCTGATTACCACACAAGTTGAAACAGAAGTGGCTAGAGAAGGTTATGAAGGGAGATGTTAACATGTATGATTAGTGTTGCTTTTCTAATGCAGCTTTTTTCCCCTGCTTGATGCAGTGATCTATGCTATCACTTTGAAAACCTGTTAGAGTAACTGTTGATGAGCTATTTATTTGACTTGTATCTGATTACTTCCCACACATACGCTCTTCCCAAAAAAAGGGTTGTTTCACAGATGTCGTAAGAATTCTTAAAAAATACAGTCAAAGGCTCTGGGCTGTCACTTTAGATCAGGCTTCCAGAACCAGAATGGTGGCAACCTGAAGAAAATACTGGCAGCAGAAGTCAAGGAGGCCAGTGTGAAACTGCTTCACATCGATGTGGAATTTTAGTCTTCACTTTTCTTGAGGAGGATTGTAGATTGGCCTTCTTGCTTATTGCAACAAAATATGGTGTTTTGATTAGAAAAATGATGGAAAGGTGAACTTAATTTACAAATGGAGTGGTCTGTAGTCATGAAAGCTCTATATGACACTCTTGACTTAAAGGACATATCATAAAGCAGATTTTAAGGTAGAAATCACACTGTTTTTACTGCTTTTTAGGTAGGTTACAGTGAGAATTACAGTGATAGCAGTATGCCAACTCTGCTGAGTGTACATTTCAGACAATCATTTTCTTCATGTTTTTTCTTTCAGCGTGTAACTGTAATTATGGAGCAGAAATCCGGAAAATGACAGACAAGCATTAGTTGCCCTCCTCTAGGACAGTCATGTTGGAAGGATTGGTAGCCTGGGTCCTCAACACCTATTTGGGCAAATATGTCAATAACTTGAACACAGACCAACTTTCAGTTGCTCTTCTAAAGGGTGAGGCTTTGTGATGTTTTCTGTAGTGTTTTCATACTGTGATTTAAAAAAAAAAAAGAAAAGTTATGTTTTCGTAGTAACTAGAAGGTGGAATAGAAATGATCACTAATATTGTGTTTAACGTTTATATAAGCCCTTTTAATATAAAGTTTTGTGCCAGCACTTTAAAATGAATAGTAAATTCTCTTGTGTTCCTATCTTTCTTGCTTTTTATCAACACTGTTAAAGCAATTTATATGAAACTTTCAAAAGTATGCCTAGCATATCTTATCAGCATGTTTAATTTAGCTAATATTTGAGTGTCGTTTTTCTTATTACTGTTAAGTAACTTTCCTGTTGAGGGACCGTGGAAGGAAGTATTCCGTAGTCTTCACTTCTTATGCTTTCGTGCTCGTAGTTACTCCTCTGTAATTAAGACTTCTGGTTTATGTTATGTCATGTTATGTTCATGGGTCCCGTACTTCTACAGAGTCCTCAAATCAATGCTTTCTGATTTACCTTTTGTTACTATTAGCTGCTATTTTTGGAGAGACTGTTTCATAACACTTTAGCACTTACCTGTTTCTGTCTTTTGAAATACTGAGGAAATACTTGAAGTATCTCTTTTGAAAAGACAAAGAGTAGAAGCGTTTTCCTTGGTTACAATAAAGTTCAGATCTGAAACCTTGCAGAAGATTGTTTCTAGATGACCTCATCAAATAGTTAGAGCACATGGCCTTTGAAAATTAACAAGACAAGTATATTAAATAATCGTTGTCATTATAACACAACTTGAAATGGCATTCTCATGATATCCTATTTCATTTTTTTTCTTCAAAACATGATGCTAGTCATGTTAGACTTAGAATGTTCAAGCTGGCATTCATTTAACATAATTTTTAACAGACATCTTTTTTTCTGCTTTGTATAGGTGCTGTTGAATTGGAAAACTTGCCACTAAAGACAGATGCCTTGAAGGAACTGGAATTACCATTTGAAGTAAAGGCAGGTTTGTATTTTACCTCGGTGTGCAGGACAAATATTTATGAACAGGAAGTATTGCGTAATTTAGAAGAACCTTTGCCTCTGAGTCAGAAGCTTGAACGACTGAGGTAACCTGGTTTTCAGGTTATCCAGTTCTATTTTAGCTTGTTTGTTTCTTACACCACTTTTTCTTTCAGGCTTTCCAAAGGTGATAAAGTATGTTTACACAGGAATCTGACAGCATCTCTGTTTTGTATATCTAGGTTTCATTGGCAAAATAACTCTACAGATACCTTTTTATCGCCCACATGTGGATCCATGGGTGATATCTGTCTCAAAGCTACACTTAATTGGTGCACCAGAGAAAAAAGAAGATTTTGATGAGGAAAAGGAGAAGTTACAAGAAAGAGAACGCAAGAAAGCCCTTCTTCTGGCACTTGAAGAACAATGGAAAGTGAGTCAGGCTTGTCTTTCATGCTGAAGAAGCTGCTGTAGATGAGTGTAGATAGATTGCATTTAGGTCTTTTAACAAGTTGGAGAGCAAATGCATAGGAAACCAATTTAGAATTTGATCAATTATCTGTTAACATAGTGCAGTTTCTGCCTAATCCCACCCGGTCATGTCATGTGTCACACATATTTGGAGATACTGAATTTTTTTTTCTTTTTCTCCCTGTTCACAATAATTTCAGTATAACAAGGTGTATTGTTTCCTCATCGGTTGTTACTGTGGTCCTTAATGCTTGTCCCTATTTTCTCTTTTAGAAAGAACGACAACAGAAAGGGGAATCTTACTGGTACTCAGTTACTGCGTCTGTAGTCACAAGAATTGTAGAAAACATTGAAGTAAGCCTTTGCATTTTAGAGCTCTTCTCACTTGTTAAGAATTCCCTGTGTCCGCTATGTTTCACATTGTGTAGTCCATATTTGAGTCTTTAGTTGGCAATCACACGTTTGCCTTTAAAGTGGTGAATGATAGTAGGATAGCAAAATACAGTGTCTTGTGAAAATGGCTAGGTTTTTTTGGAGAGATGGGCAGGGACTAGTGATGTCTGAGGAGAAGACAGAACCAGAGAGTACAAACCAGACATGAGGAATAGGATTTTTATGAGGTTAAATAACTATCAGAAATTTCTTGCAGAATTACAGAAGTTAAATAATACATCGCATAAGTATTAATAAATAGTACTGCTGTCCACTCTAATGATGTAAATATTTGTCTTTACTAATGGTTTTTTTCTTCTGTCTAGTTAAAAATTCAGGATGTCCATTTCAGGTTTGAAGATGGTGTCACAAATCCTTTGCAACCATTTGCATTTGGCATATGCATCAAAAATGTATCAATGCAGAATGCAGTATTTGAACCAGTAAGTATAACTTTTTGTCCTGGCAGTTAAGACGTGATGCTATATTTTATGTGTGCTAGCAAATACTTAGTAAAAAGTATGGTATTTTAATAATCTTCTGGTTATTCTTATAAGTTGATTCTGGGCATTGTTTATATCTGTATCTAGAACTAAAACTAAAAAAGAAGTGGTACGTGGTGTGTGATCTTGACTTTATTCCACTTTTTCTACTTCAGGTAGAGAAACTGATGCGGAAAAAACAGTTGGATGTTGCCGACTTCAGTGTTTATTGGGATACCAACTGCACTTTATTGGGTGACCTACCTCCTGGTCAGCTACAGGTATGAGAGAGATTGTTGTTGTTAGTCTCGTTTTTATGTTGCAGGCCTAATTGACTTAAAATTTATTGGATCTGGTGCTTCTAAGAGCAACAGAAGTTTATGGTTTCGTGCTAAAATGATGGCATACATGTGCAACCCGTGGAGGCTGTGCTGTGAAATATTTTGTTTTACCTTTGAACAGAGAACATGTTTAAGAGGGTTTTTTTATGGACTGGTATGCTGATAAAGTGTATTCTAGTATATGAAACTAATGCGTCCTAGTAAGTATTGTACACTCATTTCTTAGAGAATAAATTTGCTTGTGACCCACAGGAAGCGATGGATAAAAGTATGGAAAGTCATGACCATAATTACATCATGGGACCTGTATGCACTTCTGCTCTTCTTAAGAGAAATTGTTCTAAGGAGCCTTTAAGATCACGCCAGACTCCGCGGCTGGAGTGTGACATTCAGCTTGAGACTATACCCTTGAAGCTTTCACAGGTAAATAGCAAACATCTTCGTTTGGTAAAATTCAGTCTTGAATTATCTAAGAAAAACAGTTGCCGATTCAAACAGTGAAATACCTGCAGGGATCACAAAACCGTGGAAGTGTTTGTAACAGCTTAAATATCAATTATTGTAGCATAAAATTAATACTTCCTTAAAGATTCTATGATTCCCTACCCTGAATGGGACATACTGAAGAAGCTGTTTGTTTTAAAACCAAACATTCAAAATTATTTAATTATTTCACTGGAACCGATTATTGGAAGGAAATTACATTCCTGTTTGTTCACTGTAACAGGAGCAGTACACTCCCAATATTGCTTAATTGATCTGTGTATTCTTTTATGAAAAGATGCAGTATCAGCAGATCATGGGATTTCTAAAGGAACTGGCTAGAAAGGAACGACAGCTTAAATTCAGGAAGTGGAGACCAAAGGTTACAGTAACAGAGAAGTAAGTATATCTACAGATGTGGTGCTGCTAATATGGTATTAAAAACTATACTAGTGAGACTAGAACGAAGACAAATATAAAAAGTAGATAATAAAAATAATATATTAGAGCTTCCATTTTCATGTTTTGTTCCCCTACCTCACAAATCAGTTTTAAATATTCAGATATAATTCAAACTTAAAATTATTCTTACGTAGGGCTTTAAATCCTTCTTTCACAGCTTGCAAGAACTGAAATTAAGTTGGAGGTTCTACCTGCATGTGCACACTGTGATGTTCTGAAATTTTCTTTGTGCAAAGAGCTTCTATTAAGTGTCTGTTAATAAGTTAGAAAGATTATATCAGTTCAGATCAGAGGTCTGTGTAGCGCATTATTTTGTTTTCTATGCTTTGATATATAACAACTATACTAAATCCCACTAAAGTGGCGGAGACTTTGCAGACTGCTGCTCAACACAACTTGTAGAACTGCCCTCATATGCTGTCTCTAATCCTGATGCTTTTTCTGACCAGTTGCCCTCTGTTTTTTACACTGAACCTCTCCTGGATGTTTCACCAGTTTGGCATGTGTTTGGGTTTTTTTTGAAATACTGGTAATACGGTAATTTTGAAATGTTTCAGCTGCCGAGAATGGTGGATCTTTGCTTTGAATGCTAATCTTTCGGAGATCAGGGAGCAGAGACAACGTTCGACCTGGGAGTTCGCGTTACATCGGGCCCAAGATGCCATATCTTACACTGACATGTATTACAGCAAGTTGAAGGGGGAACCGCTGTCTGCTGCAGAGGAGGTATTTACATTTAAGTTTCCTACAGTACTGGTTTTGGTTCATCTTCTCAAATTTAAAGTGTTCTGGTTTAGAAGCATTTTTAGTTTTTCTGCAGGCCGTTTTCACTGAACAGATTGTCTTTTGACCACAATTGAGTTTTTAAAGCTTGGAACCTGGGCCTGTGGGAGGTGTGTGTGTATGGCAGGGTTCTTGTGTTTTTTGTTTTGCTTTGCAAAAAGCTGTCTCATTTTTGAGCTGTGCCTGGTTTTCACCAAAAATAACAACTCTCATATAACATTCATGTCAGTCTGACATGCTTTCTTAACTAGTGTTCTCTATAGACTCAGAAAGTATTTAAATATTAGAAGTGTGTCAGGTCACCGGTATGGTTGGGTAGCTAATGTGGGAAAAATTATGGCAAGTTGACAGTGTGTTTCAGGGTGCTTGGTTGGTTTTTTATTTTTCCCCAGTTGATTTTAGGATGAAGAATTTAGAGGGAAAGTGCCACTTATAATGAACCTGTGTCCTACTTCAGAAAAAAAAAAAACAACTGTGAATTATAACTAGCTGGTTTTTATCTCTAGATGTATTGGGACTTTTTAGTTAAATCAGTTCAGGGCAGTTCAGTACCTTACCTGTCTTAATTACAGGTGTGATTCTATTGATTCTTTAAGTCGTATGTAATCCCTGCTTGTTTTATTTAGACACGAACCTTAGCAGTTAGTCAGTGTACTGGAAATTTTATAGTACCTGGCAAAGGGAGAGACTTTTATATAACCCGTATTGTCTTCAGCAGAGCTGTGAAATGTATAATGACAAAGACAAACGTCGTTGGACTAGAAAAATGCGTCTTGTTCTTTATATATCTTTTAGACTTGGTTGCTCCACAAACAACGTCTTAGTCAGTACAAAGAAGGCAATATGTCTAAGTAACTGAACGTGAATACTACATTGTCCTAATTTACGCAGTTCATTTCTTCTACATTCATTACTCAGGATAGAAGCTTTTTTTCCTCCTGGCTAAGATAGTTATTCTGTTAAATCAGGACATTTTCCATGGCTTACATTTTGTGCTACAAACCTTGCTTCTGATGCATAATAGGAGGATATAGTTGGGCAAGGAATTTTTTACATGAAAAGTGTTAAAATAGTGTGTTTCACGATGCAAATAAACTTTATTTGTAATATGGGGAATGTCACGGTTGTCCACATTACTTCTGTTTATTTTCATGTGCTCAGCCACTTGGATACTGTCATTAATGCCATGATTGTTTTTTTCTATGATTCCCTACCTTACTCAGTGCAGAGATGTTTGATGTTTGTGAACAAGATGCTGTATCCTTTTAGTGCAGTTATTTCACCTTTTTTTCTGTTTTCAGGCAGAAATGCATCGTATTGAGGATGAGCAGACTTATGAAGAGTTGAAGATACTATATGAGATAGTTCATGATAAATTTCATGACCTAGCTGAGGTGAGAAACATTCTGCATGCAGGGTGATATTTAGAATCTTTAAGTGAATTATTCTGAGGTATTGTGTTCTGTTCTGCTGGAGAGTGTTAGTATGTATTTATTTTGATTTAGAAGTGTGGTTTGTTAGTTCTTTGCTGCTACTCTCCTAATAGGCTAGGTATTGATGGAAAATATCACTGCTGGTGTACTGAAGAGTGCTGAGTAAATAGTAGATGGAATTGTATTTTTATTATGACTTTTTTGTACACTTGTGATATTCTTTCACTGATCAGCAGTGATGTGTATCTCTTCAATGTTCAAACACAGAGTATTAAAGAGCCGTTGCCTGATTCCCCTGGAGCTTCCCCCACAGCAGAATCTGCGCATGGTGGTAGCACCGGAATGCTGCAGTATCTGCAGTCCTGGTTTCCTGGCTGGGGAGGCTGGTATGGATACACTCAGCAAACATACGAAGGTGAACCTTTTGAAGGGCTCCTGCCAGACCCAAAGGAACAGTGGAATCCGGAAGACATACTAGGTGCGGAAATACAGGGTTTTCTCTTTCATTTGAAGGCTGCTAACTATACTGTAGAGAGATACCTGGTAAAGGTGAATAGGAACAGCTCTTTGGTTCTGTCCTGTTAAAAGATGATGTGTGTCAACTGATGCACCTAGGCAGCAGAGCTTAATAGCCTGTTAAAACATCTCTGTACCTGCTGTACCTGCTTATTTCTAAAGTGATTTATGGAATGCATTTGCTTCCACTGTTAGAGATATTTATGGCAAAGAGCTTTGGGATGCTTTCTGTTCAGGTGGGTGGGGGTCACGTATCTTGCTGTGACTGGGTGTAACATTAACAACACTGGCTTGTTGGGATCTCCTTAATCTTAGGTTTACGTTACCTTAATTGAAATAGAAGGGTTCTACAGAATATTCAGTTTTGTTAAGGAAGGAGGTATTTCTGCTTTATTTTTTGTTTCTATTTTTCTTCTTTTTTTCTAAAGCTGGGGAAATCTTTTATTTTCAAATTCAGAGAAACTTTTCTGTTCTTCAGTAGTATTCCAGAAGCTTACTTAATGTCTTGTTTTGTGGTTTTTGTTTTGTTTTTCTAATTAGGTGCAGATGAATTTTTTGATCCTGCTGCAGATGCTTCTAGCATGAACACCTTTACAAAGAGAGATCATGTTTTTGCTAAATTCAATCTGCAGTTGCAGGGTGGCTCTTTCACTCTGTTGCATAAGGAGAAGAAGGCAGTGCGTGCTGAGGAGACTGCTTTTATGCAGCTGGAGTTTTCAGGTATTAAATCAATTCCTGTTCTTTCTCAAGACCAGAGAAGTCCACCTTCAGACCTTCCTTTGAGTTTTGTTTTTAATTCTTGAAATTACTGTATTGAAACAAAGTTCAAAATGAAAATACGAAAACAGCTTGTGGAAATTGATGTATCAAGTGAAGACAAGTTTCTCTCTTCAGATGTGTGAATGATTTCAAGACAGAAATCTAATTTTAGACAATCTTATGTGTGAAAGGAATACAATTAGAGAAATACACATTTCATAGTCGCATGCCAAATTTCCATGTTTAATTTTTAGTAAAAAGAAATATATATAAGCACTTCCAAGAGATTTGTTTGTTGGATGGTATTTGTTATCTGTAAAATTTAAATAAAACCTGTGCCGTGTAGTAATAGAAAAGCATTTTATGTCTTTATATTCCAGGTGTAAAGATCTTAGCAGAATCCCTTCCTCGTCGAAATTCCTCCCTTCTCAAAATTCAGCTTGGTGGTCTTTTTCTGAGGGATTTGGCAACTGAAGGGACCATATTTCCTGTTCTTGTTTTCCCGAATCCTGTAGGTGAAAAAACCTCTTTAAGTTACTATGTAGAATGCATAAGTATGTATGGAGATGGTTACATTCCAGAACTCAACACGTTTTTCTTGGTTTGTGTCTTATCCCAGAAAGAGAACACAAGAGTCTTGAAAAAAAATTTCCACTTGTTGAACTTACTTTTCCCATCCCTTTGCAAGGATCATTCATAGAACTCTTCATTGTTTGCTCTGTATGCTTGTAACTTTAACGTGACAGTTATTTGTGTTGGGAAGAAGGTAATTTGTTGAACAAGATTTGATTTTTGGAACAATCAGCATTCCTGTTTACTCAGTGATTGTTCTTTTTCATAAAGCTCTTTGGTTCAAGTAACGTTTTATTTCAACTGTACACTGTTCCTCTAGAAGCAGAAATACAGAACGTTTTTTCTTCCTAAGGAATTGCTGAAAAGACTTCAAGTATCTCTCTGAGCAACCAAAATTTGAATCTAATTCCATGAAAATTTCCCATGTGTTTTGTACTTTGCAATTTGTAGAGAACAGATGGAAATTTGGGCTTAAATAGCATTAGCTTCTTAGTCATACTTCCTGCTCGTTTTACTACCTCAAGGAAAAAAATTAATATAATAATCTCAGACTATACATATAATTCACTTATAAAGTGACCGTAAGACGTAATACAGAAAAGACTTTTATGCTTATAGCAAGTGGCTTGGTTGATTTTATCTAAACAATCTTTTTCTTTTAAATTCTTATCAGCAAAAAGAGGTTGGCTGCATGTCTTCCTTTGGACTCCAAAGTTTGTCCTCAGAAATGATTAATCAGAATACCGGTAAAGATTTTGTTTTATGTTTGATGATAACAAGCATATGGGATAACTCCTGCAAACAAATTTCAAAACTGAGTGCCTAGGGTTGGAATTCATACAAATGCTTTTTGCAACTAGTAAAGATAAAATCATAGAACTTTGTTCAGACGTAAGGGTGCGTGCAAGTTGACTTGAAAGAGAGTAAAGTATTTCAGCACAAAGGGAGTTGCACTTGCTCTTTGTCTTATTTTAAAACAAATTAAAAAAATGTTAGGAGTTCAGCATTAGGACACCAGTTCTGAAAATGTTTTTGTATATATGAACATGTTGAATTCTGTTGATTGTAGAAGTTGATCATATTACTTGCTTTTCCATTACTGAAGAATTTTCAGACGGGTACTACTTTCCTAGTAGCACTAATTAAAAAGTAGTCATTACATTCTTTGGGGGTTGTTTTTTGCTTTTGTCCCTTTGTTTTCTGTTTGTTTTTTTTGTTTGGTGGTTTTTGGTTTTTTTTGGTTTTTTTGGGTTTTTTTTACATCTGCTTTTTGTAACTCATTTTTAATTCAGTTGCAGATCCTGATGCCCCAGTGTTTGAGATGCTTTATGAAAGAAATCCAATCCACAGCAATTTTGAGAGGCGCCTGGAAGTCAGTACCAGACCTCTAAATATTATTTACAATCCACAAGCCATTAAGAAAGTAGCTGACTTCTTCTACAAGGGAAGGGTTCATACCTCAGGTTAACCTTTAATGTGTTTTTTTTGTGGGTTTGGGGTTTGTTTTGGTAGTGTTACATCTTTTCTTATCTTTGATTTTTATTTCTTTATATTCTTAGAGGTATAAAGCACTAACCAATCTCCGCTTCAAATTAAGAAATACTCTTTCTCTGGACATTTTTTTTTGTTGTTTCTTTGATAATTGGATCAGCGATTTTGCTTGGGCAGAATCCTGAAACTTCTACTTTAAAATTGCAAGTTGCTGCTGATCATGCTGCCTAAATTAAAAATTCTTAAATAAGGAGGCCTGTTTCTGTAATCTGTAATTCTGAGCCTGCAATATTATAAAGTCACTGACTTTGCAGTGTTAAAGTTCAGAGATGAGAGGTGGGAATAAGGAACATTAAAATGCTCCAAAAATACTAGTTCTTTTTCTGTTCATTTTTGCAAGTACCAAAATATTTAAGTTACCTGGCATGAAGGTGTGAATGATACTTACCTTTTCTCACAAGATGTGAATATTCTGTAAATGTTAGAGGTAAAAGCAAACAAAACAAAGACAACCTATGTATTCCACAAATTTCTTAACACAGTTAGAATTTCCTCTGTTGCTATACTTATCAACCTTTCCGTCTCCCTCAAATTTAGTAACTCAGGCTGAAGGTCTGTCAAATAAAGACTCAGAAAAACGTTTAGGAATTATATTTTGGTGGGATTGCTTATTTTGTGTTTAGATGTCTCTCTGTGAAGTAGCCTAGTGTGTAGGTACAGCCAATGGCTTCCAACTGCTATGTCTTCTTATCCTGTATTTTACTACTGAAGTTTAAAATAGATCTTTACTTTTTTTCTCTTTTTTTTTTAATTCAATAACAGATGAACAAAATTATACCTAGTCGGTTTTGTATCTCTTGCGCAGGTTTTGGCTATCAGTCTGAATTAGAAGCAAAAGTGGCTGAAGCTGCCAGAAGACAGTACAACAAGCTGAAAATGCAGACAAAAGCTGAAATCAGGCAAACTATTGATCGCTTACTAGTAGGAGACTTCATTGTAAGTTTTTGCCTCCAAAATGTTTATGTAGGCTTTTTTGTCACATGTTTTACGACTTCAACCTCTAAAGAGTGGGGCTTTTTTGTTGTTTGCTTCTGTGGTGTTCCTTTTACGAAAGTGGGGAGTTTTACATGTCGTACTGTAGTATTCTTGTGGCCTATTATTTCTTTTTTTTTAACTTTCAGGAAAACAGCAAAAGCTGGACCGTGTGCCTTGATATTTCTGCCCCTCAGGTGATCTTTCCTGATGATTTCAAATTTGTGGATCCAGTGTTAGTTGTTGTAGATCTGGGAAGAATATTACTTACCAATTCTCAAGGTATGATTTAGAGTTATTGCAGCTTTCGTTTTTTTTCCACACTCTCCCAGAAACACTTTTGTCTGTGTTGGAAGTAGAGATGTCTTAAGGTTATTTCCCCTATATATGCATGGAGATTCACATAATAATTCTGCTATTATCAATAAATTTTTAATTAAGATTGATATACAGTTTTTAAAATAAGGGAGGGTGTGTGTTTTTGGGGAGAGGTTGGGATTGTTTTGGGATTAACTTGTAAATTAAAGGCTTCCCTGTGATATCCTACACCTCTTGAAGGCTGGGGGGGTGTGTGTTCCTGCATTGTAGGGTAGAAAAAATCCTTTTCTTGTGATAATAAAAGTTAACATTAGGCAATGAAGTCAATTGGACAAAAACTTCTCATCATAATTATGTTGTAGTTACGTAGCTCTCACTTTTCAATTAGTTTTTAGGAGTTTGGGGTCAAAAGAATTGTGGAGACAGAGTAATGGATTTTTTTATTTTCTCAACAACTTAATTAAAAGGAAATTTTGTAGTAGTAGTGGCTTGAAAATGAGGCGATAGTGTCTTTTAATAGATTCTATAATACGTGGTGACTGACATCTGCATGTATGTAGAAGTGTAGTAGATGTCCTGTTGTGCAAATTAAAAAGTGACAGTGGAAGGGGGCAAGGACACAGTACTGGATATGCTTTGTGTTTACAAAAAATACAACTCTGCCAGGATGATCAGGTAATGATGGGAAATATCCAAGGAGAATGGGCAATACTCTTGTTTGTGTGTTTACTACTTTTTTTTACTCCACAGAAGAATCTAAAAGAAGTGCAGATACTGTTTCTTCAGATGTCAATGAACTGAGTGACGAGGAATATAAAACGCCTCTCGCAACTCCTCCTAATACTCCACCACCAGAATCTAGCACTAATAGTGGCATTAAAATGTCTGAGTTTACTGGAGTAGAAATCAGTGAAGAGCAGCTACAAGCACAGTTAATGAGTAAAAAAATGTACGAGACATATACACTTTCATTTATGGACCTTCAGATCATGGTGGGCCGTGTGAAAGACAACTGGAAACATGTTCAGGATAGCGATGTGGGTCCAACTCATGTGGTAGAAAAATTCAATGTTCACCTGCAGTTGGAGCGCAGATTGATATACACGTCTGACCCGAAATACCCTGGAGCTGTCTTGTCTGGCACTCTGCCTGACTTGAAAATTCATATCAATGAAGACAAAATATTGGCTCTGAAGAATTGTTGTACACAGCTGAGTACATCTGAAACCAAGTCTTCTTCTGATGCCCTGCATTTAGCGAAAGACAAGATTTTTGCAGAGGTGGACCAGCTTGGCAGCTTGCATGATTCTGTAATGAATCTGACACAGAGTGTTGTGATGCTGGAGCAACATACTAGAGAAGTTCTTGTTGAATCTCAGCTGCTTTTGGCTGAATTCAAAGTCAACTGCATGCAGCTGGGTGTTGAAAGTAATGGACGATATATCTCTGTGCTCAAGGTTTTTGGCACCAATGCCCATTTTGTGAAAAGGCCATATGATGCGGAAGTGTCCCTGACTGTTCATGGCCTGTTACTGGTTGACACTATGCAAACATATGGAACAGATTTTGATCTTTTGATGGCTTCTCATAAGAATCTGAGTTTTGATGTGCCAACAGGAAGTCTTCGAGACAGCAGGGCTCAGTCTCCAGTTTATGGACCATATGATGCACGTCCCATTGACGTAGCTAGTTTGGCAGAGAGATGCACTGCAGCCTCCAATTCTTCATCTGGTAATGATGCAAAAGATCAAGAGTCTCTGATAAAACTAGAGTATCAGTTCGTGAGTGCAGAATGCCCATCGATGAATTTGGATAGCAGCCTGCAGGTGATCTCTCTACAGGTGAACAACTTGGATATCATCCTTAATCCAGAGACTATTGTTGAGCTGATTGGGTTTCTCCAGAAATCTTTCCCAAAGGATAAAGAAGATTCTAGTCCTCAGCCTTTGGTAACTGACTTGGAAAGAGATTGGAGGGAACAGGAAACCTTCCAGTCCACTTATGTACAGAATACAGAGGTAGCGGTTGATATTCACTGGTTAAATATACTCCTTCTCAGGACAGTCGCCATGACAAATGGAGAAAAATACGGCAGAAAAATTGCAACAGCCAGTATTGGTGGCACCAAAGTCAATGTCTCCATGTGTAGTAAATTTGACGTAAATGGCTCTCTTGGGTGCCTTCACCTGATGGACCTCACACAAGATAGTGTTAAGAACCAGTATGTTGTCAGCATAGGGAATACAGGAAGGTATGAAAATCTCATGGGTGATGTAGAATCTCTATTCTTTAGGCTTGATGATGGAAATAGCCTTCCAGATGCTTTAAGCTTCACTTTCACAGAAAAGTCAAAAGAGGAATGTTCTCTCAACCTCAAAATGGCCTCCTTACACTACAACCACTCAGCGAAATTTTTGAAAGAACTGACTTTGTCAATGGATGAATTGGAAGAGAATTTCCGCAGCATGTTGAAAAGTGCAGCTTCAAAAGTTACTACAGTCTTGGCAACTAAAACTGCTGAATACAGTGAAATGGTTTCTTTGTTTGATACAACACCACGATCAAGAGATGTTACCAACTTAGAAGATAGTGAAGCCTCTGCATTTGGATCACCGCCTCTCAAAACTGATACTATTAAGCTTATATTAAATATAAACATTGAATCGCCGATTGTCTCAATACCTCGAAAGCCTGGTAGTTCTGAGTTGCTTGTAGGTCATCTAGGACAAATATCTATTCAGAATTTTGTACCAGGAGAGGATGAGTCGACAAGTGATAGACTGCAAGTTGAAATTAAAGATATTAAAATGTATTCTTTAAATAGCAGTCAGTTTACAAGCAAGAAGGAGTCTGCAAGTGAAGTATCTCATGGACCACATTCTTCTTCGGGTCCTGCCAGTATTAATAGCCAGGAAGAATCTCATTTTACTCGTCATGACTTCTTTGAATCGTTACATAAAGGCCATGGTATGTTAATCAGAGGACTCCTAGTTATTTTAATATAAGTAGTAGATGGTACTAAAAATGTGTATTGACCATAGGTCTGATTGTATATTCTGTATCAGCTGTCCTTCTGAGATATACTGCTCAATTTTAATTTCAATGGTCATGTTATTTTATTTATATCCATTTTTAGTCTTCTGATTAAAAACTGAATAGTGCCTTTCATGCAGAAATTTAACAAAGCATAGCCATATATACTTATTCTAGCATTGCTAAGAGATTCTGAGCAAGTTAAATAGCTACTGTCTTATCTTTGCTGTACAGTCGTCATAGGATAATCTGTTCACTTATTGTAATTTTGTTTTCATTTTATGTTTTCTTAACAGCGTTCCACATTCTGAACAACACCACCATCCAGTTTAAATTGGAAAAGATACCACTGGAGAGAGATTTGGATCTAACTTTTCCTCTGAGTAATGAAGACTTTGGAATATCAAGCATTATGAAGATTGAAGGGAAATTTGTGAACCCCGTTCAGGTATAGTAATGTATTAATATTTCCACTATCAATATACAAGGTTTTCTCTACATAGAAGGTAAGTATTTTTCAGGCAAATATCTTCAAGTTTAACATGTTGGTAGTTTAGAAACTACGTGTGGTTAGAAGAGGCAGTCTTAAGTCATAACAACAATGACCAAAAATTTCATCTTGTTTTGGAGCATTTTAGACATGCTTATGAATTAGTGATGATTGTTTCTTTTTTCTACATTCTAGGTGGTGTTAGCAAAACATGTGTATGAACAAGTCCTGCAGACTCTGGATAATTTAATTTACAGTGAAGACTTGAACAAGTTTCCAACCACTTCTGTGTCTTCAACTTGTCAGAGCTCTCCTTCAGCATCACCTCATAGCACAGGCACGGAATTCTCCAGTGAAAGGAAGGAAAATGGCTTATTCAGCCATTCTAGTTTTAATTCTGTTCCAAACAAGTCATTAACTGTCAGGGAAACAAAATCTTTTACTCAGATTCAAGCAAACTTTCATATCTCGGAGCTCCAGGTTCAGTTGAGCGGTGATCTTACCCTTGGTGCACAAGGTCTTGTCAGCCTTAAGTTTCAGGATTTTGATGTTGAGTTTGCTAAGGATCATCCTCAGACTTTGTCTATTCAGATTGCCTTGCGTTCTCTGCTGATGGAAGATCTTCTGGAAAAAAACCCAGACTCTATGTATAAGAATCTCATGGTGTCCCGGGGAGCACCCAAGCCTTCCAGTTTAGCACACAAGGAATATCTTTCACAGTCTTGTCCGTCGGTGTCCAATGTAGAATATCCAGATATGCCACGTTCCCTACCTTCCCATATGGAAGAAGCAACTAATGTCTTTCAGCTGTACCAAAGACCAGTTTGTGCCTCCCGTAAGAAGCAAAAAGAAGATGCTGATTCTGAGTATCCTCTGACTCCACCTCCTTCTCCAACAGCAGACAGATCCAAGTTGCCTTGTGGAAAAAGTAACTTTGATGATTCATTAGTTCATATCAATATATTTCTAGTGGATAGGAAACATCCTGAATTTTCTTCTCGCTATAACAAAATTAACCGTAGCGTAGATGTTGATTTTAATTGTCTAGATGTCTTAATAACTTTGCAAACTTGGGTAGTGATACTGGATTTCTTTGGGATTGGATCCACTGCTGATAACCATGCTATGAAGCTGCAACCTGAAGATACTCAGCAGACAGTCAAATCAGAAATAAATACCTTGTCAGCTTCTCAAGCCCAAGAGCCTGTAAACACTAAGCTGGATCTGAAGGTATACTTGAGATGCAAAACAGTAATTGGATTGTCTGTCGTAAAACGTCTGGTTTATAGAAACTTGGGGTGACATTTAAATGCTTCGTGTTCATCCTATGGAGCTCTCGTGGGTAGAGTTTGACACCCACCTCCAGCCCCATCCAGGCTGCTCTGTGCCTGAGGGCCTGAGGAAGGTGGAAATCTTGTGGGCAGGGATTATTATTTCCCTGGGATAACACAGGGCACAGACTAAATGTTGGTGGTCTCTAATTGCTTCAGTATTAAAGACTGAACATAGTGAAATTGGCACTGTGCTGTTCTGGGTACTACAGAGCTTTGGTGTTTTTTTTTTAAATTATGTATGTTTGTAAATATATAAAAATGTATTTCTATACATATATTTCTATACATTTATATGTATAAGCATGTATTTTTAAAAATATGTGTATATATATAGTGTTTGCCCGGAAGTCCTGCAGTCTAACTTAAAAATGATCAATCTTGAAAGAGAAAAGGATGAAGATAACAGCTCTAGGATTTGTTGATGTCCTGGTCATTCTAAGTTGTTTGGGAGACCCATTAATGTGCAAACAGGGAAGTAAAAACATTGTTTTCCTCCAGTGTCTCCCATTCAGATAATTCTTGTTTGCCATTTATGTGTTACAGAGCAATTGTTTTGAAAAAACCTAACAAGACATTCCAGCTATGAAATCATATTGCTTCGTACCAACCTGTTCCTTTTTGTTTGACCAGGTACATTCCTTATCGTTAGTACTGAATAAGACAACTAGTGAGCTTGCTAAAGCCAGCGTGTCAAAGCTTGCAGCTCACTTGGAGGTGACTGGTGAGTAGATTGCTGGGCTAAGGTTGTATGCGGTTTAAAATAAAAGGAGGCGTGCACTGGAGTTGTGATTTGAAATGCTTTTATTTTGGTGCTCATTGGGGTTTTTGTGTTTGTTTCCTGGGGAAGATGCACATTCTCTTCCTGCTGTTTCTTCCTCTGCCTTTTCAGGCTTGATTTTAAATCCTTGCATCCCTTCCAGTTGTCAAACCCGTGATCATTTTTGCTGAGGTTAGCTAGGAATGTCATCCTTTACTTTCACAGAGCAGAACAACGGTATGTAGTACTGTTTTAGAGAAAAGGAGTTCTGTCTAAGTTTTCACAAATCAAAGTGGTGTGATCACATTGTGTATGTAAAACATAGAGTTATGCTTGGGTTAATAGAATCTTTGTGGCAGAAAGATGTGATTTTCTTTGAACATCGGGTTTAATGTTTAATTGAATTTGATATTTTTAATTACTTGCAGTGGTTTTATTGCACTGATAGAAACTTTTAGGTTTTAGTAACTTACCTGTGTTTGAGGATACTAATTGTTTGTCTTGTTTTGCAGAGGGAGATTTAGCCCTGCAAGGAAGTATTGGAAGTCTGTCCTTAAGTGATCTTACAGCTCACGGAGAATTTTACAGAGAACGATTCACTACAAGTGGTGAAGAGGCACTCATTTTCCAACTCTATAAGTACGGGTTTAAACTTCTTGTTACTCTCTATTAACAGCATTAACACCCCACCCTCCAAAACAGCAAACCAAAAACTAAACAAACTTAATAGAACCACCCACAATTGTCAGGTCTGCATAATTCTGCTTTTGGATGCTTGTGACTTAAATGAGACTTCGAACCTTTTCAGTCATAAACTTGAGATTTTTAGCACTTAAATGTACATACTTTAGAAATAATTAGTGTAAAATAAATAATATAATTAGTATAAAACCAGTTTTTATGTCTATAATAGAAATAGTTTTAATTCTATACTGTGAACATCAGTTAAATAATCCATTGTTTTGAATGCAAAAAAATGAATGGCACTGTTTTTAAAACATAGCTAAGATAGCTGAATTTTGCTTTCAACCTTTATCATAGATATGGGAGGCCAGATCCATTGCTACAGAGGGAGTGTGATATTTGTGTCACCCTGCGAATGGCATCTGTTCAGTATGTGCATACTCAGCGTTTCCAGGCAGAGGTCGTGTCTTTCATCCAGCATTTCACTCAGCTTCAGGATGTCTTGGGGCGGCAAAGAGCAGCAATTGAAGGACAAACAGTATGTCTGGGTTTTTTTCTGTTCTTTCCTAGCCTACTTTTGGAAGTGCAGTATAAGATTTATGTTAATGCATCAGAATTCTGATATTAGCAGAGATTGCTCATACTCATCCTGCGATTTGCCCATTACTTAAAGCTTTGGCACCTGGATCCTGCCGTGTGCACTGATACATGTGGTTACCTGTTTTTGTAATGCCGGACAAAAAAAGGCTCAAGATTTTATCTTGCCTTTTTCTCCACTGTTCTCTAGGTAGTTGTAAAACCTGAATAAGGAGAACCAAGTGAGAAGTCCTTCTGTTCTGCTCACATGTCTTTGATTACGTATGATGGCTGGTAGACTGAGAAAATCAGATATTGAACTCCTGCACAATAGAGTATATAAATAATTATGACAGTCATCGCCTATTTTGTAAAAAACCTAATGTGGGAGTGATTAATATGGTTAATAGTAATAGTCTTGTTTAAAAAGTCACTTTTCATAATTGGAACAAAGACAGTTAATACTTCCATATATTAAAATGCTTCATTTTGCATCAGGTAGGAAGTTTGAATCTGATTTTGAAATATCTGTTCTGAACGATTTTTTTTTCCCTTCGTAAATAATTTAAATAATCTTTTCTTTCAATGGTGACCTGAGCACTGTCTGTTATGCCTCTCAGGTCAGTGGTGACCATGTGCTTCACTCCTGATTGCTGCACCTGTTGCACAGGTGTGTGCTGTTTGCCTCATAGTCCTTTTTTAACTGTCTTTATAATCTGCCTAAAACAAGAGTTGGAGTTCTTTTTTTTTTTTGGCATAAAATTTCCCCACATTTTAGTTTTATAAATCAAAGAATAGCGTTCCTGAAATCAGTAGTAATCAGTGTGAAATAATCATCTGCTTCTGGTATTTTTAAAAAAATTTCTGTTAGTGAATTTTTGCTCTTTCCAGGTAAGAGATAAAGCACAGCGAGCTTCCCGAGTTCTTCTTGATATTGAGGCTGGTGCTCCTGTTCTACTTATACCTGAAAGCTCCAAGTCTAATAGTCTTATTGTAGCTAATCTTGGAAAACTGAAAGTCAAGAACAAATTTCTGTTTGCGGGTATGCCGGGCACTTTTTCACTAAAGAACAAGGTGAGAACATTATTTCTTAATTTAACACCTTGTGGTTTTTCTATTTCTTGTGCGTTTTATTTATGTATCAAAATGGTAAATTTTTCTTGCATTTTACTTGATACTTTGTACTACCAGTCTGGCCTGGGGCTGATTGTAGGCAGTTGCTCCCTTCTGTGCCTACACCACTTTGTGAGACAGGGCAGGGGGAGACTGTTGTGTGGAACTCGTTAGAACTGGCCTTGTTATGAGCAGGACCCAGCTGGGTGCGCACCTGGACCTAGGAGCACAATGGGCTTTCAGCCAGCTCGGTTTACTACCTGCTTGAGCTCTTAGCCAAACAAAATTTCAACCACGTGAGTAGCAGAAAATAAGAGAGTGTTGGCTGAATAGTTGGTGTTGCTGTTGAGAGGTGCAGCCACAAAATTTGGGGTAAGGAAGATCTATCTTAGTTGGCTTTCTGTATCTAACCTGTGCGACAAATGGGTTGTTGTTCTGGAACCTCCCAGTCCCATTTTAAAGGGGAGCAGAACTGAGGTGGGCTAGATTGGTAGAGCAGATGTGGTGTGTCTCTCATCTCCATTTAATTTATATCTACCAGTGTCTTAACTGTAGGGAACTATTGGACTAATATTGAGCTGTCTTCTGTACTTCAGTGTGCTGACGTATTTAAAGGTTTGTAAGTGGTAGATTCATAAATTAATGTTAGAAGTTAAAGGATGTGTGAACAGTAATTTTTATTTCAAGTTAAAATTACTGTGTTATGTAGCACTGTAGAATTTTGGGGGGTTAAAGTGAGATTGGGGCGGGGTTGGGGTTTTTTGTTTGGTTTGTTTTCATTTTTTATCCTATGTTTATTTTTGAGGATCTGATTTTACAAGGCAATGCATACAAGGATCCAGTTTTATTTGAGGTATTTCACATCTTTATAGTAGTGCTCAGGTGCTCCTCATTCATTAAAAAAACCTAAGTTTTCTTACAGAATTTAGCACTTAAAGTTCCTTTATACATTTAAAATTATATTTAGCTTCTAAAGACTTTGCTGAATTCTGTAAGAATTGGATTTAAATTTGTTGTGGTGTGCTTTTTATGCATGTCTGAGGGGCTATTGATTTGGATTCATTGCATAAATTCATAGATTTATAGATGATGTGGTAATTTTTCTTTGCATGTACTTCTCAGTCTTGTCTTTACAATTCAAAGTCAATGTCTTCCGATTTTTAATCTTAAAATCCTTGATCATGGCTGCAATAATTTTTTCCAATGAATAATAGAAGCTGGATGTGGAAATAAGGTGGGCATTGATAATAACCATACTGCAGCCTTGGGTAAAGTGAGCAGTCCCAGAGCGAGGGGCAAGTGGATCACTAAAGAGACATGGTTGTTGTCTGCTCGGGCACAAGAAGCTCAGTAAAACTGAAACATGAGGTTAATAAATTTAAAAGCAGGATGGACTAAGTGAACCCTGAAATTAGTTTTGGAGTTTCAAGGTAGTGTGTAAACCTGTTCCACCAGACGTATGGTTTTGGGAGAATAGATTTCTAATGTCCATGTGATTATTTTACTAGCAAACTATAGACCCTTTCCAGGTTTTTGATGCTAAAGAGCATCGTGAAGGTGGAAAAGCTCATAAGATTTCCACTGGATATGTGGTGGTGTGGAGATGTCTACAGTGTTATACCTCAGTATAAATGAGCTTTAATTTTTTCACCTGTGGGGATTTTAACAATGAGGCGAGGGATTTATTCCTTCGTAAAATTCTGCAGAAAAAAATTGGGACATTTTGGTATGATGAGTGAAGTATTAAAAGCACATTAAACATTAACTTCATGTTTAGAAGTGTTTGTTCACATATTCTATTAAAAAGTTGCTGACATGATCTTGCAGAAATAATGGCATATGTTTTCATCATCTGAAGGTGTTCCGAGAAACAGGTTTAAATAGTTAACAATCTTTGTGGAAGTGCTTGATATCTTGACAGTCTTATCCCTCTATTTTGCATTTCATTTACATTGGGATTTTTGGTTTTGTTTTGTCCAAAAAACACTGGTTTTGAATTAATTTCTCTTGAAAAGATTTCACAGCTTTTAAAAAATGTTGCTGAAGTAATTTTTTTTTAAGAAAATGTTTTAATCTGCTGTTAAGATTGTAGGAAAAAAGTTTGGCCGTCTTTCTACGGTAAAAGATACTGGCATTGGAATAAATATTTAGTATTTTGATGGGAATTTGTTGCAGCTTGAACCTTAGTATATTGCTTCCTTAGAATTTAAATTAAAAATCTATTCTGAATTCCAAAATTTCTTTCATTAGCAGGATTCAGTTCAATTTTCATCTCCTTTGGGAACCCCAAAACATAGCATGAAGAAGACAACAAGTGCTGAGGAATCAAAAGTGGCAATGGAAGGATTGTTCATGAAAAAATCATCAGGAACAAACATTTCTAGGCTGAAGAGTGAGCCTGTGCTGAATACATTGAGTAAGCAACAAGGGCAACAATCGAAGCTACCGATTGTGCCAAACCCTGACAGCCCAGGTATGTGGTAAATAGTACAAACCCCATATAGCTCTTGTTTTTCTTTTTAAAATAATAGTGCTTGTATGTGATGTGACACTGAAAAAGTAAGGCTCTGAAGACAGTAGATTTAAGAAGAAATGACTTCTTAGTTTCGAGGTTGATTGTTGCAGGTGAAAGGATTATACTTCAGTTTCACGAAAAACATGTTTGCGCATGTTTCGAGATGCGTATTGCAGACATATGAGGAGTATAGTTGGACTCTTAATTAAAGGAGTTTACATTTAGCTGTGAATGAGCTTGGTATTTGGTAGTTAGAGATATTGATGAGTGCGAATAAAAAAAAAATTTGGAATAACTTCCAAGAGAAACTAAATTTCTTTTTAAAGTAAGTTTTATTAGTTTTGTACAGATTTTTTTTTTTCTTTCTTAATATGTTATCTCCTGTGCACTTGCAGAGGATCACATCTGCCTCTTAGACTGCATTGTGGTTGATCTGCAGGACATGGACATATTTGCTGCAGAAAGGTATCAGAGAGAGCATTCAAAGCCTGTGGAAGACACAAGTGTGGACTTGAGCTTTCCATCCTACTTCGTGAGGCAGACAGGGAGGAGCCTCTTAACAGAACCTTTCAGACTGAAGTTACAAGTGGAGAGAAACTTGGACAAGTGAGTTTATCTAAACAGGACCCCTTTATGCTGTCAGTATAAGCCAGCGTTTTAGATGCATTTGATTGTATTAAGTATTGCCCGTTGTGTTATAGCATCTTGAAACACCGAGGTTTTTCCTGTGTTGCAGAGAGCTAAGCCATGCAGTGGCAGACATATCGATACATGGCAATCTGTCATCAGTCCATTGCTCTCTGGATCTGAATAAATATAAACTGATCCGCGGATTGCTGGAGAACAACCTGGGGGAACCTATAGAGGAGTTCATGCGGCCTTACGATCTGCAGGATCCAAGAATTCATGTAAGGAAATACATGCAGTTGAAATTGTGTCTTGAAATGTCTGGGCTTTTTGCCGATTAGGCTAAATATCTTACTTTCTTGTAGTTTGCCAGGTGGAATGGCAGGCAGGAAAAAAATGAGGTAGAAAAACAGCAAAGGAACCAGGTTTGTCTCGGCAATGCCATTGCCCTTGCAGGTGTGGCTAGGGGGTTAGGGCTAAGGGGTGATGACGGCAACATTTTGTTTAAGAACAAAGAAGCTATAGAACAGTAATGCAAAACTGGATTAATAGCCATTTTTCAAGTTGACACTTGTGAAATGTAGCTTTTTTTCTTCAGCAATGGTAAATGAAACTCTTTGAAGGAGAAAGGCAGTACAGCTATTTGCATTTGTCTGAAATAACAGCATTTAATTCAGGAAGGAAAGTTAAACAGATGCTCTTAAAAAGCATGTTGGTGTTTTCCACTTTCAGACAGTTCTGAGTGGAGAAGTTTATACTTCTATGTCATTCCTCATCGACATGGTTAATGTGAGTCTGGAACTGATGGATCCAAAAGGAAAAGATGGATGCAGCTCTCTAGCCAGGTATGAATTTTCTTTTGTTACTTATTCCCTTACGCTAAATACTATGCTCATCTGAGCAATTATATGAAGGGGTTTAGCGTCATACATCAAGTTACGGTTTAACGGTGCAATGAAATAGAATTTCTTAATTAGAGTCCAAATTGAGAGTCTCAGCTGATCTGAAAGGGAATGATACTGTTCAAAAGATACCATCTGTGTCTTTCAAGTTGTCCTTGAAATGACAGTTCAGTAATCAGTCAACTGCCCAAGCCATGGCATTCTAATTAAGAAAATGTTGAAAGGTAATCTGAAAAAAAAAAACCCACAACGTATTTCTGCTATGGGTTTTTGTTTGTTTGTTTGGGTTTGTGGTTTTGTTTTGTTTTCTAATCCATCAGGTTCTGTATCAGTGGAAAATACTGTTACATACAGTGGCTTCTGTAAATAAATGAGCTACAGGACTCTTAACTGTATCGTTTTGCTTTTTATTCGCCTAGGTTTGATTTTAAGAAATCCAAGTTGCTTTTTGAAAGCTCTTCAAATGGAACAAAGTCTGTGAATTTGGTTTCTCATTCCATGATGGCATTTGACACGCGTTATGCTGGACAGAAGTCTACTGCAGGCACACCGAACGTGTTCAACTGCATCTTTCAGTCGTCAAAGAATACCAGTAGTCCAGGAGCAATCCAGATTGAACTGCACTTCAGGTTGGTAGTTCTGGGATGCGTGTGTTTGTTTGTTTGTTTTTAATAATGACATACTTGATCAGGATTGATTTGTTTTTAATACAGCTGTATTGATATAGATAAACTTCCTGGCATTTTATTTAAATCTGAAGACTTTTTGAGGTGGTCTGTGGTACTTGATAGATTGAAATCTGCAGTTATTAATTAACTGAAGGTTGTTGGAATTTTTTTTCCCTTGTTGCAATGAAATGTGTAATGAATCAGGTTAAGTTCTGGCCTATTAAAATCAGTAATACTTAAAGCTTGATAAGTCTGGCCTATCACGCATATATTTGCATTAAACCATCTTATAGAATTTTTAATGTATGTTGCATAAAAGCTGTTTTCCAGTAGGTGTCACACTTGCCTTTCTGAGAGAATCAAATAAATAGAGAAATGGCACCTCTTTCAAAAAACTATCTCTACGTTCTCTTCTGTATTTTATCCTACTCTGTTTTTCCTTATCCAAATCTCTTGGAATGCTTAAAGGCATCACAGTGGGTATGTTCTAATAGTTTTGTTCTAGTTTTGTTCTAATTTAGTATTGAAAAAAGGAAATATGAATTAAAATGTAAATATTTACCCGTATTAGCATAGCGTATTGTTGAGGGATGTTAAATAACAAAAAAGAGGATGAGATGACCAGAGGTGTTGCTTTCCTTTTCGATCAGGCCAACTGACCAAACTCAGCTTTCTAACTCTTATTTGTAAGTATAATACCTTCTGAAGCAGTTGGAGGAGTAAGTAGAAAAAATTCTGTGGACTATTTTAGTCCAATAGAAAATCTAGAAGACATTTATTCATAAAAGCAAAACAAACTTTAGGCAATTGAGAGAAATGTGTTGTAAAGATTTGGAATAATGCATAATGGTTTTAAGTACTTAATAAATTTGTGTTCAGAAAGACACCAAGATTTTGATTTGAATAAAACTAAAATGTCGTGAATTTTACCAAAAAAAAAAAAAAAAAAGTTTTCATGTAACTGTTGACCTAATACCTGCCTAAATTGGAGGTTACTTTGCACAGCATACTCTGATCTGGTTCATGAGTGATAGTTTCAGGATTTTCTTCCCAACTGTTGTGCTTCCAATTTTTAGCCACATAAGCATGTGTTGGTTTTTACTGGTGAGAGCATCCTTGGCACCAGATAGAAGCTTTAGCAGAGCTCAGTGATAGTGTTATACTGGCTCGTGCCTTTTGGAAATATCCTGGAGAGCCAGGGAGGGTTAAAGGCTTTTGCTGTTGGAAGCAATGCAGCAAAGGAATTACAGTTCCTTAGAGGTTTTATAGTTCAGAATGTGTTGGATATAAAATTGTTTCATGGTATTTAAGCACTTAGATTATTTTCCAGTTAGCATGACCAAATATAATTGGTATTCCAGATCATGAAGCCAAACGCTTTCATCCCTCCTAGCCAGATACTCAAAATGTGATGCTGAGAGTTCAGTAGGGCCAGCATTTTTTCTGAATGACAAAGAAGCTTCCTGCGCTGCAAAATGCTGTCAGGGTGTGAGAGGAAACACATTGTACGTCTAATGTTTCCGAGGGATATGGAGCCAGGGCTAAGTTTCACACGCAATACATTAGGTTTGATACTGGACAGATGTAAAATAATAAAAAGATCAGGTTTAAAATTTGAGACTTCGCAAATTAATATCGATAATGTAAATGTATTAAAGGAGCTTTTATAAGTTACTTGCTTGTTACATAGTTTTTCAATTCGTCTCTTGTTTCATTACAGCTTAGAATTCATGCAGTTAAGATTTATTGGGTTTCTGTGTGTACAGCAACTTCATGAATTTCAATCTGTTTAAAAATACATATATGTATTTTAAAGGCCAGTCACTCTGCAAACTAAGTGTATCCCTGTGAAGTTCCATACAGTTCTTACTTGCTAGATACTGGTAGTTTTCTGCATCATTTTAAATATATGCAAGATGTAAAGTTCATACATACACTTCTCTCTTCTTCAAAGGTCTACTAAGGATTCCTCCAGTTTCACAGTTGTTCTGAACAATCTTCGTGTATTTCTGATATTTGACTGGCTGTTACTTGTCCATGACTTTCTGTATACTCCTGGAGATACCAAAAAGCGGGAGAAGCACCTTTCTTCCCGTCAGCGAACTTACAGCAGCGAAACAAGTGTCGTTCCAAAAACAGTGAAATGTGGAGTAGTTACAAAACGTTCATCACTACATGTGTCTACAGAAAAACAACTGGAAGTTAAGGTTAATGTGACAGGTAAACATACTCTTCTCTAGTGCTTTTCTAGGAGCTTTTCTGATTAAAAGCCATATGCTAGTGGAAAAACAGGTCTGTTAAAGGATAGAAAAATCAAGAAACCTGCTACAAATGCTTAACATAACTTAATGGTGTTTCCACTTGCCCTGTTAATTGTTTGTGGTTTTGTTTTGTTGAGGAACTGAATTTGTGGTTGTTGAAGACATGTCTTGTTTCGATACCAACGCAATTATTTTGAAGGGGACTACTGTTCTCACTTACAAGCCCAAGTTGTTAGATCGTCCTTTCTCTGGTAGTCTGTTTGGCATTGAGGTAAGAAGAAATAAATTTGCATTTGTAAAATATCTAAAATTTGAGGGGGTTATGAAAATACTCTACTATAAATATATATACAACAGGAATAGTCCACAGATTATTTCTGAAGTTTGTAAGCTCCTCATAAAATGCTCTCATTCTATAGCAGTTTTAATAATGGTTTTATACTGTTTGTGTTAAGACATTCAAACTTGATTATAATCTCAAATTATAGTTCATATTTTGTAACAGAGTCAGTCTTTGATTTTGAGGCTCTTTCCAAGCCTGTTCTCTTGGTTCCTGTTTTACTTTTAAAACCATTTTTAATTTTTAGGTTTTTTCATGCCGGTTAGGAAATGAGCAAGAGACTGCGCTGTCAATTATTGATCCAGTCCAAATTCAGATGGAGCTTATTGGGAATGCTTCCTACCCAAGTGGTTCAGGACTGTTGGATGCTTTCAATAGTGAGGATTTTCCTCCTATTCTAGAGGTAATATTAAAGCCCTGAATAAAACTGTATGCAATGGAAGTACCGGATCATTAGCACAGATCTGTTTGGGAAAAGCTTTGTTAATATCCAAAGTATACAATAAAAATATGTAGAAAACTGTAACTGAATCTTATTTTTTAATTTTTCATTTAGATTCAGTTGCAAGCACTGGATATCAGACTGTCATACAATGATGTTCAGCTCTTCTTGGCAATTGCAAAGTCAATTCCTCAGCAGACTAGTGCCGCTATGCCTGACTCAGCTGTATCGCTGGCTGAAAATGCTGCTAATCCACCTACTTTAGCACCGGTGAACGAGGCTTCCTCCTTGGCACATGAAAGCAGAGAGATATCCAAACGTGTGCTGGATCCTGTTCTTGGTACGCTTTTAATGTTGGAGTGAAGCCATTTTTTGTATTTACAGGAGGTTTCTGCAGTGTCAAGCTAGATTGTATGCTAAATGCAAAAGATACTGATATCTTCCTCATGTAAAACCCTTTGTTGATTTGAATTATCTGAGGTTTGGAGTTTTTTGTTTGGTTTGTTTTCATCTGGGCTTTTTTTGTAAAGGCAGTGCTGAATCGTATGTTTTTTTCTACAGTTGCAGGCTTAAACAAAACCCCATTTTTTTGTACAGATATATCTTAATTTAAGAAATCAAAACAAGTAGAAAACTGTCGAGGATTTACGATGGGTTCTGTTCAATTACAGAGGTGCAGCTGGCTCGTCTCCAGGAGCTGGGATTCAGTATGGAAGATTGTCGTAAAGGTCTTTTGATCTGCCAAGGTAGCTTCAAATATTCTTAGTTGGCCTTGCAGTTTGTTCACATTTACCTAACTTGCAATTAAATATAAAGTTTCAGACTGTAAGGCAGCTGATGCACAGGCAGTATTTCCTTCTTTTCTTTGGCTCTGTCTTGGCAGGTAATCTTAAACATTCTCCTTATTGTGTTCTACTGCTGTGTAGAACCCACCCCGCAAAGATTCTTCTTGCCTTTTGGGATGTCACATGTGGGGTGTTTGAGTGTATTTTTGTTTGGGGGTTTGGGTTGCTATTTTTTTTTTTTTCTTTTATGGTGTTCCTATTTCTCTTTTTTTTCTTTTATGGTATACCTATTTCTTGCTATTCTCCATCTCTCTTTCTTCAGAGCATGTATCTTCATCTCTCCCTTTTTGGATCACGTGTTTTACCTACTTCTACATGCAATACCTGAAAAGAAGATGAAGCTTGAACACAAGTGCTTCTTTTTCTTTAGCACTGTCATGTTTCTCATCTTATAGGCATTCATAGTATTAATATAGATTTATATTATGTTGCCATTGGTTTGTAAAGTTCAAAACACATTTCTTAGAAAATATCAATGTAATTTATATTCTTCTCATATTTATGTTATTAAATAGAACACAATCAAGATACTGTTGGTGTCTTGCTGTACTTCTTAAGAGAGAGGGAATTAGTTTGCTTCCATAGGCTTTTAAAATAAGTACATTTCATTGAGAAAGTAGACGATTATTGATTGTCTGGTTGGCTTTATCTAAGGTGACTTGAAAAAAGCAGCAAGTTGGTTGTTTAAGAATGCTGAACCTTTGAAATCAGTTTCCCTGACCTCTTCTGGTCGAGACAGCCAGGGGATTGTGCCTTTTCAGTTCATCTCTGGAGTGGAAGTAAAAGCAGAAAGTATATGCATTTGCTTTATTGATGACTGCATGGACTGCGACGTTCCCCTTGCTGAGTTAACCTTTTCACGTGAGTATTTTGTTTTGCTAAGTGAGTTGCACAAAATGACTGTCAGTTTTGTTTTTAAGAAGATTACAGTCTTTGTAGCGTTAAGATTCTGGTTTCCCCTTTATACATCACGTAACAAATGGAGCCTGTCCTGAGAAGAACCCTGGGGAGACTCCATGTTGTAAAGCATGGCTGGCTATAAATGTTACCTGAAGAGTATTATGATCTGCTTTTTATACCATTTCAGTTTCAAAGACAAAACCTTCAATTGCTTACTTAACAGTTGAGAAAATCAGGGAATTTGATTGTTTTGTATTAATATGACATTCTTTTTTTTTTTTCTTCAGGTTTGAATTTTCTCCAACACTTGAGAGCCAACCCTGAAGGCTACGCTCATTTTACGCTCTCTGGAGATTATTACAATCGTGAGCTTTCAGGTGAAATAGTGGATTGATCTAAGAAGACCATCATAGTTTATATTTTAGATATAAAAAAGCAAGTTAGTTATGCCTCATTACAGATCAGACACTGACAAAAGAAATAATGCAGTTGTGTGTTTTCTCTGAATTGAGAAACTAAGTTTTCTGTTATAAAATTGGTGCAACAATCTTGGGAATTATCTATCAATAACAAGGTAGTTTTTTTGTTTCTAAAAATACATAGGGTGCTTTTTTAATAGCTTTTAGACCTTTGTCTTTTGTGATACTGAATAGTAAGCCAATTTAAGTTGTGAAGTTCATTTTCAAAACTATTTCAGAGAACTTAGTTCCAGCTAACTTCAATACGAAGCCATAATTGCCTTCTAGGGCTTTCCTCAGAATTAAGATATTTCTGCAAGACCCTACCTACAGTATACACTGGTTCAAGTAGAGGAGCTGGAGCAAATTTGTATTAGCTAGTAAATTAAATCTATAGGCTTACAAGTTCATCTTGAATGCAGATTGAAAGCAAAGGATCTCATTGTTAAAGTTGCATTTTTAAATACTTAGGTATGTAAGCAGCATTCCAGTGCGGCCTTCAAACCTGCAGTACATGTGACGTGTTCTGTTTGTTCTCAGGCTGGGAGCCGTTTATTGAGCCATGGCCGTGTTCGCTTTCTTGGCAACAACAAGCTTCGAGCCGTCTCCACCCTTCCCGACTGAAGCTGGAAGTAAAGGCCAAACACCGTTTGGATATAAACGTTACCTCCGTCTTTATGGGTACGTAGGAATATTCCCTGAGGGCATCGCTACACAGGCTGATTTTCCCTGGTCTGGAAATGACAGACATTTCAATTGAGTCCTCCCGCTGTCCATGGATGGCGAGAGGGACATTTGGCACACGTCCCTGGACACTTCACACGATATTGTATGCAGGTGCGCACTTTGGCAGCATGTATTTTATCAGATATTGTGAAAGTGTAAAGACACGAGCTACATATTTTAGAGGTTAGCAGGAATTGCTTCTCCGGTCACATGAATTCTATCAAATTCATATGTTATTTGAAATTTATATTTAATCAGAAACAGGCTGTCATCTAAAGCTTTCCATGCTTTACAGTACTTAAAAATATTTTGATAAGCTCATAATTTTTCAGCATATTGACAGGCATAGTGGGGAGCTACTCATTTCAGTTGTTCACTCTCTGAAAACCTGAGCTGTCAGTTCCCACCTCAGGAAATCAAAGTATTTTGTTCATTATTAACTCAGACTTCACGCAAGCTCCTGTGTTTTGAGTCTGTGACTGTGTGCATTTCACAGAAATATTGTTGCTTATTTTGTATGAAGATCTGAAAAATTCGATGGTCATAATAAAAAAATGTAAATGGTAGAGGTTGCAAATGTAATGGAAGAGCTTTCCTTGTTCCTCGAATATTCATTCCTTTCTCCAGCAAGGCCTGTGGAGTTGGCAGGAAAGAGGGAGCGAAGGTGGGAGGAAAAGACACAAATTAATGATTCCTAAGAGTTCCCATGATGATTTTTAATACTAATGATAACAAGTATTAAGGCTAGCTTATGATTAATGCTGTGGCAGAGGAATCCATTGGTGTCTTGATATTCATGCAGGAATGTACATGTACCTCCTAAAAAGAAAAAAACCAGAGGTTCTAACATGAAAATATTTAAGGTTAATTGCCTCCTCAGGGAGAGCTCTTTGCACAGGATTATCTTAAGAACACAGAATTTGGCTGAAAGCTTAAAATAAAAATAATCTTAAGTACATAAAAATATTTGTTTTTGAAGACCCTGCTGTGATTTCGTGAGCTATTGTTGGTCTTTAACTTATGTAAGTGCCTCATAGAAAAAGCAGTGAAGCAAAACCTTTGCCATATAAGTGGAGTAACTTTAGCATTATGAATTTAAAACACTTTTAATGACTTTGTTTCCTGCCACCTTGGAGATGTTTACTGTCTGTGCTTCTGTTCTTCTAGAACAATACACGTGTACCAAACAGTCATGGATGGAAGATTACTGTAAACAGGACAAAGAAGTGAATGTCGTCTGTTCAGAAGACTGGATGGGCTCTTCGGTGGATCCACCATGTTTTGGGCAGAGTATGTTACCAATTAATTACACCTCATTTGAAACAGTCCTGACATACAGAGTCATCTGTCTAATATATTACAACCATAAGTATTTGATCTTCATAGTGTACAATGAATTGTTAGAGATACTTGGCAAAAAAGACAAAAATTCTGTTTTCTGTTCAGTTGTGTTAAATTCTTTAAAAATAAAAGCCTTTCTGGCTACTCAGCTTTGAGTGAGCGCTTTGCAATTTCTCAGTTAATGAGTGACTATCCTTTTGTCCCAGTGTTACTTCTGGAAGAAATTTTAGCAACTCAAATGCCAACTTAGCGAAAGCAAATGGCTAGAGAGCCATCCACTGACTGCATGATGCCAACTGTCCGTGTCTTTCCTGGTGCATGATGGGGAAGAGTATTTGTCTGGTTTTTCTTACCTGCTAACTTTGTCTTTCCTGTCTGCCAGGCCTTCCTCTTGTCTACCTTAGAACTAGGAGTACAGCCAGTTTGACTAATCTAGAGCATCAGATCTATGCTAGAGGTACTGTATAGCAGACAGAGACAAAAAGGGTTGTTTTTTTTATTTGTAGAGCTCTTTTACAATAAATACTGTTCTGTATTTGTGACTTGCTCATAGATTGGCCTCTATATTTCAAACAAACAAACAAAACCAAATAACATAACAGCTACTTTGCTTTTAAGCTTTTTAATGTATTATATATGTTCTGCTCTGGGCCCTTCAGGAAAGAAGGGAAGAGTGTGAATTGTTAGCTATTCAGTGTCCCTTTTCTAGAGAGACAGTATAGTGTGATTAAAAATAATGTAATAAAATCACAAGATTTTAATTTTAGATTCTAAAAATAGCCAGCTGTATGTTCAGTATACATACTTATGCTTGATTCAACATATATATTTAGCTACTTTAAGATGCCTTAAGAAGGAACAATCTGTTTTCAACATGCCTTAGGAAGTAAGGCATTCCTAATAAATATCCTGTTCATTTCTAAATGCAACTTTTATGATATGTTTTTCTTTGGAAATCAGGGTAGTCCCCAGAATTGTTTTTTAAAAGCCTCAAAAAATAAATGGTCAATTGATTAAATGCCGGAGTAAAAGCGCATTTGGCTTCTGATCTGTAATTTTGTAGAATCTGAGCTAGCCAAAAAAATTGTGTATGGTCAAGTTCAAGACTAAAAAGATTGTTTTATTTGTAGTTGGCAAAAATCAGAGGTTTTGTTTTCAAGAATTTAATATTCTTGCCATTTAATTGGAAGGAGCTTTCTCTGTAAGCTTTAGAGAGATGAGATTTAAGTCTCCAGTGACATTGTAGGATATATAGGAACTTACTGTCATTGATTCAGAGGAAGTTTTATGCGATTACCAGTAACACCTTCAAAAACTTACCTGCCCCCCATGTTACCCTTTCTTGCCTTTCTAAACCTGTGCTTAAGCTTTTCTTAGTTAGCCCCATGTTGCAGTGGGATGAACAGGTCTCAGGCAGGAAGTATTTGAACTCGATATCAGTCAGCCTTTGCAGTGACTGCAGATAAAATCTGTGGAATATATTTCATTTCTGTCCTGCCTTTTCTTTAAGCAGTTGATTGATTGTGTCTGCCTCCTTTCTACTTCTCTCATACAAAAAGGTGTATGTATTTAGGGAGCAGACGTTTCTCTTCCTTTTTAAGTAAGTTACTGACATTCGACGGGGTTTTTTTTCTGTCCAAACCCAGTAAGTATTTTCACAGATAGGATGTACTGCGGTATGGAAGATGAGGATAACACTTGTGTGCTTGTTATTAATGCGTACTTGAAAGAAGTCAAAGATGGTAGGCAAGTTTCTTCTTCTGGGGTTTTGCTGTCCCAGCATTTTAACAAAACCAGATTACCTTTGGTTGGATTCAAATTATTTTTTGTACTTTATTTCAGTAGTCTTTATCCTGTGTAGGAAAATATTTCTACTTGTTCAGTCTTTGAGGATAAAAGTCACATTTAGAAGGAGTACAGGATAATCCTGAATTTGTCACATTAAATAGAGCATAAATCTTAATTAGAAGTGAATATGTGTTTAACACTTTATGAGTATTTGGATCTACACGAAAGGTTACTGATTGCAGTTGGGTGTTTAGCCACGTTTTCTACTTGTTAATTGTAACTGGAGGCGTAGTATTTTGCAAGACTTTATATGAAGAAACAAAATGACATGTAGATTAAGCTCAGTTCCTGGGGGCTTGATGTAGGGGAAGACTTTCTGTTTGCTTTATACCATTTCTGTAATAGTTAATACATTTTAAATTTTTTTTAGTAATCTGTTATCCTGTTTCTTCGATGTGTTTTTCTTTAGTTAGTGCAGGTTGTGGTTCTCCAGCCACTGTCTCATCCTACGTTAGCATCTGATGAATGCTTTTCTCCTAAGCGTTTTGACAAACCTTTATTCTGTTTTATAGCTGAAATGAAGACTCCAAAACGTAGGCAGCCGTTTGTCCCGTTTGCTCTAAGAAATCATACTGGATGCACTCTGTGGTTTGCTACCCTAACTACAACGCCTACCCGGTAAGCAGCTTCTGCGGGATCACTTTGACATTATTTGTCTGGCTTCTCTAACATGTCAGTCAAACCCTATGGTTTTCAGAGAAGCAGAGACAACTCCCAGTCTTTCTTAAAGAGCCTTTTTTTTGACAGTGAGATAGTTTTACTACTAAAAAAAAGATTACTTTTTTTTTTCAAGGGACCCAACAGAATTTTGAAACTGCTTAGATACATTCATGATGCATGTGTGTTTACTGCAGGACTTCTGCAGACTGAGGCAGATCGAAAGGCATTTGTGACTAGAAGAAGTCATTTTGTCAGTTCATCAAATGGTGGGATTCTCTTCACAGGGCTGCGCTGTCTCACAGTGGGAGTCCAGGGGTTGTTCCTGAGGAAAACGGGACGTTGCTGGATGATGCCCATAATGTCAGCGAATGGCAAGAAGTTATCACTGGGGAAGAGATTCCATTTGAATTTGAAGCCAGAGGGAAACTCAGACACAGGTGAAGGGACCAGACTGCGAGATGTATTTTGACACACTCATATATGGAACACAGGATCATAGTTGTGAGAACACTGATAGATGTTAAACTGGATATGTTCTTAAATCTCCTATTAACATTTTTTTTTTCAATATTGGAAACTTATTATAGAGTGAAATTATCAGTGGTCTAGTAAGCAGCATACGTTGCTATTGGTGGCAGCCATTCCTAGATGTGAGTTGGATCATTACAAGGTTTTAGAAAGACGTAGAGGTCTCAGTTACAAATCATATGCCCTTCACTCTAAAGGACTAGCGGGGCATGCTGGGTGTTGAACGTGTTACTAGTGTTAAGAACTAGAAGAACTTGTTAACAAATATGTTACATGCTTTTATTTTTTGCTTATATGACAATGTTGTACTTCTGTGTGTTCATTAGGGAAGGTGAACAATTGAACAGGCATAAAATCAGGTCTGTCTTCATGAAGGGGAAAAACTCATGAGACAGGTTTTTTTAACAATTCAGTGAGATTCTTTCTTCAGAATCCAGAGGATGTTCTTAGTTTTAACAGTTTGGTGTTTACACTGTATAATAATGGTTATAATAATTTAATTTGATCTCATCTGGTAGGCACACACATGATCTAAGAATTCATCAGTTGCAAGTGAGAGTCAATGGCTGGGAAGAAGTCAGTCCAGTATCTGTAGACAAAGTTGGAACATTTTTCCGATACGCTGCACCAGATAAGAACTCGTCCTCTTCTACTGTAAGTTCTGATTTTGAGTGTTAGTTTTAATAAAATACGTAATTTGAGAGTAATGATGTCTCCAAGATTTTGATCTTAAAGCAGCTGCTGTATGAGATTGTCCAGTTAGCTTGGACTGGGAGAGCCTGGGATGCTGGGTTCCTAACTGGCAGTTTTATGTGTAACAAAACCAGAGAGCAGTCAGCAGTTAGTCTGTGCTTAGCAGTCAGAGCTTCCAATGACAGAACTAATATATTAGTGACAGTGTCATGGGCTCATGGAGATCAAGCTTTAAATCAGCACAGCCTTTCAGCAGCTATTTTTATTTCTTGTGTTGCAGGAATGCTTTACATGTGTTTAATTTACTTAAAGTAAACAATACTGGCAATTTCCTGTAAGCCTAGAGATTGTTGAAATATGTGGCTGCTTAGACAAAATATACTTGTCATGAAGGAAAAATGCAATTGTAATAATCAGCAGGCTGGCAGTTGGTCTTTGAGGCTCAATGATGAAAATGATCATGTGGATTTCGAAACTATTAAAGTTTTGAGACTAGCTACCGAAAATTGTTGAGCTCTGGAGAAATTGGAAGTTGAGATCTTTTTGGTATAAAACAGAACTAGAATTTAATTTCATGATACTATTGGCAAGAGCCAGTAGTCTTTTATTTGGATTGTTTCTGATGTTCTCATATTGAAGTGTAAAAAGCATCATCTCTCTCTGTAACTTGATTCTTGAAAGAAAAGGATGCAAATTAATGAGAATTGCTATTCAGGAACATCTTCTGTAGCTTTTTTCTTCTTTTTCAACAAACCTCTTTCCTTCAGCTTTGTTTCATTTTAAAGCAATATTGCAAACAGGTTTTGCTGCTACAGTTCTGACATATTTTCCAAGCTGTATTGAAAATCAAAACCACAACGTGATGAAAGTATTTAGTTTATTCTTCTGTAGGAATGTTCTATATTACAAATGAGAGTAATATCTTAAAAGTTGAACAGCTTTAACTTTCTTGTTTACTTTTCTTCCAGCTTGGAAGCCCAATAAGCAGAACAAATATAATACATCCCCAAGTCTATGTGAGTATAAATTTTCATTTTTTGAGAGCTACTTAAATAGACTAGCCTAATTTGACAAGTGGACTGGCTTTTCTGTTCTTCTAGAACCATTACAATAGAAAGAAAACAAAAGTCAAGCAAACAAAACAAACTTTCAAATCAGAACAAATATTTAGCATGACTTGCCATTCCTAACCGATGTAAGTGGTCGGTTGAAGAATGGGTCTTAAATTCTAGTATGTGAATTCCAGCATGTGAGCCCATATAAAATGTGGTTTTCAGGATCAAAGTAATGATGACTTTGTGTAATATAGGAGGTGACACACCACAGCAGAAGAGCAGCTAAGAGTAAAGAAAGGATGAATATTTTGAGAAAGCTCCACCTTATTTTTTACTTTTGACAAATAGGAATGATGAGTGACTGCTAATTATATGAGGCTTGGAATTAATCTCCATGAAATTTATAAAAAAATGTAATAATGAGATATTGTATAAAATGGTCTTTTAGGATCTAGATTGCTCTTATATGAACTAGCATTGTTTTGATAAAGATAAAGGGGTTAGTAGTATTTAGATTTCTTAGTTAATTTTATTGTGGTTTGAGGAGGAGGTATAGGATAATAATTATTATGAAATTATCTATACCTTAGGCTTTGCACATGTGGACTCACTTGGCAAGTTTTTACTCCAGCAGTTACTGCTTCAAAATTGCGGTGTCCCTCTTCTAGATACAGTAATCACCTGAACTTTTTAATGCTTTTAAATATCTTCCAGTTTTCTTCGTTGCCTCCAGTTCGTGTGGTATTTGAAGTTACCATGGAAGGCAGCGCTCGGAAAGTGATAACAGTGCGCTCAGCCTTGATGGTGAAGAACAAGCTGGAAACACCGATGGAATTAAGACTAGATAGTCCTTCTGCTCCTGACAGTAAGTCTTGTATAGTCCTTCCATCCTATAGGGAATCTTAACCTTCCTCCAAGGAAGATTCACCACTGCTTCTGGTGCTTAACAACAAAGCAGAGCTCCCTGGAGCAAAATGGGTCATGTTAAGAAGAAAGTGGGCAGCAGGGTAAGCTGGAGAGCCCAGTAGGATTTTTCCTTATTGTTGTGGTAAAAGAGGAAAGCTGAGACTCTGTAAAGACTGGAATTTATTTTTGTATGTAGCATGTTATATCTTTTAGCAGTAGTCTAGAAGGTTTTGGGTGTTAGCATGCAAAGATGCAGTCTAGAAATGTAGTGATATGCTGATAATGTACCCAAAATGCAACAAATGAGGTCTTTTTGAAATAAGCATTTTCACTGAAGTATCCAAGGAAAAATAATTTGAATTCCAGCAAGTTTTGGTCTGTTTCCAGTTTCGGATTTACACACCTAAATTTGTCTTAAGACCCTATCGGTTGGTGTTTGAGACATACATAAAGTAGCTGGTGTTTTATGTTAAAATGAAGAGTGTTGCTTCAAAAATGTGAGACTTATTATTTGAAAATTTATGCTTTTCAGTAAAGGGTCCTCTTTTGATATGTGTATCTTCTTCTCTGGTTGTAGAGCCTGTAGTTCTTCCAGCAGTTATGCCAGGAGATTCCTTTGCTATTCCATTACATCTTACATCTTGGCGTTTGCAAGCCCGGCCAAAAGGAATGGGAGTCTTCTTCTGTAAGGCTCCGATTCATTGGACTAATGTTCAGAAGACAGCAGAAGTGTGCAGCAGCAAGCGAGAGTGTCATTCAATGGAGTCTGAAAATAGTCGATTTTTCAGGTAATTCAGACCTAATTATTTTTCTGTAAGCTGTGTTACCTTCTTAGGATAAATGAAATACTGTGAAAGTGAGTAACAGGAAAGAAAATACTTAGAGATGAAAGCTGCTGCAGTTTAATGGGATGGTTTGTGTGATCTGTTGAGTAATGAGAAAGCATTCAAGCATTACCTGCTGTATTTCTGCAGGGTTTCTTGAAGCACCTTTTACAGTCCTTGTTAGCAAATATCTAACAATATTTCTTGTAAAAAGAAAAGGTTAGAAAACAGAATAGAGGTTTGCCATAGATTTCATTCTTTGTCCTGAGTGTTCTCTGTTCTAGGCCCAAAAATGTCACTGCATAGTGAGTACTTAATGGAATTTTGTAGTTATCTGGTATGATGGATTTCAGGTTTCTCTCAATTTAGAAAAGTGGGTAATCTGCAAAAGAATTTTCTGTTAGGTTTCTGAACAGACGAGATTTTTCAAGTGACTAAATTAATTCCTTGATTAAAATCGGGAAACTCCTGTTAATGTTAGGCATAAATACAAAATACCTTATAATTAAACTCCAAAACGATTATGTGGAGAACCAGTCTAAATGCTGGTTTTACTATCAGTCCTGAAGTTACAGCATGTTGAGGGATTTAGTGCAATACACACAGAAAAGGTTCAATTATTCCATTGAGTTCATTGATTTCTTCTCGTGTACATCTGCCTTCACAGGTTTTGTGTGGCTATAAAGAAGGAAAATTATCCGGACTACATGCCTTCCAACATATTTTCTGACAGTGCTAAACAGATTTTCAGACAGCCTGGCCATACTATTTATCTCTTGCCGACGGTGGTGATCTGTAACCTGCTCCCTTGCGAACTCGAGTTCTATGTTAGGGGAATGCCGATCGATGGGACGTTAAAACCCGGCAAAGAGGCGGTGTTGCACACAGCTGACACATCTCAGAACATTGAGCTTGGTAAGGTTCTCTTTCAGATACCGCCTTGTGATCCTCCTGGAGGGGTACCTCAATATAATTGTTACTTGTAAAATAACGGAAAAATTTTAAGGATGAAAACATTTATATTATTATTTCATTTGGTTGCCGGGCTTCTTATAGTTAATAACTAGGTGCACACATCGGGGAAAAAAAAAATGCCATCATTCCCCAAATCTGTCAGCTGTCTTGGTCTGTTCCTTATTTGGCTCTTCTCTTATTTTCGTAAGAGTAGAAACACTGGAGAGAACAGTGATAAAGAAGGGAATGCATCAAATAAGTTCCCCCAACATTTTGGCTGGTTTTACTGTTTTCTTTCTGATGGAAAAAGTTGTTACCGACAATATGTATGGAATTATTCAACACTGACTGGACTTGTGATGCCTAAGGCAGTAATTAGCCCTAAGCAGGGTTCTTTACAGAACGTTTTTGCTGCTTGCGACTTAAGTTGAGGCATGAGGTTACTACACTGGGCAGATTTAAAAGTTAATCTGGGTAAGCTATATGAAATATTCAGAAAGATGAAGCCATATGAAACACTTTGATAAGATGTGTGCTTATCAAAATCTAATGTTTCTGTGTGGGTGGTGTTTGGTTTGGTTTTCCTAGGTATATTGCTAGAAAATTTCCCGATCTGCAAAGAGCTGTTGATTCCTCCTGGGACACAAAACTATATGGTGCGGATGCGACTGTATGATGTCAACAAACGACTGCTAAATTTGACCATAAGGATTATATGTCGTGCTGAAGGTTCTCTAAAAATACTGATTTCAGCACCATATTGGTTAATCAACAAAACAGGTAAATTTTTACAGTATTTTCTTTCAAAGCTGTAATAAAGATTTCATGGTGGTTTGATTTGCTTTTAAACACTACTTATGAGGCATTAAAATTGCAAGATTTTTTTTTTTTACAGTGCTTTCTGTTGGATGAATGTTACAGCAGATAATTTAGACATTTTAGTTGCTATATTGCAGATTTTCAAACACGAGCTACTGTACCTCTGAATAAGTCGATATAGATTATTATAGTCAATATAGATTTTCTGCATGGACCAGACTCCATGGTTTGCAGCTGGTAGTAGATCTACGTGTTCAGCAGGTTCGATGGAGATGAGAGGGAGAATGCATGCAGACTCACCGCTAATTACAACAATATCACAATATTTTAGATTCCTTACTTTGAATTAGTTTTTACCATTCTCATTGTAATTTGGGCAAAGGTGAAGTGTAGTTTGACACTTCGTTTTTTGTGTTTACTTAAAGGATTACCACTTATCTTCAGACAAGATAATGCAAAAACAGATGCTGCTGGTCAGTTTGAAGAGCATGAACTTGCACGAAGCCTCAGCCCACTTCTGTTCTGTTACGCTGATAAAGAACAGCCCAACCTGTAAGTAATACTGCAAGAAGTGCACAAAAACTACTCCAGATTTATATTTATTTCAAAGAAAAAAGACACACAAATGTTGTTGCGGTTAATCAGTCTAAACATGACCAAACCTTTTACTTGACGGTCATTGAGTCTTGACCAATATGTTGAAAGAGCTTATGGCAAAAACACAGAATGAATTACTCCAGAGGAGACTTCTTGTGGCTTCTAATGCTTTTATATTGAAACAGAGGTGTTCTTTTTGTACATGGGTATGTGTTTGATCACTGTCATCATGTTGATACCTGATCCTTTGTTTAAATGAGTAAATCTTTGTGTTTTCTTCTTACCCTCAGCTGTACCATGCGGGTTGGAAAGGGAATCCATCCGGAAGGGATGCCAGGCTGGTGCCAGGGATTCTCCCTGGATGGTGGGAGCGGTGTCAGAGCCCTGAAGGTGATCCAGCACGGGAACCGGCCAGGCCTCATTTATAACATCGGTATGTGCTGGTAGGAATGTTGGAGAAATACTGTACAGCTTGCTAAGACGTGATGTCAGTGCCACCGGAAACGGAACAGTTCCTGTAGGAGAACATAGATTGTTAGAGGTTTTTGAGGGTCCAGAGAAGATTGTTAAACAAAAAATAGTATTTTAATGTCTTTATTTTGAAATTCATTATCTTAAAAAACAGTTTCCAGTTATTTTTACATTTCATCGTTGAGAGTTAGTAACTGCATTTACAAACTGTTCTTTCTTTGTCTTTATTCCCCCTGTATGTTACTTCTAAGTAAATTTGACATCCCACCTTGTTCCTGTCTTTGATTATTTCGAGTGTCTATGTACTGTAGCTGTTCAGCCGTGTGCTGCTGCTGTAGCTTTTGCTTTGTGATGCCTCTGTAGGCTGACGCTGAGGAGTGCAACTTCTGTCTTCCTTGCTTCCTTAGGAAACTTGTTAATTAAAGGACAGTTTGGAAGTTACTCCACAGTGATGTTTGAAGAATTTTTCATATGTTAAAAAGTGGAACAATTACTTGCAATGATTTACTTATGACTAGAAATAGTTGGGTTATTTATCCTCAGTGCTTATGATCTCTAAATTTTACTTGAGAAACATTATAGATATATAAATATATTGTCAGATGTAGTTTGTTTTCACTTGTAAATAATAGCTTTATTTTTAACTTTTTTTTTATTACTAGGTATTGATGTTAAAAAAGGCAGAGGCCGTTACATTGATACGTGTATCGTAACATTTGCGCCCCGTTACCTATTAGATAATAAATCATCCTACAAGCTTGCCTTTGTTCAGCGGGAGTTTGCCAGAGGTCGGGTAAGACGCTTGTTTTTTGTTACTTGTTTTTACAAGACCTGTAGTTCGTCACAGCATCTTCTAACCAAAAAGAACACAAATATTATTCTTGAAAGTATCGTTGGCTGCTTATTAGCATCTTTCACATTATTGTAATACCAGAATCCACCTAACAGAATAATTGCTGTGTTCATATTTGAGAGCTATATAGGTTAATACTGTATTTTTTCATAGCTATAGGATATGTGTTTCCAATTTCTGTTCCTAGGGAACATCCAATCCTGATGGCTACATCTCCACACTTCCTGGTTCCAGCGTCGTGTTCCACTGGCCACGCAACGACTATGATCAGCTACTATGTGTGAGACTAATGGATGTTCCAAACTGTGTCTGGTCTGGGGGCTTTGAGGTCAACAAAAACAGCTCGTTCCATATTAATATGAGGTAGCTATGATATATACATCTTCTGTAGCATACTTCCATTTTTTGATAGAAGCAGCTATTTAACACTTATGACTGTGTGTAGCACAGATCAGAAGCCTACATCTCTTGTTTGTTCTTGTTCAGGGACACATTGGGAAAATGTTACTTCTTAAGAGTAGAAATTACTCTTCAAGGAGCCACGTACCGCATTGCGTTCAGTGACACGGATCAGCTACCGCCCCCTTTCCGCATAGACAATTTTTCCAAGGTAAGAGAGAAAAAAGCAATACTTTTTCTTTTATTTTTAATGAGAAAAGTAGGACTTCCTTTACATTTGTTAGAAAAGGGAGCTGACTAGCTTACTTAATGGAATAAAATAGAAGTGTGTGTAGTGAGAGGTATTTGTATGTAATAATTATAATTTTGTGAGGTTTTACTAAAAATTAGTACTCAACTACTTCATCTTGTTCAAATAACAGTGCTAATGTGGTTTTTATGAGTACATTTAAAGTCTTACAAGGAAGAGCATTATTACTGATGAGAAAATTGTGCTAGGGTGATAGTTTATAATCTGTGTTATTTTCAGCACTTGAGTAAGATATAAAAGGAATTCCAGCTAGTGCTGCCACTTTGCTTGTCTTTGGGCTCATTCTGGGTCTTGGTACTGAATTGTTAAATAAAACTGGACAAACCTCCTAATTTTGATTAGGAGGGTTTGAGATGATACCGTGGGACATTTGAACCACAGATGACAGATAAAAGCAAATATGACATTTCTCATCTGTTTGAGACTCTCTGTAACTGAGACCTGACTGAAAGAACATGTATAGTGAGCTGAATGTGTTTTAGTGGTCAGCTCCTGAAAAATTAACAAATGGTAGCAAAAAATCTGTCTGATTCACAATTTCTGTGTGAAACCAAATTGTCTTTCATAACTGTTACAGGTCCCGGTTGTTTTTAATCAGCATGGCGTTGTCGAGCCCAGACTGTCCACGGAGGTGAAGCCCATGACCTCTCTGGATTATGCGTGGGATGAACCTATTCTACCGCCTTTTATCACGCTGACCGTTAAAGGAGCCGGCTCCTCGGAAATCGTCTGTAGCATGAATGACTTCCAAGACAGCAAGCAGCTTTATTATGAAAATTTCATTTATATTGCTGCTACACACACTTTCTCAGGGTAATCCTTTATATATTAGAGGAAACATTTTGAATGTGGATGGTGTTCTTTAGTTAGGCATTACGTTAATATTCTCTTAATGGTTGCCGTTTGAAAGTTTTTCCAATGCAGCTAAACTTTTGCGAATCTTGTAGCTAGCAGAAGTGCCAACATTCAGAAGTTAGTCTGACAGTCAGTAAGCTGTGTATCTTACCTCGTTTGGTCATGGTAACTTAGCTTTACAGGTGCAGCTTACCATTATTTATTTTATCACCTAATGAGAAAGATTTAGCGTATGGCATCTGTTACACCCCGCTGTCCGATCTTGGAATAGCAGAGATGTTGATGGTCACATCTGGGGGCTTAACTTCATTTGGTGTATGAAGAACATTTGACTACAGGGCATACCTATTTATGACATGCCTGTAAATTTTGAACTTGTATTAGTTTATGTTCTATTGAGAACAGCTATGGGAGATGGATACGTGCTTTATTGCTTTCCTCAATATAAGGTATAAAATTTTCTTTGGAATTCATCTGCTTTGCCTGTGACGTTCCTAGTTGCAGTGAGAAATCAAAGCCCCTTTTAAGAATGTACTCAAATAGACAGCTTAGACCGGCAATTCCGAAAATAACAAGGGAAAAAACACCCATATACGTTTTTGTCTGGTTACATTGGAAGTGTAAGCTACCTTGACTGGATTGTGTTACAGATCTAATTCAGTCTATAGAAGAAGCAGCTACTCTGAATAAACATGATGCTGTTTTCTTGGTGTTCTAGTTTACAGGAGCCAAACGTAAGACCAGTTGCTTCGAATAAGGATGCTGCATATGCAGAGCTTGTCCTTGATGTTTCTCCAAAGACTCAACGAGTTGTACTGAAAAAGAAGGTACCAAGACACATTTGATTTTCTTAAGATGCTGTTGCTATGTGCTGGAGTGAAATCAAATGCTGGGAGAAGGAAAAAAATTAAGAACATTTATATGGTAACTTTTAAAGGGTGGAGGCAGACTCCATTGAAAGCGACAGGTTGTTGCAATTCAGGTTGCATGAATTATGGTGGTGCTTCTGCATAAGACATTTATGGGGGTAAGGGTGACAGAAAAGAGAGTAAAAGTGGTAAGGAACGCTGTAGATGCCTCTAAAACTACCAAGTGTGCTAGTTGTGTGTTGGAGGTTCTAATGAAGTTACAAGGTCCGGCATGCTTCTTTTCTGGTTGCATTGTAAGCTAAGTCTTCTGCTTCTGGAGCTCTTAAGAAATAGAAACTGTATTTAAATATTGCTGAGATTAAAAACAGCTTGTAAATACAGCTCTGAATCTAACCAAACAAAACAGAACAGAAATATTTGCTCCGTACTGCTGTGTTCATTTAAATGTTGAATTTTTGTGCAACAGGAGCCAGGAAAACGATCCCAGCTTTGGAGAATGATGGGCACAGGAATGCTTTGCCATGAAGGTTCTTCAGTTCCTCATAACCCCCAGAAACCATCTCCTCAGTCTGTGGACTCGTGTATGATTTTAGATATTGCAGGTCTGGCAGCTGTCACAGATAACAGGTATTGCAAATATGTTGGTGCAGAGTCTAACCTTGTATTTGAAAGCACACTTGTCATCATATTCTCTGAATAAGGAAAGAAATTTCAGTGAAGGCATGTGGAAGAGCTAGATTTTATCTGTCTTCTTGAGAAGACCTCATGATCACTTTTGTGACTTGGAAATAAATTTAAAAGCATGGCTAATGTATTTTCAGCAGCAGGTTGTCAAAAGAGCACTTCAAAAGTGGGATTAGGAGAATGAGCTTGAACAAAATTAGAGAAGTATTTGCTGTTAGCACATCTCCAGAGTAAAAGCAGCACGCTGCAATCCTCTGAGCGCCAGCTGGCATGCTGTCATTGCAGGTACGAGCCCCTGATGCTGAGAAAGCCCGATCGGCGGCGCAGCACCACCCAGACATGGAGCTTTCGGGATGGAAAGTTGACCTGTGGTATCCATGGACTTGTTGTCCAGGTCAGTACTGATTAAAAGTTGGACTTTTTGGAGTGTTGCTGATACAGGTGAGAGAGTCATTTGGGTTTAGTATTGAAGTGAACTAAAAGCTTTGAGGCCGAAGTTCAGAATGCAGAGGAAAACAGTTTTGTGGTTTAAACTCATGTTCGAATGTTCTTATCAATTTCAAATAATAATATGTCTTATCAAGTAAAATGCTGCTGGACTGCTTTTCTTTTTGTTCTGAAGAGTAAGGAGAGCAAAGTAAAATACACTTTTAAATTACTGTATGTAAGTAGTTATCTGAAGCCTTTCCCCATCACTTAGGTTTTTTTCCTTACTCTTCGTTCTTTCTCCAGGCAAAGGGAGGAATACTAGGTCTTCGTGATGGAGCAGAAGTTGTTCTTGGTCCTGATACTTCACTTGAACTTTTGGGGCCAGTTCCACCTGAACAGCAGTTCATAAACCAAAAGATGAGGCCTGGGTCCGGAGTACTAGCTATTAGAGTCATCCCGGATGGGCCAACTAGAGTTCTACAGGTGACAGTCCTTCATTAACTAGAATCTAGTTTCATTATTTGCTTGTACTTGAAATACCTTAATCTGTATTGCATCTCTAAATTCTTACCAAAAGTTACCTTTATAATGATATGAAGGGGGAGGGGAATATCATAAACCAGAAATAATTACTATTTTTTTTAAGATAATTTTTTTAAGGTAGGACAATATAGCTGTTATTTATAAATAGGAAGGTGATCATTGTAGTAATGTATTTGTTTATCAGATAACGGATTTTAACCAACGTAGAAACGATCGTTCATCCAGTGAAGCAGAAGAAGTTACGGAACAAGATCTACGCAAGTTAAAAAATCCAGATACAGAGCAGGAATTAGAAGTAAGATATTACAAGCTACTGTCTGTCTCTTTTATTTACCGTTTTCCTTTCTAGATTTTAGAGAAGGTCAGTAACAGTTCCCCATGATGACCTCTTGTTATGAACTTGTAGATTTTCCTGCTCAAACTCCTCGTTCTTAGAAGCTGGGTTGGGTATGTCTTAACAGCTCTTTATTGGAAGACTAATTGTCAATGAGCTGTTCAGCCTCTCTGGAGATGAGTCTAAAAAATAACTTATTTGTAGAAGTACATGTTCATTATCACAGGTTTTTTCAGTGTTGGGTGTTTTGATTTGTTTTTTTTCCCTCTTCAAATATTCTTTTCTCAGGTGCTTGTGAAGCTGGAAGGTGGAATAGGGTTGTCTTTGGTGAACAAAGTTCCTGAAGAGCTGGTCTTTGCAAGCCTCACAGGAATTAATGTCCACTACACACAACTCTCGACAAGTCAGGTGCTAGAGCTCAGTGTGCAGGACATACAGGTATTTGCCGTTTTGAAACAAGTTTAGTTGTTCATAGATCTTCTGTAGTTTTTGTTGTCATTATGTTTGAAAAGTGTTTAGAGCTGTTACTGAGATTTCAATTCCTGAATGTCACGGAAGTTTTGATCAGCATCAGTTTCCTCACTTAGTAATAGTTGAGACAATGATATATTGTACTTCACGCTGTTGATTTCTATTAGGCAAGTTAGAATCTCTATTTTGTAAACAGGTCAGATTTTTTTTACCCTTCCTGGATCTCGGCTCTTTGTCATTACATAACAACAAAGCAGCCATTGAAAGCAGGAGTCCACATGCTGGTAGACCCACAATACAAATCATAGAATCATAGGCAAATAAGACAACTATAAACCTCTCATGTTATTTTCCAAGTAGATTCTGGTTTTGACTTCAAAGAGTTTTGCCTTAACCTTTGTTTTCAGTTCAGTCTTTGAAATTCACAAGTCACAAGTTAAACTGAAGACTGTAAAAACTCGTTTTATTCTACTAAAAAACTCCTCTAAATGATTAGAATTCTGTTCCAAGTAAGAAAGATTTTCTTGGAAGGGAAATTGTGGGTATTGATGCAGATGACATGAGATAAATGGATACATTCATGCATCAGTCAAGCTTCAATGCAGGAGCAGCTTAACTCTGCTCCTGTTTAATAGTTCTGGCTGTGTTTTTAAAAGAGGAAAAAAAATCATGGAGAACATAGCAATTTTGTTACAGGTTTTGATTTCTAGTAGCTATAACATTTTTTTCTTAATGGAAGGCATTTCTGAATATTTTTTTTGCAGGTGGACAACCAGCTCATTGGCACCACACGGCCTTTTATGCTCTTTCTGACACCTAAGATGAGTGAAAATGAAGCTGTAGAGACTGGTCCTGCTGTGCAAGTGAATGCTATGAAATTTCCCAGTAAAAATGCACTGACAGATATATACAAGGTAAACCACAATGTTTTGACTGTGCCATGCAGGTATTACTCTGTTTAAATGACCTTTCCATTTTTTCTGGTAATCTGAATTAAACAATTAGTGAAATACACTTTGTTGAATTAATACTGAGGCTTAAAGGACACTATGTCCACCTTCTCATGTTCATAGTGTTTAAAGCTACAGTACAGTGATAAAGGGGATAGTAAATATGTTTAAAAATATAACAGATTAGGGCAGACCCCTGTTTGTTCGTGTCTGGGACCATACTTTTCAAGCCAATTCTTCTTCCCTCAGAACAGGTGCCATTGTAGCACAGGGAACCAGAATATCCATGCTGGGCTTTTTTTGATGGTGTTTTGAAAAACAGCTGATTTCAGTGTTGGAAAACAGCTAAGCATCAGATTCTGAAGTGTTACTATCAGGTGGTGAAGCACAATACCATCAAAAAAATTCAAATAATCGTTACTGGTTGTAGGTAACTTTAAGTGAACAAAAATACCAAAGACATTTTGAAGGTGGGAATCTTAGTATTAATATGAATCTATTCCAGAGAAAATACTCTGTTAAGTAGAACACATTGTCCTATTTAATGTCTTATATGGATTATATTTCTAGTGTTAATACTGTAAACTGAGCCTTGTTTATCTTCGTAGCATCTGATGATCACTGCTCGAAAGTTCACAGTTCAAATTGAGGAGAAACTACTTCTGAAGCTATTGAGTTTCTTTGGCTATGATCGATCTGAATCAGGTACAGTATCAAAGACCAGTTTTACAGTGCACAGTGATCTTCGCATATAAAATAAGTTCAAAACACTTAGCAAACTCTTAGCTGCTTGGAAACTTCCACTGAGGAGCAAAAAGCTGGAAAGTTCATGTTTCCGTGGTGCCCATAAAGCTGTTGGTGTCCCTGTGCCTGTTCAGCGCTCAGGCAGGGACAGTGGCTGAGCTGAGCCTCGGTGGGAAGGAGTTTAGTTTTCATCTGAAGTTCCTGTATTTGGATTCATCTAACTTGGAGAAAAAAGAAATTGTGTTATTCATTTAGCAAACCACTTCGTTTTGTAACGTTTGTTTGTTTAAACCCAAGGCTAGAAATGGGATCTCTGTTCATTTGTTCCTTGGGCAGTTCCTCTTGCTTAAGTGAAGGAAAGTTTTGGCTGTCTGACCTTTCAGTTGTGCCATCCATACCCTTGACTTTAATTGTAATACAAGTTCTCTTCCATTCAGTGAGGCAAGACTGAGCTCTTGAATCTGCTAATCTCATAGATGTTGTTCTAATCCTTCTACTATAGGGTTTATCTGTACTTTGGAAACTGTCTGAAATGTCTGCGGGGGAGTGGCAACTGAAAAAGGCACTTCTTATTATGCAGTAGGGCGTGTAGGGTTATATAATAACTGTTGCAGGAAAAAAAAATTTCTGCATTATTCCAATGGGGGCAAGCCTACAAATGATGCTCAAGAGTTCTGTGTCTTGCTAATATTCTGAATTATCTCTGAAAAATATGAGTATAAGATTTAACAGAGGACCTAAAGACTTACATTTGTAGTGATGAGGAGGAAATAAAGATTTTGAGTTTTTCTCTTACACTGTTTACTGATCTGTCCTTTGTTTTGGTTTGCCTTGGTGCTTTGGCTGGTTTTTTTCTTTCCTTACTGTACTCAGTAGTTTATCCACTGCTGAAGATGTCATCCAAGATACAGACAAAAATTATTTTGTAATTTACATTCAGCATGTTTTGTTGTTCAACCTGAGTTCATAAGACTTTGCCATGTTTCATCTTTCCCCTGCTTTCTCACACCACCAAGATGCTTTTACAAATAATGTGTGAACCTGTTAAGAGTTAACCAGATTTGGCTCACTCTGTATGTAAATTGGTTTCTTGAATGTCTTCCACGCAGGCATTTTGTCCATTCTGTAGTGATAATTGAAAAGATTGTCAGATTTGCTTGATTTGTACATTATGCTGGTAGTTGAGCATGTAAGGAAGTATTGAGAAAGTAGAGAGGAAAACATATTGTAAGACTGTGACTACACAGTAGGAAACCATTGCATGGTTATGTTTGTATCTCCTTCTGTGTCCTGGCAAAGATAAATTAGAAGCGAGATGAAAAGCTCAAATAACATAAACTATGCACTTGGATGACTTCTTTATCTAGGTATGAATACATGCAGGTTTTGGAAATACAGGCAGATCTGAAAAAAAATTCCTGAGCCTCAAGGGTCAATTCCATGTCACAAGGCATGAGTCATTTTGCTGGGTACATGAGCAGTTGCACATACTTTTTATTTATACAGAAAACTATTAACTCTTTACAGAGTATGCATTCATAACTGCATCTTTATTTACATATAATCTATTCTGATTTGTATGTTTTCTCTGGTCACAGAAATCGAAAAGTATGATGAAAACCTTCATGAAAAGGTTGTGGAACAAGGTGGAGGACAAAAGCGATACTACTTTGAAAACCTGAAAATTAGCGTGCCTCAAATAAAGCTGAGTGTCTTCACTTCCAACAAACTGCCTTTGGATCTCAAGGTACGCCAACGCATTCACAGAGTGAGGAGATTCTGTTGGAGGAGGAAAAGGGAACAGAAGCTTTTCACTTACTGCTTTAAGTTTCCATTTACAAAATCAACCAAGCAAGCCATAGAAAACCCTCCCCACTGTGGAGGAGCTGTGCTGCTACTTATTCAGCTTGTGGGTTCAAATAACAAAATTGAGATGCAGACCAGGGTTTTGTTTATGGACATTATTATGTCCATATTATTATGGACATTAAGATGTACAAGCTTTTAGAGAAGTTTTCGGTTTTGTGGAATGAGTGTATATCATGGTGTCCTACTAAAATGACCCAGAGTATCATCAGTCCTGTATTGCCTTCTCCCAACCCTTGTGCGAAGGAGGACAATTCAATAGGTAGCTGTACATTTCTTACCATTCAACAACATTAGCAATGTCTTGAATGTGTTTGTGCTTTAGCTTCAACAGGAAAATGCTCATCACCAGATTATCTTGAATTTAAAGAAAGAAAACAGTGGTGGTTGTCTTTAAGAAAGGAGCAACGTGCTGTTCTGTTTGGCTTTCCTACCGCCTTTGGTATATGATTGCATATGGATATGTCTTGGCAGCCACCAGAATTGTTCCCAAGAGAAAACTTGACGTATACATTTTTTTTCCCCTAATACAGTCACTGACTGTATTCTGTACATTAACCTCACAGAAAGAGTTCCATTCAGTTTTGTAGCACAGGAGAGTTCGGGGTAGGAGGGAGAGAATAATCACAGTAGAGCCTTTGTAGAAGTTTTTCTAACTACCTCTAATGTTTCTGGCTTGGACATTGCTGTCTGGTAATTTGGTGTAGACAGATTATTTTTATTAGGTACTAGTATTAACAAAGTTGCCTTATATAATATCTGATAGTTAAACAGGAAATTACTTCCTACCCAAGTGAATAATGAGGGCTACTCTAGTAAGTCATCCATTTACTGAAAAAATAAATAGGTCCTTTCTTACTTGCAAAATTAAATCAGACCTGTAATTTACCTTAATTGCCTGCAGATGGCAGAAAAACTCATATTACTCCCAAGCATGCCTTTGTGATGAATGTAGGTAGAACACCAGTATCAGGCTTCTTGCTGCCTTCAGATTTTCTGATCTCAGTGACTGTGCAGATTCCATTATCAAGACCTGAAGTAGAAAGGATCTCTTTCTTTCTTAAAATATTGTGTTTCTTGTTGGGTGTTTTTCCAAAATTATTTTATTTATGTGTGCGTGCGTGTATATATATATAGATAGATATGTATAGCTTGTACAGCTTAAATGTTTTTTTAATGTATAGATTGTACAGGTAACAGATGGCCCATGGTCTAATGACTGCCTTAGTTTTCTTCCTTGAAAATAATTGAAAAAGTTGGTTTAAAGAATTTCAGTCCACTAGACATATTGAAAAATGAGCCTCAGGCTTGCAGGAAATTATGTACGTTATTCCAGCTCATCTGACACTTAATCCATTCACAGAACTTCAGCAGTGTGGAAAACGCCCAGTTTTGTCTGCACTGCATATCAAGGAAATTCATTTAGGGCTTGATTTAGTTAAACATTAAAGAGTTACAGCAAAGTGCTAAGCATGAAATCTTAAACACCTTTTGTTTTGAAATATTCCTATCAAGTGTAGGAGACAGACTGCATCAGGAAGAGTGTTTGATAACTTATCTAGTTATTGAAGAAATGCAGTTTTAATAATTGATCATTGCTTACAAGAGAAAGGTTTTGAAGCGATTGCATCTATATGAAAGTGTCTGCATGGCAGTGGTAAACTCCGCTAGCAGCTTCTGTTAATTTTGGTTTGATACCTATTGAAATTTTCACTTGGATGCTGTGAATGAGAAGTAAAGAGAAAAATTAAAGTAGGAATATCTTTTATTTAATTAGGCATTGAAAAGCACGCTGGGATTTCCTCTAATCCGATTTGAAGATGCTGTGATTAATCTGGATCCTTTCACTAGGGTCCATCCCTATGAAACTCAGGAGTTTATCATTAATGACATTCTGAAACACTTTCAAGAGGTGAGTGTACGCTTTTATTGTGGCAAATGCTGAACCAATTTGATGAGCTCTCTACTGAGGATGGGGGGACTTTTTCTTGACTATTTACATGTTTGTGCTTTGGTATACGGAGAAACAGCATCACGTGCTTCTAAGAGTACGCTGCATTTTGAGATGACACTTGTTGATCTTACTGGTATTTGTGTGTTCATTTTTTTAATATGTTTTTGTTGCAAGTGGGACTTTTTTTGTTTTAATCAAGCTTGATAGTGTTAATGTGATCCATAAGTGATATTTCATTGTTCCTGTTGATTTTACAGGAGCTGCTCAGCCAGGCAGCAAGGATTCTGGGTTCGGTGGATTTCCTTGGCAACCCTATGGGTCTGTTGAACGATTTTTCAGAAGGCGTTACTGGGCTTATAAAATACGGCAATGTTGGTGGTCTCATAAGAAACGTCACACATGGAGTATCAAACTCTGCTGCAAAGGTAATAATTATGATACTAAAGTTTGCTAAAAGAATAAGTAAAAGTAGTCAGGAAACAGGCAAAATAGAATTATTGACCATCTTTAAATTGCTTTGTGTCCTTTTGTAAAAACTGCATTTTGAAGTGTAGATTTTTTTGAAACACTATATATACAGTTCGGGGATGCCAGAAACCCTGCAGGAGCCAATGAAACCACTCAAGGCCTTATTATTGATATACGTATATTTTGCAGATTGGATGCAGTAGTTAACCAGAGTGAGAATGATAGTGTTACTCAAGTGTGGTGTCATCTCCTATATGCAAATGAACAAAGTCATATTACATATAATATGTATAGAGAGAGCATTATGGGAATTTTGAGTATTTAAGGGGTTATTTAGTATAACAGAAGTTGTTAATTTTTATTTTTGGAAAGTGGTTAAGGTGATGTGAATATCAATTATTATGCTAATGCTTGAGGGTTTTTTTTTTCTATGCTGCATAGCAACAAACTGAGGAATTCTTCGATTACTATATATTTATCTTTAGTTTAATTGCAAAGTCTCTGCATGGTGAACATTCTTTTGCTCTTCTGATAATGACTGAGAAAATTCAATTATCTCTGCGTTACCAGTGAAAATAACTATCTTTAGTGCCTGAGAGAGGTAAGATCTGACCCAGCAGCCAAAAATAGGAGGTGGTTTGGATCATGGTCGATACTGTGCTTGATACCGAACAAACATATGTTGTCTTGGATAAAAAAAAAATTGACGTATTTTTCATTACATACATGGTGTGGCAGCATGTAATGGAAATGAACTCTGTGAACAAGGGTAGAACTGGAGTAATGCTTTCTTCACATAAGGATGTGTTGTTAAAATCTGTTATTGTGAAAATTCATTACTTCCTACTATGGCCATTTTCCACACAGGTAAGTTGGTACATGTCTGTACACCGGAGAAGGTTTAACTCATCTTTCCTTGTGGTTCAACCATCTCTGTCATAATTACCGTGTTCCCAGCATTAGCCCATTTTGGACAAATTCAAGAAATTCAAACAAAATACCATGTTGTGGATATTCCCGTCTTTTCCCCCACCAGCTGATTGTGTGCTGCTCAGCACTCAAACCAGGCCCAGCGCAGCGATGGGTGATGTGCGGAGCTGCGCAGGGCAGCGTCCATCTGTGCAGAGCAGCGGCTTTGTCCAAACTTTGTACTCGTGGTTCTGGTCTCTGGTGACCCATCTGCTCCACCCAATAGAGTCTGTTTCTTTAGAGTTTCCTTTCTATAAAGTGTTGTTTCCTCATCGCAGTCACATCTGCAGCAACAGTCTCATAAATCTTTCTTTAAAAGGCACGAGCCTTCCTGCGTTTCCCACAAGGGCAAGGTCATTCTTTGAACTTTGGAGTCATTTGTAACCAAGGGTTTTGTGAAGGAAGATTTTCAAAGGCAGAGGGGCAGTTGGATGCTGAACTCCTTTCAAAATTCAGCTGGAGCTGAGTGCCTGCTTCCCATTTATACCTTTGAAAATCTCCCCATGTCCTATTTATCTGTCTTCCCAGGTATTTTTTTTTCTCCTTGATATATCCTAAATGTCTGTGATACAAGTCTCACACAGTTCCCTTTAAAATTTTTTTATATAGATTATATATTTGTCATTTTAGAACAAGGAGAGAATCAGATCATTTAGGAAGGCTTAATAGTACATTATGGAACTCCTTAATTAGACCTTCCAAAGGATGGGTCTTAATTCTGCTACATTAAAAGGTCTCAAATAATCAGGAGTAATTCTTCCATGTATGTTGCACTGCTTTTAGGCATCTAAGTCTGCTAGAAAACTAAGCCGGGAATGTCCATGTGATAAAAAATGGACATTTCAAGTCCAATTTGTGATGTGTTATGTACATGGTACAGTGCAGACCTTTGTCTCTTACTCCTCTCTACCATGTATATGCCTTGTGATCGTGTCTAGGACATGGGAAGTTTTGGTAAATTGAAAAATGTGGGTAAAAAAAAATTCAATTATTCAAGAAAAACATGACTGAAACAACAGATCATTTTCATCTTGCTATTGGTGCTCACTGTAGGGAAAGTGTTGTAAGTGTATTTTCACTGCATGAATTTTCACCGGATTCAGCTGGGCCGTGGGCGGGGGGGCTGGTAACTAATGCAGCCAAAGGGAGATGGTTCTGTCTGCCCATAAACTGATGGCTGGGGAAAATATCCATTTGGGTTGTTTGGGTACCTGACTTTTAAAGTGTCCTAAATAAAAATCTGCCCTAGATTTTAAGACGAGTTAGCTTTTAAGGTATGAGTGGACAAATAAACTTTAATACTATAATCATCACTTTAAAAGTAACACTGCTTGACTGTATTGAAAAGTAAGCTATTTGAGTTGTATCTGGTTTTGTCATTTTATTGCTTTTCTATTTTATAGTTCTGTTGGTTATCCCTGTAATGGCTTTTCCATGCATTTCAGAACACGCAGTGGGTAATGCCTTCTTTCAAGTGGAGAGCTGCAGTGTATTTAAGTTGGCACAAAACCTTAGGTTAAATAAAGTTCACTACAGACAGTTTTGTAGTTTTTATCCCTTGGAGACTCCAAGTTCTGTATTTTAAAAAGTTCTTTGATCCTAAATATAGACACCTGAGGGAATTTCATTCCCTCTGAATGGAGACTTCTATAGTTGCCATATGCGTAGAAATGTCTTGCATTCTTGGCATCCACACTTTTTTTTTATTTCTCCCGTTAGGCATGATAGTGCTAAATCCTAAATTATTCCTGTTTCAGAGTTGTTTCAATTAGAAATGAATATTGAACACTGAGCAAAAATGTTCTGGGGCTTGTGTTCTCCAAATGGAAAATTAAGCCTAGTTGTTTCTATTACTGGCAAATAGGGTTGTGCTGACCCACATAGGTGTTTGTTTCTGGAGATACATATATAGAGAGAATGGAAATAATTGTTATGTCCCTCCCTTCCTCCTGAAAAAAATAATTAACTTCTTGAAAGAGCCTAATTTTCATATTGAACTTTGAAGTTTCCAGTGAGAAATTTAATGAGGCTTTTTAAGGAAAGCTGAAGCATCAGCCAGGGCTGCGTTTCCTTGCTGGATGTTTGTGGAGCCCGCAGTGCTCGGAGGCGCAGGCCAAAACCTGGCTATGGAGGAGCTGCAGCAGATAGCGTGGGGGGTGTTTGGTTTCTTTTATGGCTGAGGAAGAGGCACAAACGAACTTCTGCCCTGGGCTTTCATTCCATATATTTATTTTAAATCAGTTCAGAGTGTTAATTCAGTTCAGAGGTGCTTAAGTGATTACCAGAGGTATAAAAAGAGTGGGGTGTTGGAACCAGGTAAGAAAGTTATAACACTAGTAAGCATACAAATATTGCTCCAAATGAATGTTTGACATGGAGGCATTTGTAGAAAAGGAGCATGGAAGCAACACAAAGGGAAATAGTAGTTTTAACCCATGTTATAAGATAAATCAAAGCAGAATCTCAAGTGGTTGGCAGTGACAGAAAAATAAAGATAACTGAATGGAAAGTGAAGAGGAAGTAATAAAGGGATTATTTAAAAACAAATCATGAGCAAGTGTTTGACTTGCATGAATGTTAACTTTAACAAAACTGGCAATAAATAAGCTGAGAGGTGGAAATAGCAGAGCGCAGAGTGTAGGTGCAATTTAAACGGGTTCTACCCAGGACCAAGCAGAAATGTTTCTAAAGCAGTCAAAGCTGATGGTTCCCTTTTGTTTAAAGTTCCGTAGTTTATGTAACCAACCAGTCTGTAGACCATTCAGAACCCAGAACAACTGGCATTTGCGCATCTGTGGAGACGCTGTGCTTCAGTAGTTCTAGGAATATTAGCTCAAAATGCAAAGCAAGTAGCTGAAACAATAATCGTATCTTGGTGACAGGAAATTTCTGACAAAAGCCTTTGCATACGAAGCCTGAGGAAAGTATATGGTGGAAGGAGATGAAAAACAAAATAATCAGCTGATAATGTAGAAGGGACATGGTGGCTTTTGACTCCTGAGTTTCCTATCATTGTATATTTTCAGGATTTTTTTTGACTCCCTACTCTTCTATTTACCTGTGAACAGCAGGATGTGTATGAGCACTGACAGGCTCATTCTGGACAAAAATGAGGCTGGAATACATGTCGTCTTTCCGGGCAACTTCACAGATTTGAATTTGGGGTTTACTTTGGGAAAGTTGACCGTCCTCCTCTGCAGGGGATGTCTAGGAGCTTGCGGGATTTAGCAGCAATTGTCCGGAATAGTAGGGTTTTTTTTCTACTCCTAGAAGCAGTCAGACAGTTCAGGTCAAACGTAGCTTTCCCCGAGTTTTATTCAGTGTAATCTTTTTTGTCCTTGTGTCTTGCTCAGCATTGCCTGGGAGCGATTGCAGCCGTTGAGGTAACGCACCCAGGTGGCACTGCAGATCATCTTCAGTTGAACTCGCGTTTCAGTCACAGACCGGCTGAGCAGAGAGAATCTGGATGAAAATGCAGATTATGAGATGGAAAGTAATTGAAATTCCCAGGCAGAAATTTCCAGTGCTGGGAGGAGCATTATAATGAGGCCATTTCCCCATTTCTTAGCAGTTTTAAAAGACAGCAAGCTTTATAGCCAATTAGCGACAATGAAAAGCCATGGATAGCGTCCTTTTTAATGTGCAGAACATCTGGTATCTGTGATCAGTATGTTTGAAAGAGGTTTTAGGATAAAGGATAGTCTTTGAGAAGTTTGAAGTATTATTTTGTTCTTCCTGTTTTTCATTTGTACCATGGGATAAAATGTGTGTGGCCAGCATCCTGGTCGAAAGTTTCCGTCACTACTGGGGTTAAATTCAGCTTTTCTTTTACAAAGCTTCTTATACAAAGTGTTTGTGAGCGTGCTTTGACTACAGCCTATTTTTCTGTGGAGAAATGGGCATGGGTAAGATCAAACAAAGCTGGTGCTGTATTCTGTGGGAAGAACTGTTTTGATCCGGACTCGATGTCTCAAATGTGCACATTCGGAATCAAACTGTGACACGTTGGTGGTAGCTCTGAATGAGCCTTTTCCAGGAGAAATTCTTCACTAGACAATGCGAATCCTGCAGCATTGCAGCAACTGCAAACAGATGCTCAGATCTACACAGAAATCTGCAAGTGACCATCCTGACAATGAGAAAAGGAGGGGTTAGAAAGCTGTAGGTTTTTCACTTGCTCTAGAGCTTTATTTCAAATGGTTTTACCAGCTGATTTTCCTTGCAAAACAAAATACAAAGTTCCCGTTTTGCTGAGTCATTGGGGAATTAAGTGAAAAAAAGGAGAATTTAAAATGTGGTATGGAAAATGTTGCCAAATCATAAACTGTGAAATTAGAAATAAACGTGTATCATAGGGATGAAATTAGATCTTAACCTACAGTTTTTGAATGGTTAGCATGTCATGAAAGCAGGCATATATATCCCATATATCACAATTAGCATCTGAAGGAGAAAAAATGGGGTGTGGGTTTGAAATTATTACTTCAGTGTTAACATGAGGCAAATTACCCCTCCCTTCTCTATATGTAAACCTATATAGTTGTGTAGAATATGTTAAATAGTACAGATTTAAACTAGAAATTGCTTGGCTGTGTGTCCCTGAGGAGGACAGTATTTTATGTCGGCGGGAGATGGCCAAGGTACCTTCCAAAGCTGTAACTATAGATTATTGGCATCAGTTCAACAGATCCCAATGCGAGTTAATTGCTATTTACACCGTACACATGAAGGCAGGCCGAATTAACGCGTTTGCATTAGGCTTCCTTCAAAAATCGAATGGAACACAGAAAAGCTGTGGGTTTTTAAATAGAATCTTCAGATCCCCAGTGTGCTCACAGGTGACCATGGCAGAAAACAAATCTGGCTGGGCCTGTATTTGGAGCGGGTGTACGGCTGGGAGAAATACAAACGGTATAGGTGATGTTCATTAGCAAACTTCATCTGCGCCCTCTAAATACACTGTCCTTACGTATTAACTCAGGGAGCTCTCTACAGGCTTTTTCTCAGGTTTTCAGTATAGGGAGGGCTTTTTAAGGAGGGAGTGAAGGAGAGCAAATGATTCCCATCCCAAAAAATAAACAAACAGGAAGACCTTAAGGTTTTGCAAGAGTTAAAGCTGGGGGTTGGGGAATTATCTGTTAAGAGTATTAGTTGTTTAATAAAGCGCAGTTGTCCTCCAGATGAACCCGCCAGTGACTCTGCAACTGGGGTCATTCCAAGTTCATGCTGTGGACTTTCGCCGGCCTTGTGTGTCTGCAGAGCAGCGGCAGCTCCTGCGGGGATCACTCGCTCCGCCGGTAACACAACCCGCCCGCCAGCGGGCACCTGCTGGGGGGCCCGGGGCAGCCCCCGGCCCGGCCGCCGGCTCTGGGGACAGCGGGGCTGCCCTGGACACCCAGCTCCTGGGAATGGAACGGGGCTGCCCTGGACACCCAGCTCCTGGGAATGGAACGGGGCTGCCCTGGACACCCAGCTCCTGGGGACAGAACAGGGCTGCCCTGGGACACCCAACTCCTGGGGACACAACAGGGCTGCCCTGGCCACCCAGCTCCTGGGGACAGAACAGGGGCTCCCCTGGGACACCCAGCTCCTGGGGCATCCACACAGGCAGCACATCAGGGGGCTCCACGATTACCCAGCCAACATGCGGTTGTCAGGATGCATTAGGAAGCTTAGTTAACGATGGGATGTGAGCTAATTAAAGCTCTTTTCCTTTATATGACATAAATAGGGGTGGAGGATGCTGCACACAATCTCAAGAAACATGTTTGATCAATGGGAAAAGCTGTTGCCTCCTCTTGGTTGCCAGTAATTTAGAGAGGGTCAAAGTGCTAAAAAGACAGCTTATCAGTATGGGGTTTTTTTAACTTGTAAAAATAATGTTCTGTGTAAAACATTTTGTATAAGAATATATATTTCGGGGCTGATATTTACTGTATTATATTTCTTAGGGTTTTCCTGTTAGGTTCACAGTATGCACCGATTTGTTTATTCCTTTCAAGCCGTCTGTGTATGAACATCATCAGCGTGTGGTGGTCAGGGCTTTTGAAAGGTGGTTTGGGGTGAGAGCTGAATGGAGTTCAACAAAGAGCTCCTTTTTAAAGGAGTTCTGCAAAGCAAAGATGAGAACCGAGTAAGCCCTGTGATTTCTAATTTAAATGCAGTTCATTGTGAGGTTTGCACAGAAGTTATAACTGACCTATATTTAATTTCATCACTTTCTCCCTTAAAATTCCAGCCTGGAATGTTCTACTTTGCTCAGTCAATAATATTTGTAAATGTACCATTCTCTGGTGCTAGAATTACAATGGAATGTTTGGACTAAAGTCATAATTGTGTATTTATCCTTTTGGGATGTCCTTAGAGAACCAGGCAGTGCCAAGAGCTTAAAAAGCCTTTAAAAGATTACTTCAACCTTATTTCCATGCTGTGTGCTTCATACATCTGGCTTGGAGCAAACATGCAGTACAAAGTCTAGAATTAGTTTTCGTTTGCTTTGAATTCTTCTTGTGCCCCATAAGCCTTAGTGTTTGGCACCAGCTTTGATTCACAAACACTGTATTTGGATGTTTTTGTTTTTCTTCTGTTGCTTGAAACAGCAAAGGATATATAGGGGTAAAAGTTTTTTGTTGCAAAACTTCAATTATTGGGCTTTTAGAAAGAAAGACGCACACACCAAAAAATCCCCAAATGTGAGTACATTCGTTTCTTGTACAGACAGTTTTCAAGTGCTTTTGCAGATTATGGTAGAGAATTAATATTGATTGGTGACACCACGTAAATGTAGAACAAGAAATTATTAATCATCTCTTTACTGGAGGCTCCGCAGGAGGCAGCCAAGGCCAGCGTGCCCTGGCTTATGGACCGGGAGTAACATTTTCAGTGAGAATGAGTCCCCATTTAACTGGTTTTACAGTTAATGCAGGCTATGACCTTTAAATTATGTACATGTGATTTTTATTCTTCTTTCTTACTAAGAGAATCATTTACTATGACACGAAATTCTTTCAGTACAGTAAACCAGAGTTGTTATTGACTATTAGGTGTCAAATTCTGAGGCAAGACTGGATTGCATTTACTGGGCAAGCTGGGAAGTAGAGCTGAGCAGTTGAGAGGGGGTGGGAGGGAGGGAGGGAAACCAAAGCTGGAAGGAGAGCTCACCAGGTTTGATCGGTGTTAATAGGTTGGTTTATTCCCGCTGGCTGGTTGTCTGATCACGCACAAATGTAACTTTCAAATTGTGCTCTGGAAAAATCATTTTTAGGCCTTGACAGATTCCTTAATGGGGTTTGAATTTTGAGGGTCTGTCGAGCCTTCCAGTTTTTATAGCAACTACTCTAATCCTTTTAGAGTATTTGTCCAGAAAAAAAACAAAACAACAAAAAATCCCAACAAACCCAACAACCTTAAACATGGTTAATAGGTAATTTCAGGTTGCTTTGTATTTGTAGGCTAATTTAAAAAAAAATAACATCTACATGAAGTTCACAAAGAGGTCAGGAGTAATTCAGTCAGTGATAGCTGAGCTCTGTTTAGTGTCTGTAGGATCAAGTCACAAGAAGGGTCATGGGATTTCATTTTCATTCATGATGTAGAAGTCTACTTGTTTAGATAATTGGAGCCACTGGACAGTTTGTTGTTGAGCTGCAAAGAAGTTTCTAAAACTAGGCAACCATGTCATTAGTAAAAAAGAAATGCAGCCTTGGAAAAACAGAAAAAGGAGGGGAACTTTGTCATTGCATCAAGCACATAAATTAAGTATTTGTCTGTTTCTTTTTAAATCAGAATTTCCCACCAGGTTTTAGTTGTCTTCTGGTGCACACTTTAATCACATAACTAATACAGATGAAAGGACATGGTACTTGCAACAAACTGAGCCATGGCAAGCGCAGCAGCCACAGGCGGTTGTGACCGTGCATTGCAGAGGAGCTGGGATCAGCGGTGAGTTCACCGCTGCTGCGGCCGTCCAGGATCCTGGACATTCCTGTGGCACCTGGGACGTTCCCCAGCCCTCGTCTGAGACACAACAAAGCATTAAATTATCTTCCCTTGGGGAGGAGAGGGGGGAAAAGTTCAGTTATTGCAAGAAGATTGTAAGAATGCTGAAGCTAGTGAGGGAGGTACAGATGATGAACAACTACACATAACCAAAGAATAGCTCGTACTTGGGGGTTATTCCAGGAAAATGCCTGCTAGGAGTCCTTTTCTAGAATAATATCCTGAATATGAGGTAAGGTTACAGGGGGTTTGTTGCCTTTTCTCACCTCCCTCGTCTACCAAGCTTCTGTTTTATATCTGATTACGTCAAACTAAAGGTCAACAGATCACAATAGATCATTTTTATTTGCTGCTTTTCCATTGACTGGTGTTCAGTAATGGCCAGAAATCTCAGAACAAATCCTGTTTGGACTTAAGTGTCCTCTTTTGAAAGTCTAAGGAATAAAACTGCTCCTGACACGCATTCAGGTTCCCTTGGCCCGTTGTTTCACAACCCGTCAACACAGCCCGTGTGCCGCAGAGGACCTGGCGTGGCTCCCCCACCAACTCTTCTCACAATAAAGCCATTTCAGCGTTGTGTTACTAAAAAGAATTTAATTAACTCTTGCAAATGTTTTAGTTTCATGACAGGCATATTTGCCCCGAAGCATTTCACATATCTTTGCAGAAGAACAGCTTTGTATCTAAATAACATTCTTGTGAGTGTTTGAAAGGTTACAGTTGGGTCACTGGTGCATCCTTCACTGGCTTCATTTATTTTGGCCAGATCACTGGGGTTGGGTACCTACTTAGTTTGTGACTCTCACCTGAGGATTTAAGTTGCACCAATGGAAAGCACAGGTTAATGTACTTCAGAGCTTTCTTCGTGGCAAAAAAGCTGGAGTGACTGAGTATGTGTAACAAATGAGTTGTATAAATCTGTATTTCACAAGAATCTAAGAATTTTCTTCAGTAAATCTGCATAAGGGAAACACCTTTTGTTCTTTTAATAACAAAAGTTTCCTCTCTTCCAGTTCGCTGGGACCTTATCAGATGGTTTGGGAAAGACAATGGACAACAGACATCAGACGGAACGAGAATACATTCGGTATCATGCTGCAACTAGTGGAGAACATCTTGTAGCTGGAATCCATGGACTCGCACATGGTAACCCTCAGCTGTCATTTTAACTCGCTTCGCTCTAAAAAATAATGATCAGATTGAAAAGAACAGTTTGTATTTCTCTTGGATGATTATTTGAAGCCAGGAAAGCGGAGCTCTCGCAGGCTTTGTATTTGAATTTGAATGCTTGCAAGTTGGGGTGGGGAGATTGTTTTTTAAGATGACAGAAAGTACATTTAAGAATAAGGTCTTCCCACATGCAACTCCAAGTAAAAGCTTTTTTGCAAATGAAAATGAAATTTCAAAGAAAGCTAATCCCACTTTCTTTGTAGAGGCATAAAATACCCATGCAAACAGTCTTCTCGAGGGCCAGACATAAGAATAAAAATGAGTATGTCTGGATCGTAGCGTTCTTATGTTTGCTTTCAGTTCCAGAAATTCGAGTTTCCTCAGAATTGGTACATCAGTTTAAAGAAGCATCTCACCAGTTGGGTTATTTTGTGGTTTGGGATTTACTAGGAACTAGAGAAATGGGTTTGTGTAAAAGGCAGTGGACTAGTCTTAATCTGGCCAGAATCTCACATCAATTTAGTTCATGATTTGTCTGTTGAAGAAAGTTAAATCAATCCAAGCCAAGTTTAAATCAAATATTTATATTTGGCATCATCTTGTCTCGGTTTGTTTAAATGTCATTCTTCTAGTGCAACTGTTGCAGCCTGTGTAAAGATAACGTGGCTTTCGCTAAACCAGCAACCTCTTCTGCGCTGAGCAAAAGTCTTTAGGCTGGATTTGTGTCCTAAAGAGACACCATAGGTATTGAAATGGATCATGGGAGAGGTTTCTCTCACCAGAGTGTGCTGTAAAGTCTAATAGAACTTATATTGGGAGAAATGCAGGAGATCTGAAATATGTCAGTCTTTGCTGCAAAGTCAGTTATAAAAGCACTCAGTTGTGTTGTGTTATCCAGTAACTAGCTGGACTGTTTTATTCTTAATTCTGTGGAGTTTTTAAATGCTTCCCTTTTTTTTTTTGTTTCAAAAAAGAAATAACCGCTACATCCTAGCTGTTGAAATGTAGGAATTAACCATAAACTATAGTTACTCAAGAGAAGTGATTTAAATATTTTGTGCTTTTCAAGTTTGAAAGTTAAGATTCACCTCAGGAATAGGTGAGGACTGTTTGTGTAAGTACAGCTGGGAAATAAAGCAACACAGAAACATTTTAAAAATACATATTTAATAATGAATTAAATCTTTTCCGGGGGGGTATTATTGTCTCTGTGTGCGTGTGTATACTACATATACAAAGTATAAAGTTACGAGCTAATGTAATCAGTTTCGAAGCAGTTTTTGTATGACATTAAATGCACAGCGCATTTCTGTCAGGCATGACAGTAAATCACGGAGGCAGACAGCACCAGCTGTGACAAGGCTCTGTAATTCTTTACTCAATACTTCTGGCCTACTCTGCTCTTCTTGTCTTTGCCAGGGATCATTGGAGGATTGACAAGTGTAATAACTTCAACAGTTGAAGGTGTGAAAACTGAAGGAGGTGTCAGTGGTTTCATTTCGGGCCTCGGGAAAGGCCTGGTTGGCACCGTCACCAAACCTGTGGCTGGAGCCCTGGACTTCGCATCGGAAACTGCCCAGGCCGTGAGGGACACGGCAACGCTGAGCGGCCCCAGGTCAGTAACCGCTTCGTATTTCTGATCAATAGCACTGGAAAAATGCATATTAATACCTGCTGCAATTTCTGATCTAATTATCTTTCCTTGCCCAAAGAAACAATAACTTAATCAAATTTACTGTGAGCTGTTATTAGTGATGTAGCCCATTTCATTCGATTTGCCTTTTCTCTAATAGATGGCATTTACTATAATGACTGAAATTTGCACGGAAAAGCTGCAACATAAAATAGGAATTATTAAGCTACAGTATTAGATTAAAGCAAAAATTGTAAAAGGCTCGATGTAATGAGATTAAACTTCTACCATGGAATTCTTATGCAGAGTTGAAATGGAAGAGTTTTTCTCCCTGCTCTACCTCCAGCTTCCATTTAGCTGTGTAGAAAAACAATTCTTGAAAGGTTTGGAGGCTTCTGGCATCAGTATAGTGTTATTCTGATTTTCTCACAAAAAGTGTGGACGTATGTCCACGTGTTCTTCTGTTTACCCATCCACATGTGGATGTGAAGTGTCAGCACATCAGGACAGGTGCTCTGGCTTCCTTCCTGTGCTCAGGGACTAGCCAGTGTGGGCTCTGCAGAATTACCGTGATTATGGTTGAAGTAAATGACTGCTCATTAGCACTGCCTACGGATGTGGAAGAGGGAAAGGGCCGAGTTCTAAAAAGGCTGCTCTGAGAGAAGATTCTTTTTACTCTTTGTGGCCAAGAGTTTATTTTATATCACAGTACATGCCAGGGAAGTCTTGTTGCATGTCCATGAGAAGAAGTGAAAGAAAATCCTAAGTAGATTTTATTGTCAGAAAGCTTAGAGGAAAATGTCTGCAAAATGCTGGGCTTTCTGGTTGTTTTGTCTTCCCCGTTGGCTTTTCAGTTTCTTGTGTTTTCTTACACCGCACTTGGAATCCTGAAGTCTCTGCCCTCAGTATTTCAGTAAAGAACAATAAGCTTAATGAAGTGTGAGGTGCAGGAAACTGTGAAGAGTGAACCTGGGTGCACTTTGTTGTGAAAATGCACGTGTTTATGTGTATGTGTCTGATGTATTTGGTACTTAGCTTGATTTGTAAAACCACAAGGTCAAGGATTACAATTTGGTAAGTACATGTGCATACCCGCAATTACATGAGAACTTCAAGTGCATCCCTGTGAAAACACATGGACTGTTTTGCTTGTATGTGTCTTATTTTTGTGACTGTACAGATTGATTTAATTATTTAAAGGGTGGAAAGAAACACACCTGGCAATAGCGTAAGTTGTCCCACTTTGTTTCAAGATACACATATACTTAAAATTCCTGTTTTGACATACTTCTATGAAATATACAGCCTATGCACAGTAGCAATGATGTTATCAACATTTAACAAACCAGATAGCGACTGGGAATGGAAGGGGCCTCCAACCAGCCTTATCTAGCTTGTGTTGGCCTGTGTGACACGTCCCGTTCACTTGTTAACTGTCAGGTAAGAGAGGAGGGCAAGACAGATGAGCTGAACCGCATTTTTGCTTCCACCAGATTCTGAAACGCTCTTGCCATAGACCAGCACTGTGAAATTATTTTAGTGTTTACATGCACTCCGCAAAAAGTTTCTGGCCCAGCAACCTGCTGTTTCTACAAGGAAAAAAAACCAGCCAACCTTTCTCAATGACCACATTTAACCAGACTACAAAATCGGATCAGAATTTTTTTCAGATAAGCAAATGTACTTGAGAATATGTAGATAATGTAGGAGGGAAAAACAAAACAAAACACAAACCGCACCACCACCTATAAGCGACCTTGCACTCATGTTTTGTTTGGTAAGGGGTTTTTTTATGTGCTTATATAATGAAGCAACTAAATTGTTCTTTTGGGGGTATAAAAAAACCCCAAAACAACAAAGGATTTGTACGTTTTTTAGTCTGCTGTGTGCCAACATCCCCCTGCCGCATTTGTTAACTGTTCAAATATGCGTGGTTTGGAATGAAAATAGCAGTGTTCCAAACGCAGTTGCTGGCTGCAGTTGAATGCTCTGTGGAAGCCTGCTGGGCCGTGTAGGCTCTTCCAAGCAAAGTACATAAAACCAGCCAACCCTGAGGAGTAAAAGTTTATGGCAGCAACTGATCTCAAGCGCAGTTTTGAACAAGTGAAGAACACGAGTTAACACCCCTGGTAAGAGCCAGCTTGACCTTGAGACTGACGGCGTGTGTGCGAGTGTCCGGTTCTGGTACAAAGTTGAGTCAACCAGGTAATTACAGTTGCATTTAAATAGCATGATACGTGACTGTAACTTACAGGCCCCTTGCCATTCTCTGATTACGTGGTTACATTTTTTAAAAGCCCTCAATTTAAGGCTCTGTAGCTGGTGTTACTGTGATCATGCTACATGGACGTAAGGCTCTTTTGGCTTCAAAATGCATCGATTGGTACTGGGACTCCCGCAATAGCACAAACGCTGTGTTTGGAACACGGAGCCACCCTGATAGAGCTGAGATGCAGATGATGGCCTGTAGCTTATGGGGGTAGTTTAAGAGGTGATGTGTTTAAAGTACAAGAAAATATTTTAAAAATCTCTCTTAGGCTGGACATTTTCAAGGCTAATATAAAATTATGCAATCAAATAATTTATTATGCTTGTTATTTATGAAAACAGCTGCATAACACTTGTAAATTTTAATGCAGAGGAGAGCATAGAAGATGGTAGTTGTTGACAATGCAACATACATCTAATTTATATACAGTTAATGCCTGTGACTTGATACCTTTTCTGAGCGTGTGTTATGTGTTCCAAGTACTCTAGTGTCACATACAAGAGTTCTGATTATTTCCGTATTTGTTACATACTGCCAAAAGTCTTAAAGACCAGTTCAAACCAGGAAAGCTGTTATGTCTCTAGATATGCTTGGAAAGCTCTCTCCTAGAAACGTGTTTTAAGTCCTAGTGCAGCACAAGTAAAGAACATTTATATTTAGACGTGTGTCTAACTCAACAAGTAGTGCAGGAAACGGCCATCATGGTGTGCTCAATGGCTTCTGCCAGGTCAGTGCAAGTTTACGATTATTCTTAACTGCTGTTGCAAGGGTTTGCAGATAGTCACAATGTAAAGCTTCGATGGAAGGGGATAACTTCATGACCTAGCCAAGGGAACTAAACTGTATTAATAAAGAATAGTTTTGAGGCTGGTAAGTCATTAATGGTGACAGGAAATTCCTATGTAAATATTTGATTCTTTTAAATGTACTTCACCTGGAAAGAAGCGGCCTGCGCTAGTTGTTCTTTTGATCACCACTTTCATGCCATCACTCTGAATGTGTAGTGAGGTTGCAAAGTTTGAGACAATGTCAACAGCAGGTGATTTTTATTTTTCATTTTCCTTTGTGCATCCAGCTCTCTGCTGTGATTTCAGTTGTAATCCCAAAGGCAGTAGACTTGAGAGCATGATTATCAGTGACACTGAGAAGTAGAAAATATGTACCTAAGTGTATGAAACACCAACTCAGCTAATACACTGCAGAGAGTATATTCTCAAGATTCTCGACAGTTAAAGAGAAATCTTGCCCGAACCGTAACCACCTCTGTGTGTGTCCAGATTCTGTCCTGACCTTGGACTTGATCTGAATCCCACTTCTAGAGTCTTTACAGTGATGTCAGTCACATATGGGCCAAAACTCTGGTGAAGCAGACGTTATTCTTCTCCTGGTAAACCCTTCCAAAGATTTTCCTAGAAGCCAGAGAGAAAATATGAGCTAGCATTCAGCTAGTATGTGTTGTGTAAATCTGGAAATGTTGCGTACAAGACAGTTCAGCTGATTTACCAGACTCATTTGTAAATTATTTGCGCAGTGTGATTTCCTTCATATCTACTTTCCTCTTTTTTTCCCAGTGGAATAACAGGTCTTTATAATAATCTGTTTTCTTTTGAGCAAGTTTGTCTATTGTACTCCTGGGTACCCTGTTCAATGGCTGCAGCCACTGGCCCTACCTCCCATCTTCAGTCGCTGCTGAACTCCATTCTGTGGGTTTACATTCTTCTGGCATTAGTCTGGCCAGATTGGTCCAGTGCTGCTGCTGAGATCCTTTGAAATCACCCCAGTCTGTGAGTTCCCCTCAGTACTGTGTGAAAAGGGAACCTCACATCCCTGTTCCGGGATCTTTCGCGGTCCTTCCAGTGCCCAGCATCCCGTGATTGTGTGATTCTGTGACAAGCTGTGCTCCGCAACTCATCCCGAATGCTGCCGGCTGCTTTAACTGCCGTACCGCATTGCAAATCCATACCTAGTTTTCTGCTTGCTATTTTCCCCCAAGAGCTGCTTTTTTTTTTTTCCCCATGTTTTATTTTATTTTACTGCTGTGCAAATATCTCCTCGTCATTTAATATTTGTGTTCTGGATTATTTTTCCCCAGATGAACCAGGTTGCAATTTGTAGGTTGAATCCCATTTCATTTCCTGCCAGATTTCTGACCTCTTTGGGTTCTTTAGTACTTCCCTGTCCTCGCTGGAGTTTTAAACTCCTCTGAGTTTGTCCTATCCAAATATAATTTTACATGCTGCTTTTGCTAGATCCTTGAAGTTAAGCCAGCCTGGTTTTGTGCCCACACATCCTGCAGCACCTCAGTAGACACTTCGCCCTGCTTTAACAGATCATTTGCTGTTCCCAGTCTCACCTACTCACGATTCTTCTGTTAGGTTTTAATTTATCACCGGTAACTTTCTGTAGTTCTGCTGGATATTCTCTTGCTTTTTGTAAGTGAATGTGGATTTTCCTGTGGGACAAGTAGTTCCTCAGCTTCTTTGGAAATACTTATTCTTCTAGAGCCTGCATATTTTGTCTCATTATCTTATATTTCAGCAAAAGCTTTTGGACACCAAGGACAAAAAGTAAAAAGAACACCTTTTACTGTGTTGTATGATTTTTGTTTTCTGGAATTCATGTGTTTTCTAGTTGCTTCCTTATTCAGAAAGCCCTCTGCTAAATGATCCTTTTTGGTATATTCTATGAAACAGTTTCCTTGCATTGAAACAACTACAGAGAACTGCAGATTTAAGTAGTCTGTATGGCATCTCCTAGAATGGAACTGGAGAAGCTTTGAAAAAGAAAGAAATTATATTCATGTGTTAGCATCAGCAGAACAAACTCAAAAGCCATCGAAGACCAGGCAATAACATATTCACAATTTCCATTCACAAATCTACTTGCTTAGAATTAGGTGGGATAAGTTGAAAGTGTATGCGCACCAGGAATGAGCAAGCGCTTTATTCAAACCAGACGTGTCTGTTGGAATGTACCAGGACAAATCAGGCTGCATGAAACCAGTCGGACTCCATCCCCAGAACTGAAAAAAATTTAATACACGTTTTGTGGGGTTTCAGAATATCTTTTGGCCCTCTTACTGGTATTTTCAGTTCATAAAAATAGTAGGAGAGATGAAACTGGTGTGGTGCAACAGGAATATCGCATTTGTTTATTTACTTATTTCCAAAGCACAAATGGCAGGGGCTGTGACCCCATGGCCTGAAACATCTGCTGCGGGTGCCAGAGGGTGCAGTCTGGTACGGCAGGTCTGGGCCAGCTCGCTGCCGGCGGGTTTTACGAGTCGTGTGCTGATGAAGGTAAGCGGAGCTTTACCGAAGGACTGAGTACACGGGTACCTTATATTCCGGATATAATCCGTAAGAGTCCTGTGGTTTTCCATATATTTATTTCTCTCGCCTGTGCTTGGAATACCAGCTTTCAAGCTATCGTTCCATTTGCTTTCACTCCAGAATGGTTTTGCCTTGAGATCATGTTAAAGGTTTCTCTGTGTCCTTAATGTAAAGATGGAGCTAATGCCTGTTATATGCAAAATGAAAATCCTCCAGATATTGTATTTCTAGTAGTTTTGTGTCTTACTAGGGTTGTTTGCTGTATCCTCCTCCCAAATATAAATATCTCGGGTCCTCTGAGGTTCCTCTACATGTCTAAAATGGCAGAGATACTGAAGCATGCATCGGGACAGGTAGAACTGTTTGTCCTGACAGGTTTGATTTTCCAGTTAAAAAATCCAGCATTGCTTCAAAACTAATACCACTTCTAACCGGTATTTTAAGCCAGATTAGTTGAGGTTCATATTTAAGCAGTAATTACAGGCTCGCTTGACATCAAGGGACCCTGCAGGAAGGTGTGTGCTGGGGCACTGCTGGTCACCTGTCACGGACAGGTTTGTCCTCCGTCATTGCCAACAGGTTTTCTTTTCTGTCCTAGTCCGGAGTCTGTAGATGGGAGCCCAGGGCCTGCTGGGATGGGGTTTTACACTTGTGCTGTCCTTTTGCCCTTCCACTGAACTCTTTTCATTTCAGTCATGAGCAAACAGTCAGTGCCTGAACTAACAACCCTGCAATCCTCCAAAGCACGCCTCGCTTACAGTACCAAACAAAGGGAGGCCCGCGTGGGCCGGCCCAAGCCAAGGAATGCAGCTTCGGGGTTCTGCTCCATAAATTTAACCAGCACGACAAAAAGGAGATAATATGAGCCTTCGTGATGATCTGAAAGGGGGAGGTTTGTGTCCCATTGATTGCGGTCTGGCCTATTGCCAGGCCCCGAGCCTGACCGACAGTTGAACCATATCGTTAAGGCGTGTAATACAGCTCAAGTCTTGTACAGCAGCCAATGAGTACATATCCAGAGGGCAAAAGTTTATAAAGAGTTGAGGCTGTCCTGTTTAACCCTCTCACACTGCATGTAATATATACTGCTGCCATTCAGAAATAGTCACATTGCTGTTAAAAATATAAACCTTCAACTTTCTTTACTTGGAAAAAAAATACATGTGTGTCTGATTTCTAATGTGCAGCAGATTTATAAAGTGATCTGAGAAAAATATGTAAAACCGATTTTTTTTTAACAAGAAAAATCCAACCCACATTTTTTTCAGTACTGTTTTATCCACAGTTACTTTTTTGTTCAGAGATGTCTACAAACTCTTTCATACAGATGGAGCTATTTATTGCCTTGATGTCACCTCATTTAGCATGTGGCTGGTATTTTTATAGATAATTTTTTCACCTAATGTTGCTGTTAACATATGGAACACTCTTTATCAGTTTTGTAAGTACAGCCAGTTGATTTGAATTGTTCTTGCAATTTGCAAGCTTTAAAAATCAAAACAAACTTTGCAAGTAGCTTTTGGTCCGGTGCAGTTTGTGCTGGAGCCCTTGGCCGGCTGCAGCCCTGCTCCTACGACTGGAACGCACATGAAGGGGGGTCTGAGAACCCTCGGTCACCGCGGTCCCTCTCACGCAGCTCCTCACGCACACCTCGCGGTTCGTGGCTGCGCAGGGGCCCCGGCTTTGCTTTCTTCCCCAAAGTGGGTTTGCTTTCCCAGAAAGGCTGGAGTGCAATATGGCAACGTTTCTGTTCGACTCCAGGTATGTCACACTCCAAGTCACCATGTTTGCATTTACCACAAATGGGCACTGCTTGCCCGGCGCTCCTGGCTGTCTCACCAAGGCACGTTCAGCTCCTGTTTTCCAGGTAGGCGTTTGCAGGAAATCCTGCTAAGAAGTGTATCTTTTACACTGAGTCAGAAGGTGAATAGGAACCATTTTCAACACATTTGTGAGACAGGAACCTTCAAGGTGACAACTCCAGTCATCACTCTGACCAGCACAGGAAGAGTGTGGGAGAAACTGGAAACTGAGATGTCAGTGTTACGTTTTGTTAACCTCTTAAGCTTGATGATACCGAAGTGCTTGAAAAAGTGTTTGTTTGCTGCACAACTACTGCAGTCGGAGGTGGAGCAAGTGCCAGAGGCTCCCCACTGGTTGATGCACAGTCTGGCTGGTGTGAGCACCGTGCATTGTCTGGCATGCAGCTTACGCAGATCTCAGATTTGTAATGTTGGTGTCATAAGAATGTGCCATTTGGGTGAGTACATCTGCTGCTCTGCCCGTTTTAAAGAAGTGATTCGAGATGTCTTAATTAAGCCCTTCTCACTTCCTTTTGAACTTGGAGCCTGAAGAGGTTGTATCCCATCATAAACCAATGAATAGTTTTCAATTTTGTGTACAAAAGAAAGGGGAGAGGGGGAGAAGAGCTACATCTCGAAGAAGCTGGCAGGAACAGGCCACGTGATAAACAGTTGCTTCTTCAGCATCTGAGCTGGTAGATCCCTCCAAAGAGGAGGGATTTGACTGTAAGTGGGAGGTTTTAACCCTAGGCACCATTTATTTGCATGTTTCTGCCTGAAACTAGCATTTTGGGAACACATTTAACAAGCACAATCTAGTCCATGCGTTTGCTGGAATAAACGGTGCATATAAGCTTCCTCAGATATGCAGTCAGCAGGGAGCTGTCTGGCTCGTGATTTTACACATTCTTGCCTCTAACTGAGACATTCTAATGCCAAATGCAGCACTTGGACTGACTGCACTGCCCGTGCATTTTTCACACACCTTGAAAGCATCTGAATGTGAATCAGTGAATGAATTCCAGCACAGAGCTGTGACAAATCTCTGGGTTCAGGTGTCAGGTCTTGAAGAAATTATCTGCCTGTTGGCAACTGCACCCCTATAGTCGAGCACTGGCTGGGAGGCAGCTGTACTGACACTGTGGAACACGGCATTGCCATCTGCCTGTGGAGTCACAACGGAACACGGCGTCTAGCTTGCGTAGGTTCTCCTCAAATTAGGCCCAAGTCATTTGATGTTCTTAGATGCAGAGATCTGGTACATAAAAAATACTGCTGTCTGTCCCCTAGTGCGCAGTAAATGCAGGGGATGTTCCTGCTTATCGCAAGGGTTCAACATTAGAAGCTAAGTAGTGATTGTGATTTGGGAAAATAGTGCATTTTCAGTATTTTGCAAAGGTGTGATACAAAATACAGACCAGATCAGAAATGGCAAATGTTTGGGTTTATTTGTTATCCTTATGATCCGATGGTATGACTGCATCATCTGTCGTTTGTTGCTGTGATGGCAGAAGTTTGAGGTTAATTTTTAAGATATACGTTGTTTAGCATTTAATTGATGCTGGCTCTTCTGAATATGCTTTATGCTGTGTGCTCCCATTCCACATCTGTGACACAAGTACTCTCGTCATTCTGTGTTTTGTGCATTATGTGCATGGGATGGTAATCAGTACAGAAGGCTGCAAGTGCAATTCCATCTTGAACTTGAGCAACTGTAGCAAGTATTTTAGTTGTTGTGTAGTTATGATTGAAGATGGGAGGCTATTCCTCCTTTAACTTATCAGATTGAGTCAGTTCTTAATGTCTGAAATGCACTTAAGCCTCCTTAGACAAAGCACTCCCTGTATTTATGAAGCAGACTTTTCCAGAGCCAAGTAAGTAACAGGTTTGATATTATTTCTTCACAATACTAGCAGCAATTGAATTGTTTCATAGGCTTATATTACCTGCCAGTTTTCCTTTGTTTGAACTAAGGTTGTTTTATAATTATTTCAAGGGCATAAAAATTGTTCCCAGGCTGAAAGTCAGTTTGTCAAGTTACAGCCCAGAGCAGCCTTTTATCAATAAATTTTATGCAAACCTGAAAAAAACAAGTTTACAATGGAAACACTGACAGAATTTGAGCTATAGCAGAACCAGTAAGTTACTGTTTTAAATGGGTTGGAAAGATGAGGTTGTTAAACCACAGCACCTTTACGAATGCGACACACTGGTGACGGTTGGTGGAAGTTTTGGCAGCAAGAACTGGGTTTAGCTGAAGAAAATTCTTACTCGAGGGTGCTGGGGAGAGCCCTGTGGCCAGAGAGCTCTCTGGAGGCCTCACTCAAGTATTTTAGATCCAGAAGACACTCAAAGGTCAGTAATAGTTACTGTTCTCAAAACCACTGTGTGCTGATGCACCTCAGCAAGAATCGCGTCTGTTACCTGACAGTGTAAACCTGACTGGGTGCCTGAGAGGGGTGAATGTGCAGTGAAGGAACAAGGCTAAAAAATTCCGTAGAACATGTGCTGTCTCTTGTAGAGTTCTTTCAGTCTAAATTAGTAAATAATTACCACCAGTAATACCTGAACAACTTCTTACATCAGTGGGTCGGTGACTTGTTTGATTACAAAACTTCTGGCTTAAATCTGGTCAACTGACTCACAAGAATTCTGTGAACTATTAAGCAAAAGCCAACCAATTAATGGTGTTAACTGGTTTTAGTGGGCGTACAGTCATCTGAAATGAGATTCTCCAGTGTTCAGCTTTGTCTGAGCAGTGAAGAACCAGAGTGTGTGCCTCAACCTCCTGACACCATTTCCAGTCCCTTTGTGTCTCCATTCAGCAGCACTCTTCCCCGCTGTGACCAGTAGACGTGAGGGCATTTCTGTCTTGTATTGCCTTTGTGTGCTTATTAAAAAAGAATCAGCAAATCTGTTGAGTGCATGTTTAATGTAACCCAGATGTGGGCACACCACCGTTCATTCTGCTTTACAAATCTTCAGCTTTTTGTATTTCATCAGTGTTGCTTATTATTTACAGAACGTAACTTGAGACAGTAGAACAAATTTTTAGATTAAAAAATCAAGCCGTGTGGAATGTTTTTAGCTGTCCAGACCAAACAGCCCACTTTGCCAAGGGGCGGATGGACTGACTCAATGCAATTTACGCTAGCACTAGTGGCACTTGGTTAAAAAGCAGCTGACCTTGTTATCACCAAGATGAGAATTCTCTTGTATCACCAGGATGAACGGTTTAGCGTGGCGGAGCAGCGGTGACAGGAAGCACTGTATTCTCTAAGTATTTATTCCATTTATAAAACCAAAACAAAACCTAAAAGCAAGCACAACTCAGAAATTGCCAAGCCTTCCTAAAATTACTAGGACTTTGGCAGTACCGGTACTTTCTCTGTGACCTGCTTCTAAGCCAGCCGTTAGAAACCGGTGTTCACTGGTGGTCTGGTTTCCATGAAACAGGTCTGATTTTAAAGGCCCTATTTCTTCCTGTTTTACAAGTCTTGCTTGCAATGCTTTAGATACCTGTCTCACACTATTACAAAATATTAGAGAAAATAGCAGAGTCGAACGTTGAACTGAAAGATGGTTAATGTAAAAACCATTGTGCGCTGTTGTTTCTCACTCCCATATGGATCATTATCTAACTTTCCTGAATTCGTAATAGGTAAGTGTGTAAGTAAAAAGTTATTGATTGGCCAAGAGTTAATTAAAAACTATATTATGCTTCAGACATTCACTCTTTAAATTTGTCAATGGAAGCTACAGGTGCTGTAGAGAGGTTTAAGAGCCAATGGGGACCTCTTAGATAAGTGAAATTTTGCCATTTTAGTGGTTTTGGAACTTTGGAAGTAGGACAAGTAGCAAGATGTGAATTACCCTGGTTGGAGCCCTTAATTTCTTTGGAACTTTGCCTCAACATGGTGCATTTTATGAAGGCAAACACATGCTTTTGTTTACTGCTTTGTAAGAATCTAATAGGTAAAATCAGACACTTTGTGTTTCTTCGTTCACCTCTGGTGTGGGTTCTGAACGATAACAACACTGACGTGTAACTGTACCTGCTACCGGTGAATCTGCTTATACGTAAAAAAGTGTAAGGGGCGAGAGAGGAGACCTGCTGCAGAATGACAGCACCAAACAGTGGCGTTCTAACCACCGCACGCAGCTCTTAGTCAGTTGAATCGTTTTAAGTCCATAGGCTGCATAAGTCATGTGTTTACCTAGTGGTTACGTTATTCTGATTTGGAGGAATGCAACTAATGCAAGAATAGAGTTTTCAGACATTGTACTCTTTGTAAATGAGGAAAACTAAGTACCTTTATGCAGCAAATTGCAGTTTTCATACTGGCATTTTTTAGCTTGGCTATGTAACACTGTCATTAACTAACGAACATCTAACCAAAAGCAGTGCGGCAGGACAGGTAAAGCAGCAACATCTGTCAGCAGAGGTAAAACTGAAAATTTGACCAATACCATTTTACTGGCACTATTAACGACAACGTTTGTTATAGTTTCTTAAGCCCTTGCTCTGTTTCGCATTCTTTTAGTTGGAGAATTTCCACTTTTCACTTCATCCTCCCCGCTGACAAACTGGCTTCCCATCTCAGCATAACCACAGTTCAGCTGAAGTGAAGTCAAGAGCTTTTAGTCTATGCAGACAGAAGTTTCTCTCAAAGCGGATCGGTGATAAGCGCTGCTGCTGAGCCGCTGTCATTTGTCACACAGGTCAGGGATGTAACAATCTCATTAACAAAACCAGAACTTACCAGATAGTCAGAGTGTGTTAAAAAGATCAATTGGCTGATGTTTTTCTCTGCTGTGCTGGCTTGTACACCTTGTCTGCAAAATACATTGTTGACACCAGCCAGTAGCGGTAGCCAAAACCACTGAGAGACCAGGGACCCAACGGGAGAGCAGCAAAGACGATATTAAGAGATTCTGCTCCAGTAACATTTACTGCAGCCAAGAAGGGAAGAGGCAAAAAAAAAATTGCTGTCGCCATTAAGAGGTAAGGGTGACAAAGACTCAAAGGAAAACAAATTTTGAAAGGGTGTGCGGGTTTCGGGTCTGGGACAGGACTGCTGAAGGGAAAGGTAACAAGGAAACAAGGCCCCAGAGAAAACATCTGCAGAAAGCAAAGCTTAGAAGGTAAGTACTCGAGGGTGCTATTGCCAAGCAGCTTGGAAAGAAAATGCGTTGTTGCGTGGGATTTTTTTCCTGTCTTTTGATCAAAAAGGGGAGAAGCAGTTCATTGTACAGGATCTTTCCAGAGCACCGCGATGGGAAGCAGAGAACACTCATCAGAAGTGGTGCCTTTGGCTCAGAAAATTACTGTATCAGACCCAGGGTGATGCTGTCAGAAAGGACAGAGAATAAAGCGAGGCCAGGCAGGCTGGAACACAATTCTGCAGGGTAGGGCGTTCGAAAAGCTTAAAGGAATTCAGAATATTATTTTTTAACAAAATACGGCTAAGGGAGGAACCTAGCCTGCAGTTCTCTAGCACTGGCACCAGTATCGACCTCTGTCTATTAGGCCACATGTGTGTGTCTTCTTTTTTCACTGTCATTTTTTAATAGATGCTCAAGAAAGGTTAAGTATGCTAAACCCTACTATGGAGACTCTTAAGTGTGGATTTTTCTTTTATCTTAACCGCATATTCCTATTTCTGTAACCCTTCAATTTTCAAACCACTGACACTGCCCATCAATGTGAGCTCTTATCTAGATGGATGCATTCTTATTTTCTGTAGAGAAGTGAGAAGAAAAAGTCAAACCAGTAAAACTCTGCTGAGAAATAGATCCCAAGATCTGCAGACAGGATACTCAGTTTAGGCTGCTGCTTATTACGCTGCCCGTACTTGTGGAGGAAAACTAGGAGACGTTCCTTTACAATGTAAAACTATATGAATAGACACCATGGCTTCCAGATCAAGTATTACAGAATCTATAAGCTGTATCTGCGAAGATCTTGTATTTTTAAATGCGTTGTCACACCTCGTATTTCAAAATAAATCAGACTTTGTGTGCTGACAGGTTTCGGTGGAAGGCACACCAGTGCTGCTGCACTAAGTCATTTTTCTGCCTCTTTTACACGCAGGACACAAGCGGAGCGAGTGAGGAAGCCGCGCTGCTGCCGAGGACCTCAAGGGCTCTTGCCCCGCTATTTAGAAAGTCAAGCAGAAGGACAAGAACAGCTCTTCAAACTGACCGACAACATCCAAGATGAGTTGTAAGTACCGACTTTTACGCGTATCTGCGTTTCCCCAGGGTCAGCGATCAGGCTCGGGACGCCGTGTGCCGCTTCTGGCTTCCGCCTGTGAGCAAGAGCGTGAGATCTGCCACTTGTGTGCGGCCCTGCGATCTTACACGCTCGTTAATCCTGTTTTCATCTCATTTAAAGGTTTTTATGTGTATATGTTCTGGCTGCCAGGTAGGGAGAATTGACTGAGTGCAATTTGTGACCCCAAAAAATTGTGAGCTTTTTCCAAGTGTACATCGTAAGCAGATCAGTGGGCTTTTGTCATCAAGTCACACCATTCGTTCACTGTGACTTCCACCATTAGGAACATCGTTCAACAAGAAAACAATGTTTCTTGTAATGGAAAAGAAGTACAAAATTATGCCTCTGACTTTTATCCTAGTATCATAATCAGAAACACATTTAAAGACCTGATTATTTGCATATTTTCCTTCAGAGTTAAATCCATAAAAGGGGGTTTAATACCTTGCTCTACTGTTCTAACTAAATGTTTCCACATTTTTTTCCAGTTAGGCTCACTGTTTCACTTCTGGAAAATATTGTGTAATTACTTCCTGATGTTGTTAAAAAACCCACAAATTCTCTGGAGATCTGGTTGCTTCTACTTTGTTCTACTGGATCATGTTTCATTTAATTTTTCCTTTTATTAATTTGAGATCTTTTTAATAGCGTAGAAGTATGGGTTAAAAAAAATAGTAACTTGAAGTAGTATCTTAAAAGGTTAAACACCCATTTTGAGAACTGGACAGAGAGAAGAAACAGTTGGCAAGAGAAAATGGGTAATGATGCATGACTCAAACTTAGAACAAAATGTAGAGCTTGAACTACAAATTAGCTAATGTTTCTGTGCTTCACCAGTAAATCGTAGTCCTCTGTTTCCATTCTTCAAAATATATACATGACACCAGTAAAAATCTTGTATGGAAAATCAGATATAAAATCTCTTGTTCCTATGCAGAAAATCCAGACGTGTAGGCTGCCCAGTGGCTCGCACTGAACCTTCTGTAGCTCTAATGCTGCGGTTCTCTCCCTGGATGTCCCCCATACCCCACCGTACAGCAGGAAAACAGCTGCTCTGCTTTTGTGGATACAGAAAACCTTCTCAACTTTTTCAGTTCTGCTGTGACAATTGCAAAGGGCAGCACTGCAGCGTTGGGGGTTTCTGATCATCACCTTTTAGTGCCCTTTCCCCGCCGGAGGAGCAGCCAGGCCGATAGCAGCAGGTCTCGTGTGCGGTGCAGCGGTGGCAGTCTGCCCCCAGGCCAAGCGGGATCGCTGTCAAGCACTGTACTTGCTTTTATGTGCCTCTCCGAAGGAACGGGGCCATTATTCTGCAGGCTATCATGCTGCTCTGTTTTAAAATTAAGTTTTCTGTGACACTTCATAAAAAATAGCACTCTCCGTTCTAATTAACTTATTTCAAAGGCAAAGCCTTACCCCGGGGTGTTTGAACTCTGATGGAAAACTGAGGGGGAATAGCTCGTTTCAGTAACTGTGTTAACACATCTTTTACCTTGGGTTTTTTTAAGTTGAAATACACTTTTTTTTGTCCATTTTCTTTTGCTCTAAGGAACACAATTCAATAACTCAGAGTAATTTATGCCAAGTGTTGCTTAAATGGTAGAGCCAGTAGTAGCTCTGGAGATGGTAAGCTTTTCTGCTCTACTGAAAACTCCTGTTCTCAAAGCCAGTGCAGTATTTTGCAGAACAGCAGACAGATTGGTACAAGCACCCGTTCGGAACACGGTAATTTTGAACCTACCTGACAACATATGAGAATCTTAGTTTTACAGATAGGCTTCCACTGCTGTGGGTTAGTGACAGAGCATTATTACTCTAGTGTGCACTCTTTCTTAGTTATGAGTTCATACTTATTTTTCTGAATTTTTTAGCATTAAAAAAAACACTAATGAGGTTCATTTCAGTAGAAAATCAGAAGTGGGGGAGAAGCGTTTGTGTCTGAAATACCTATTTCACTTTTGCATTCCTTACTGCTGGTTTTTTACACATCAACCTTCTCAGCCATCATAATTCTCGATATTCTTAACTCAGTCTTTCCTACCTCCACTATTCATCACTCAGACTAATCTCTCGGGGGAAACCTGCTTGCTGCTTAACCTTTCACCCCAGTGTTAAACAGCTAATTTCTCTTTTCTAGCTACTGATCCAGGCGGCAGGTTAAACTCGGCTTTTGTTTTCCAAAGCCGAAGGAGGTGCGTGGTAAAGGGAAGCGCAAGCAGGTTTACAGTGTGTAGAAGGGTAATGCTCTTGTCATAAATGTCTGCAGACCTTTCATGAATCAGCAATGAAACTGAACTTACAATTAAGTATTAGGGCTTGCAGTGCTCCAGTGCAAGGAAATTACTCTTCCTAAGCCTTGTTAAAGGATATTTTTATATGCCCTTTTAATGTCCAAAGCTAGAAGCCAGGCATTTGGCACTAATACTTGATTTACAGCATGATCTTTTTTAACTGGGTGAGAGGGTACTTCATCAGCTTGATTTTTAAAACATTTTAAATTAAATACAGATGAATTGTACTTGTTACGCTATTAATTTTTCTGACAGACTTCTAAAGGTCACTCAAAACATCACAGGTGAAGACACTTGCAGTTTAGTATTTTTAGCTTCAAGGGACTAATATTTCTTTTTGTTCTTTTTTTTGCAGCTTCATAGCAGTGGAGAACATAGACAGCTATTGTGTTCTCATCTCATCAAAAGCTGTGTATTTCCTGAAGAGCGGTGACTACACCGACCGCGAGGCCATCTTCCTGGAGGTCAAGTACGACGATCTCTACCACTGCCTTGTTTCCAAAGACCACGGGAACGTGTATATACAGCTGACCAAGAAAGCTGTGAATACAAGTAGCGGTGTAGCAATGCCGGGCCCGTCCCAACAAAAACCGATGGTAAGGATCTGGCACTTATTGTTTCATTCCTGGGGGGGTTTCCTTTCCCCTTCATGTCTGTACTGATGCTGAAAGTGTTTGTAGTCATTAGCATCAGGTTTCCTAACAATGAAAACTTGGGAAATAGCTGCTGCCAAAAAGGTTTAGGTGGCAACAGAACTCACTCCCTAAACTCCTGAGAAAAGCGGAAAGCAAAATTGAAACTATTCCTGCAGGCAGAAAAATTACAGTAGGAAATGTGTATTTGCCTGAGAAAGCCTTTTAACTTTGCAATGCATACATGAAACTTTGCTATTTACTCTAGTCTTCCCTTCTTATACGTAGTATGTTTTACTGCAGGGTATCTAAGATTGGAAAGAGTGTTCATGCCATGCATGTAAAAGTTAATCAGAACTCCTCACTTCTAAACCCCATCACACGTTTTTTTCTTTATGGCTTCATTACAGTAGTTGCTGCAGGGTCTGTTTTACAGACAAGGTTACAAGCTTACCCCTGACCCCAGTCAGTTTACATTCCAAACAGATAAGCCAGATAAAAGGTAGGAGGGGAAGCAAAGGAAATAATAACTTCAAATATTGCAAGATGTTTCCACTTGCATCCTGAAATACCTCTGTCTGTTTACCTGTCTGTCCCTCTCTCACATCTTCCGTACCTCAGCACTGCAACATTTCTGTACCTAATGCCTTCAGTTAGTGAAATAACAAAACATCATTATATTTTGCTGCAGACGATGGTGGTACCACGTTAAGAAAAGTCACATTTCTTTTTGCAGGTGAAAGTGAAATCTGAAGTTCTTGCAGTAAAGCTATCTCAAGAAATCAACTATGCAAAGAGCCTTTATTACGAACAACAGCTTATGTTAAGACTCAGTGAAAATCAAGAACAATTAGAGCTGGACTCTTGAAACCTCTTCCTACTGCCAGAGTGAACTGCAAGTGTCCGGCTGGAGCTGATGATATTCTGTAACTACAGAAAGTACTACATGGGAAGGGGATAAATACAATTTTAGTACTTAGCTAAACAGAATCATTGTGTGTAAGAAAAGGGAGGTGGGCTTTTTTTTTTTTTTTTAAAAAAAAATATTAGTTGTATAACAAAGATATAGCTGAAATGCATTTGGTTCTGGGAGAAGCCTTGTATTTTGCTAACATGTATATATGTAAAAGTGTTTCATGTAAATAAGTACAGGCCAGGGTGTTGGTATAAATAGAAGTCTGTTTACTGTGTAAAGAAATTAAAGGAGATACACTGAGTCTGCACTACCTGAAACTAGCCATTCTCCGCTGTTTTTTTTTCCTTGAGAAAGCTGATTTTCACAGTGCAAGAATGTAGATAAAAGTTTAAAAAATAAAATAAGGAGTTAATTGCAGATGCTGGAGCACAGATGTCCTGTTGTTTGGAGCTTTAACAGTGTGATTAGGGTGCATTGTTTGGGGTTGGTTACTGGATTTTTGGGGTGTGGGTTTGTTTTTTTTCTTAAATCACTGTACAGATAATGCACATATACCTAGTGTTCCACTGAGATTTCATCCTCAATTTTAACAAAAATCCTTGCATTTTGTTAAATACTGCAGTGAAGACTCACTAATTCAATTACATTTTCAAAATATTAGAAAACAAGAAGCTGATTCTGTTCTCAATACAGCACTCAGACCCAGCAAAGTGTGCACCGCTGAAGGCCACGCTTCTAAGTCATTTTAAAAACAGCTCAAGTGAGCAGCCTTGGAAATGGCAATCTTCCGGTTTTTCCTTCACTTGGATGGTGTAAGTGTGCACACGGCCAGCTGGTGGGGAGTTCTGCTGGCACTGGAAATGCTGGGGAGGTGGGGGAGAGAAAAATCACTGTGGCACTTGTCTTCATGACAATGTCCTCAAATAAAACTTTTTGAAATAATAAAAATAACATGCTTTTTCAGATGTTGCACATCAATCAGTATTGCCTCATCGACTTTAACCATGCTGAAGACTGCGGAATGAGTGTACTTACCTTTATTCACAGCAACTTGGAGATCTCATTTTCTGGAGATAGCTCAGCTACCGTGCTGAACACCCCCACAAATACGGTATTTTGTTGGGCCAGGTCCACATGTGAATGCCCAACTTTCCTAAAACTTCTGAGTAACCCCCATTCTAAAAACATTATTTTGTAAACCTTTGACTCAAAGCAAGGAGACAACTATAGCTTTATTTTCAACCTAGTTTACTTTGTATTATAATAATAATAATACCTCCTTTCATAAAGACATATAGGAATATTTTTAAAGTTAGAAATAAACCAATTCTCAATTCCTGTAAAGCAAAAGGCAGAGGATTGTTGTCTGAGGAGAAAACATGTATCAGCTGATATGTGTATGGTCTGCGACTGGAAATCAAAATCCATAAAGATGCATTACACAAATGAAACTGATTCAGTACATCTCTTTTGTATATTCCTCTGTATAATTGTTAAGTAAAATAAGGAATTCAATAAGCGTGTTGGCTCATAAGCGCTTTAACATCTCAGTCCTGCTGGACTCTGCTACCAAGACTGTGCTTCTCTCCTGTGTAGAATTGTTTTTTAATGCGGCAAATATCTAGCTGCTAAAGATGGTAAGTAGGTGGAGAAGGAAAATAAAAAGTAGTTCACAGCTCAGTGTTGAGAATTTACAAAATGTCTTGAATACTGAAGTTTTGTAACAATTACGTAAGGAGCTGACACGCAAACACCTGAAGTTTGACAGTACACGCACCCTTTGAGTTACCTGAACTCAGAGCCACAGTAACTAATAGATCTAATTTGTGTATTTATTTCTTCTGGACTGTGTTTAAGCTGTTCTTTTGACTGTTAATAATGATTAAACAGAATATTATTTAAACTGTTGAAAAGTGTACCCACTAGCCTGGACGTATCTGAGTACCACAGACCGTAACTGGAGTTGCTCACTCATCTATAGAGAAGGCAGTTTTCTCTTAATAGTACAGAGTGCACACGGAGTGATGTACAGACACAGCTGTAAGCAGCACATTGCCTCATTTACCATTCCAAAACAAACTGAATCAGACCTGTGTGGGTTGTTTTTTTTTTAAAAAAAGTACAAATGATGTTATTTATTTCTGTAACCCAACTATTTTTATATAATTTCAGAACTCTCACTGTGGACTTCCTATTGCTGTTGCCACCACTAACATTGTTACTCAGTGAATAAATATAACTTTTGGACTCCTGGAACCATACTCAAAAATAGTTTACAGAGGATGTGAAGATGTGCAAGTCTCCAGCTTTCACTCAAATTCTTAAGAACTCAAACACAAGCTGTAAGCAGGCAAGGCACTGTAATAGCTGCATTTATCACGTTCTGCAAAGCTCTCCAGCTCCCGAGCCTGCTGAAGACAGTACGCTTACCTCGCCTGGCCTGGTGCTCTGGAGGACGGGGGGGCTGCTGCAGCAACGAAAGCAGATTGAGTCTTCACATTTCAGAAGCTGGGGAGGAAAAAAAAAATACACTGATGAGAAACAGTGACACAGCTTTCTCCCAACACCCACTCTTGAGCACACAGCCAATACAACTCAGGGAAGACACTTATTTTCATGCCTCTTTGCTCAAGTCTTTATAAAAAGCTGTTCACACTCTAATAAAGACTAAATAACCCATCAACTATGCAGGCGGTAGTTCAAAAACCCATGCAGTGATATGCTGCAGTAGCAATACTTCAAACCGTTAGCTTTGATTTTACCTATATTGTGCTGCAAACTGTACAACCTGTTCTCTGCCTACCCTGACCAACTTTGTTTTCTTGCTGGAGGTGCAACTGAAGAAATGTAAAATAAAGATTATTGACAAAAGAGTTAGTTCACCATAATCCTGAAGAATTGCAATAAATGGATTTCACCCACATTCTTCATGTGCTCTTGCTTGCAAAACCATTAATTTATGTGCAGGAACAGAAAATTACTGTAGAGGAGAGGAATGAATAATTCTCTAAGTTAGACCTAAGTGCCTCTTGAGCGGCAGAAGAGCCCTCAAGACTGTACTTACATCACATAATTCTGCTGTTTGAGGTAAAACCTGGACAACCCCCAGAACACTGGCTGTCAGTGTACGTCAAACCCAGACTTTGACACTGCATTTCTCTGACCTGGACACTCAGTCTGCATTTCAGGTGATCTAATTTGCCAAAAGTCATCTAAGACTGGGAAATCTAGATTCTAAGCTATTTAAACTTCCAAAAAAAGAGCACATCTTATAAAATCCAGATATCTTTCATACACAGCAAGATGACTGCACAACCAATAAATGCTTTTGTGCTATAGTAACGCTTCACAGTACATGTCACCTGCCCAAGCTGTACAATGCCAGTGTTAAATAAAAAAATACACTTAAAGAAAAAGGCACTTCAGGCATTAATATTATTTTATGTGGGAAAAATGCATCTTAATATCTCTAACACTTATCCAGATCCAGGCATTCTGCTGTCACTAAAATGAGGCAGACTTGTGACTGAAGTTCTTAATGCGCAAGATATGCAGAAGAACACAGATGGCAATGGCGTTTTATTCTAGAAGCAATTCTGGACAAGCAGAACTACAGAAGTCCTTTCTGTTCTGACCTAAATCCACAGCTGTGGCTGCAAACTTCTGTTTTGCTGCCCTGTATCTGACAAAGCTATCAAAACATGGAGGATTACTATTTTGGATCATATTGTTTTAAGCTCTAAGCTAACAGGAATGTGACAAGGCCACTAAAAGACCTTTTTTTTTTCTCTAAGGAAAGAGTATTGCTGCTAAACAATCTGGTAATGCAGAAGTACATAATACATGCATAATATGGCTGCTAAAAGAGGCAAACCCCATACCACTCACCAATATAGGATTTTGTGACGAAACGTAATTCCTGGAGACAGCCCTCAGCTCATAGCAGGCTCTAGCACAGGTCACGGAGTAGATAAGGTGTCTGCCCACTTGTTGCCTCTGAAAGAGAAATTAATCACTTGCTGCAGTCACTGAATACACTGGGAAACATTTGGTAACTTTTAGAGACTTGACTCAAACCAGGGGTGAGGTTCTACATGTACCTACACGTCTTACCATGGTATGATCAGGCTGAAACAGACTTTTTTTGTCATAGTCATTACCGGAGTGGAGGCAATTCTGTTACCTACTTAAACTTAGCCATTTCTAAATAAAGTCTAGGCAGTGAAATGGGAAATACAGAATGAGGTATGCCTGAAATGAAGTAAAGAGTGTGCAAGGTGTGAACACCATCCTTCCCTTCCTTCTGCTCTTGAATAGATTTCCAGTAAATCAGCCAGATTATAATAATTATCTGAACAGCTTCAGTTGTGAACACTGTTTACCAAACAAGTGAAGTGCTTATGTTTCTGTGGAGAGAATATAAGTGGCTAAATGGCCCACATCTCAAAACAAAAAAATAACATTTCCCTATGCCAACGAGGCTTTGATCTATTTGCTGTCCCACCTCCTAGACCGCATGATATCTTTTCAGCATTTTATCTGTTTTCTCATCAACAGAATACTTACTTTCTATGATCTTAGGGCAACTATATATATTTTTTAATCTTTTTTTTTCTCTGTAACACAGCTTAGCACTGACCTGTTTCCTACAGTGCACAAACCACTAGATGATGTTTTCTCAAGCAATAACCTTCCTTACCCTGCTTCCCAGAAGACCATGCCTCTATTTGCTAATCGCAATGATTTCATCCCTGGTACCTGGGTCTGAACGAGCAGGTTTCTAAGAGTATACTCTCTTCAGGTTACAGGCTGCTGCAAAGACATAAAAACAAAACATAACACATTTTTATTGAAGTCAACAGTTGAACAGTTGCCCAAAATCCATTTATACAAGTTGGTTTCTTACAAGGAATAACAACACTCCCTCTGTATGCGTATGCTTTTATACTTTAAAAAAAAATATATATATATATATATATATACACACCCACACAGACTAATATTAAAAATATATATATATATACACACAAAACTTATCAAGACACAGTCTCATCTTTCAGGGTGTGGAGGGGATCAAACTATGCCCTGGGCTTTAGATTCCAGCCCAGACTTGTGTAAAATTCAGGCGTGACAGTAGACTCTTCATCAGTACACATGAGGATGTTTAGTTTTACCAAATGTAGGGCTAGGAACAAAATACTTCAAATCCCCCACTTGTATTATTGCTTCAACTTTATTACAGCCTATTTATTACAGCCTACAGTGCTCTGACAGCCTTAAAAAAGGAATTGGGACAGCACAAAGCCATCTGCCTCAATAATACCATAAAGTTACCTAGCTGAGAAAATGTTTGATTAGCAGAGGCCACAGATCAGCTTGACTGAACCATGTGCTTCTCATAGCTTTCTATCAGCAGCTTTTCTGAAGTGGGGAAATGTGAGGGACAAACCAGCACCAGATGTGTCTGTAAGGCTGAGTCCTGGCGCTGCCACTGGCTTTGCACATGTCTTATAGATCTAAGAGAGCGCAGTGCTTATCACATGAAAGGAGACTTGCCAAAACCAAAAAAAAAAAAAAAAAAGAAGGTTGCTAATTAACCACTGACAAACATCAAACATGGGGTGGGGGGGTAAAACGTTTAAGTATTTTCCTCAGTAGAACTACAGCACATTCTAGTATAGACATAAAAATAATCCTGGCGCGAACTGCAGTTACATAAGAGACACATGCCTCCAGCATTATATCAATTCTATTAACAGCCTGCTGCACAGTTGTGTTGCCTCAGTGCAATCGCACTCCAATATCACAAGGGTATTTGGGTTTTTTGTTTGTTTGTTTTTCTGTAGCTGACACAATATTGCCCAAGCAACGTGCCCAGCACAAAGAGTTCTCTCGGTGGCTAAGAATAACCTTGCACCTCAGGCCTATTCTGGTCTGACTCAAAAGTACTAAAAGGCCATGAAAGAAGTAAACAGCTTTCATGTGCATTTACATTTTGGATAAATGGATGGGTCACCCAAAGGACAAGGATTGTGTGTGGGAGCTACAGAACAATTGTTGCTGCACACTGAAAATGCCAGCAGAAAAAGTCCCCTGGATGCTGCAGCTGTGGAGAAATTTTAACAAATAGAAATCTATCACACCAGCTGTCCCTCCAGACACAGCGAGAGCAAACATTTGCTCTGCCCTGCTTGGGTGACTCACCATACCTAGTGACTGTTGCTTCAAGGCCCTTGGCAAACAATCGACAACCAGCAGTACAAAGCACTGGGTAGCAGATGGAGCAAAAAAATTGTGCCTGCATACTATTTTGGCGGGAGGGGAAAAAAACACATCAAAAAAACCCCCGCCACACACCAAAAAGCACACAACACCATTTGTGGGACCAGACTCCACCCCTCCTTATTTTAGTAAGGTCAAGCCCCTGATACAGCAACTCCAGTGCCCTGGAGAACACCACCTCTGTGAATGTGCGATTCTAGGCCCCTTGAGTAATTCTTTGTGTGCCAATACATTTTCCAGGATTTCTTTTAATCTCCAAGTATGGAGGGAACAGTATTTGAGGTAAACATCCCAGAAATGTGAAGATTATATTTAGCACTACCTTCTGTGCCAGAATGTGTCTTTATTTGTAGTGTAACAGCAGTTTCACTATGAGTCTTCAGAGGATTATGCAGAGACAGCATTCTTACCTCCCAAGTTCAGACAGGTATATGTAGAATACAAGAACACAATACTGCATACACATGGATAAAACTATTCTTTCTGACCTAGCTCAGTATAAAGCTGATCTCCAATCGTGTTCTTTGCTTGCTGCCTGTATCAGTTTCTGCTAATGCTTCTTAAGGGCTTCTCTAATCTGTATCAGCCTCAGTGTGCAATAATACGTAAACCTGAAATTTGACCACCTTGTTAGTTATGAGCAGGAGAATCTATTACACACACTGCTCCTTCTCAGGTCTTGAGGCGTGAAGCTGGTTACTTGTACATTCTGCTTCACTGACACTAATTCCAGCTGCTGATCCTACCCATTAAAAAAATAGTTTAAACCAAACCAGCATCCACCTGGAGAAAGCACCTGCTGATAAAACGTTGTGAGCAAAAATAAACATCTGACAGTTCAAAACCACACCGAGATCACACTGAGAGCTGAAACTTATAAGCAGGTCTAAACGCTAACTCCCCAGCTTTGAGCTTTCCTGATTTCAAATGCTAAATCCATATAACACAAAGACCTTCATCCACCCTCCTTTCTTTTCAGTAGGTACCTTTTTGCCCTCTCCTCCAAGCACACACCCGAGGGAAGGTGATGTGCAGAAGAACATGTATTTACAGACCAGAAACCCAGAACATATCACAGGACATATAGTAACTCCCACAGCATCAGCGATGTTGGATGCACTCAGAATTTGAGCATCCATTGTCAAAGCAGAGGTTACAGGGCTATTTGAGTATTAAGCATCAATGACAGGCAGCTTAGCACTGCATGTGTGCCTGAGCCTCCGCTGTAAATTCACCCAAAGATTATAGTATTACTGCAGAACCTATTTGCGGTGGGTTCCTGTGGAAGTTTGAAACAACCCCCACACAGCACGAGAATCCACTTTTGCACCCTGCACACACAAGCAAGCCTTCTAGACTCATGTTGGTAACTGGACTACTATGGGGAGAAAGCAGGTTTCTCTGCATCTTTCACACAGAAATGCTGAAACACGAGTAATCTGCAACACAAACCATGCCACTGACTGACGACCAACACAAGCACAGCACAGTGTCCACTTATTCCACAAAAAAAAGCATTGCACCCTTCCTCGGTAGTAGTAAGCAACAGGTTTCCAGTGCAAGCCTCAGCACTTGCTCTCAAAGAGACAGAGAGGAGGAATTTCTGAAGGTCTGGCCTCGGAAGAGAAATGTTTCCCTTGGCTTGTGAAAGTTGCTCAGACTGAGAGCGGTAACAGGCTGAAGAAGCCAGCTTTCAATTCCCTGTTCCATTACTCTTTTTGATTGGCACTTTAATGAGGGCGCGAGGGGTCGACCCCCTGCCAGGGGGCCGGTTCATGCCCCGTTTATCTCACAGTCCATGTAAGACTAAAATAACACGCCAGGCTGAGTTTCACTGGCTTGTGATCCAACAGCCCACCATGATGGATTGAGTGACTGCAGCAAGTTGGCAGCTAAAGTGTGTTGTAACAGTATCTTTCTGTCAGCACAACACAATGGATTTGCTGATTCCCCGGTTTTCCCAGTGTTCACCGTTACCATCGGCTCAGAATTTTCTAAAGTTCATTTTCCAGGGGGCTGCAAAGTGATAATAAATAACATACCAAAGGTTATGCCAAGCTTTTCTTCCCCTCAACTGTCCTACTGCTGACAAAGTACGGTTTGTGGTGCCAGCTTTACTACACACACAAGAACAGCCATAAATCCGCTGTTTTTTACAGAAAGGAAGAAAGGGGGCAGCTATATTGCTCTTTTCATGTGAGCTCATTCTGCTTAGGCCAACACATGCTACACAGGACTTTTCACCCCTGAACAGAACAGTAAATACAATCCAACACAAGAGGAGGTTGGTATGTAAAGCAGTGTCGGCTTATTTGGGGGCTGAGTTCACAGGCTGTAGAAACACAGCCAACAAGCTACTGTCCTCGTGATCATCCTACTTATTTGCATGGCTTAGAACCACCCAAATAACCCATAAATGAGCTAGAAAATCCAGGAATCCTGTGCAAGGGATGGATTATGCTTATCCCTTTCTATAATATTGTAATATATCCTCATGTCTCCTCTATAGGAAAACCCCAAGCGAGAGGGGTTTTTTTTCCTTCAAAAAATTGGACTACAAGGAAATGGACTGAATTTTTATTAGTCATCTGAAGAAGCCCTGTGTGTCCTCTAACTAAGACATCGTCTCTGTGCCTTGTTTCCTCAATATACTTTTCATTCTCCTTGCCACTCTCTGTGAAACAAAAAGCTCACCTCAAATACTGGGGAGAACATTCGTATTTTCGGTCACTGCCATCCATGACAGAAGTGGCTTTTCACGTCCTGTATAAGGATTTTGACAGCACAAATTTCAACAAGCTAGCAAGTCTCCCACCCTTCAAAGTCAGATTAACACCCATGGTTAATAAATACAGAGGGTGAATGTTGTTTTCCTTGCTTAGGGAAGAACTCTGTAGATCCATAGAGTTTTCTGTTTCTTTTATGCCTTGCATGAGGCAGTCTAACACCGCCAAAAATACCTCTAAAACCAACTTCAGAACTTGAGCTGCCCTAATGTCAATGTGTTCTGAGATACCTCATTGCAGGCATCCAGAATTGATCCAGTGTCACCCTTTTCCAGCTCTGGGACTCTAGATCCATCTAACTCTGGACAAAATCAAGTGTGTTCCTGCCAAAAGAAGAAATTTCTAAGAGAGAGGAAGGTAAAAGAAACAAGAATACAGATCTGGAAGAGATTTGGACAGGCAATAAAGGGTTATGAAAAGAGGACATGATGGGTAAAAGGGGGCCAGACTGAGGAGCTCCTTCCAGAAAACATGGCTGCTCTCAAAGCAGCTTACTGTTCACACTGACAACACAAATCACCGCACAGTACAGACTTCAATCCACAATGCTGGAGGAACAAGCCTCATGAGCTGAAGATCTTTATTTGTGAAAGAGAAAAAACAATCATACCTACAAACTGGAACAGCAGCAGCACACGGGGACAGTACTGGTGCAAGTCTTTGCTAGCACAGAGTGTGTAATTAAGGTAAATCTTTCCACAACTCCTCTAGAGAATCCAGTTTGTAGTTCTGTGCACCCCAGCATTGAAGCCTGCAGATAAATGACTCATCTGGCTTTGAACTAGCTACCTCGGAGGCTGGCAACACAACAGCCACAGCAAAGCAGAAGATGTGCTGTGAACGTGGTTGGAAGCTTTACTGAAGCTGCCAGTAGCCAATCTATCTTGCTAGTTCACATCCAGCTCCTATCTGCCTACACGAGTCACTGCAGCCAAGCCCTAAATGTTCCTCTGGGGAGAGCTAGATGATTACACCTTAGCACAGTAACACAGAGAAGGGCACACCAAGCAGACAGCCAGAAAGCCTGGGAATTATTAGGAAAAACGAGTGGGTGTGGGAGCTCAAGGGACCAGTGGGAGGATGCGGGAAATCAGTAAGACCGATTTGAATAACTGGTAACAATTATTAGATCTTTTTTTGGTATGAATCATCTCTCACAGACTCATCGTTCAAATGATGTCGCTCAAGGGGCAGTAAAAAATACAGCACAAGAAATAAGCCTGCCCTGACACAAGGGTTTTGAGCCACAAGGTGAATGGCCAAACAGGTCTGGGAAACTTCACCAACACATCCAAAAGGGAAAGACTTTTGTGGAGAATATACATTCTGACAGATCAGACAAGCAAATTTGTCTTTAGGGAGATTATGATGTTACTTACAGCTCTGCTGAATCTGCTTAAACTGATGGAAAAGGAGTGGTCTCGCTTATCTGACGACCACTGAACTTGTCCCTGCCCAGTGGTGGCATTTGCATTTGAAACTACAGGTTATAAAATCAGCCAGCCAGAAACATAACAAAGGGAACACAACAAAACGAGAACAACAAAACAAACGCCCCAAACAAGCAAACATAAAAAGTGAGTTTGAACACAATCCGTTCTCTGACTGGGCTCACCAAACCTACAGAAATGCTCCTGTCACTGCTGAGGAGGGAGCAGCAGAGAGCAGCGCTGCCTTATGCAGATTTTAACTACTTCTTCTTATCTTTTTAAACAGCTGCATGAGAAGAAAAACTGTTTGATAAACAACTGGTAGCAGCAGCAACAGACAGGCCCAGCAACCCAAGAGCAACCACCTATGGCACCCACGGGATAGCTGCCACCAGCTGTTCTGCTGCAGCACAGGGCTGATCTGGATGCACATCTGGACAATGTGGTCGTGTCGCTCTGAGCTCCTGTCCTTGCCCAGCACCCAGGAATTCGGGATATCAAGGGAGACCCTGTCAGTACTAATTTGCAGAGAATTGTCTAACGTAAACCGGGCAGTGGCTGAGAAGCTGTATGTGAACTGACGTTCACGTGTAGCCCGAGAAGAACCTGAGCACCTTCCCAGAGCCAAAATGAGGGGTGGAAATCATCATTCTGCATTGAGCAGAGTAAGAGGCAAAACTGAGCCAGGAAGGCTCACACCTTCCTGAAGCCAGAGATCATCTCTAGGTTTATAGAATGCTCTTTCCATTTTAGACACAGATCTCCCAGCATTTACCATCTGAAAGTCCACTATCGGTAAAAGTTTCTTAACGGGGGTCTGCAAGGACCTGTGTTTTATGGAATTTAAGCACACACACAGAAAAATACAGGAGTTAACTCCTGCAAATACTGTGCATTAGACAGCTTTTATTGGTTTCAGACCTTCCTTACCTATAATGAGTGAAAAGGAAAAGGGAAGATCAGAAGAGAACTGGAGTCTCAATTTCAAACCAGTAATTTTTAGCCTAAGAACAAGGTTGAAACACTTTACCAGGTATTACACTTCAACAAACCTGCCACACCGCAAATCAGAAAAATGGTCTAGGAAAGCATATCAAATACTTCAGCCTCACCACTACGCACTGATTGTGGTGGAGCAACTACTTTAAAAACAGTAACTTTTAGTTTGCTTGCAGCTTTCTTGGGAGAGGAGAAACTGAGAGGAAGCAGTAGGGATTTAGGAAAGGGTCAAGAGAACAAATTCAGCTCTTGGTTCCATACCACACCTCTGGAGCAAAGCCCATTACATCGGTGTCATGGGAGTAAGAGCCCTAGTACGCCATATCTACTCATCAATATATATTATTAACTAAGAAAAAAAAATAAGCCTAATGGTTAGCATAACGCTATGTTTTTACAACATCTGTCAGCAATTATTTGTATTTACTTGCACTGCAAAGGCAGAAGAAAAGTCAGAGAAATATAAACACCAGAATTCACTGAATTCCCACCAGTCTTGCGTTTTCCCACAAAGAATCTCTAATCATCCCTGTTTAGACACTGTCATTTGTTCCTTGCCCTCTCCAGCATGGAATTTCTTCCTGATCCTCAACAATCAGAAATGACTGGTCTTCATTCTACACTGGAACAAACAATAACTAACCCCTCTGCAATTAGTGGTGTTAATGTCAGTTCTCTAAAGACAGCAATTAGAACTGTAATATTTTTTGGACTCAAAACAGTAAACCAAACCCCTTTCAGTTCCTGGTCTCCCCCTGGCCACACTTTACAGCAAAAAAAGAGGCAGGGAGAGCAAGGGTTGTGCACTATTTGAGTTGTACTCCACCTGTGCAATGCAGGGTGAGGAACAGGTTAGCTGGGTGAAAAGTTCACTGCAAGCTGAGCTGTCTGTTTCTCTTGCTTAATTTATCCGATATTTGGCTAACCTTGCTCTGAACCCAGCCCCCAAGACCCCCTTCCTCTCATCCCTCCCCAGCGGGTTCATGTCAGCCAAAGACACCGCCCCTTATTCCCTTCTCCCTGACCCTGCTGAATGGAGCGGGGGCTGGGACAGAGGGCCAAGCACCGAGTGAGAGCCCTTGCACTCCAGAGATAATTATTATTTATGCTCTGAACTTCAACAGGCCTCATCCCCAGGAGCAAACAGAAAAGTTCTGCAGTCAGCAACATCGCCTGATGTCGTGTTCAATCTTAACAGTTCTCCCCAGGCTGGACGGCACCCACACCGCACCCACCTCCTCTGCACCCTGTCGCTCTTCCACGGACACAGAGCTTCCTAAGGCGGCTCATCATAGATCCCTGATCCACTCTGGCAGCCCTTGCAACGGGACTGTCACACAGTTCCCGCTACTTTCACGATCTCCAACATACCAGTTAGCCCAGTATGTCCATCACCTCACTTCTGCAGCTCTAGATCCTCAAAAAGATCAAAACTGACATACTTAAAATATTGCAAAGACCAGAGCAGCACCTGCAGCAACACTAAGCATGACCAGGAAGACTCTAGATGTTTTTTCTCCCCTCAAATCTCATAAAGTCAGTGAAAGAACCGCTGGGGTAGTGAGACGTGTCCCGGCTGCTCTTTGGAGGAAAGGTTTCCCTGATCCATGGACCTTTACACATCTGTAAGCTACTCATCTGCAGAATACAGAAAAGGTTCTGCTCAGAAAGCACTGAGCAGTTTCCATTTCAGCGACAGTCTACAACAGTCCCACACATCCTTCCCCGTACCCCAAAAAAAGTGTGACAAGAACACCCTGAAGTTACCCTGCTGTGTAGGCAGCAGCAGGGCACTGGTTTCACCTCCCAGAAAACAGAATGCAACGCCACCTCCTGACTCAACACGTCAGAACTCCACATCAGGTGATGCAAACCACTGGAAAACCTGCCCACGAACGCACATTTCTGGCAGGCTTGCATTGTTTTCCTGCTGTGCTCAAGACTGCTCCCGGCACTCTCTGGGGCAGCACAAAGCACGTTTGATGGCCTTCCCAACGACTGGATACACCATCGGAAAACAGTGCACGAACCAAACCTGTCACACTTCCACTGCTCCCACCCGGACTCCCAAGAATCAACAGGCTTTACAGCCACCTGCTGGCACTCTACCTCTGTGAGGTGGTGAGTTAGGATGCAAAGAGACTCTACTAATTGAGAAGAATAAATGTTTCCTGTAACTTCATTATACTCTCTGACCTGACAAAGGACCTTACAGCTGTTCCACGGCTTTGATACACCTAAGCTGCTTTAGCTCCAGTAGAAACTCTCATAAACAGCTTATTATTATTAATAATCTGCACCATCATAGCGCCCAAAAATTCCATTACAGTATCAGTGTACACACAGAGAACAAAGCTGCTGTTCCACTGAATGTGGGGACACACACACAGGGGCAGACACAGCCTGACAGCTTTACAGTAAGTGGAAATTCCTTGTGGTCTAAGAATAATATTAAACTGGCTTCTCAGGATCACCAGATGACCTCGCCTTGACACATGGCTTAAATCGTCTGGAAGCAGCGCAGAGCAGAGCAGTTCTGATGTGGTCACTAATCTAGTGACACCATCCATTTCAAACTTCACCGCTCCCACAGCAAGGTCGCAAAAGACCAGTTTGCAACAAAGAGTCCTTGTTATTAAAGGAATCCCGGGCCCTTATCAAAGAACATGATCCAGCATCCCCCACCTAACCTCTGCATATTTTCAAGGCATGAAAATTGCTAAGAAGAGCCAAGCAAGGTTGTCAGGAGGATATCAAACTTCAAACTGCTACATAAGAAAACAGAGGATACACACCAAACCCTCAGCCCGCGTTGTGTAACTCTCCCAGTATCTGTATTTCCCAACAGTAGGACCAACACAGATACTCACCATTGCATCAGAATAATTAAACTATTAAAATAACAGACAACAGTAATTTCCATACAAGGACTTCTTTGTGTAAACTTTAACAGCCTTTGTTAGAGACTTTAACACCTCCTCAAAAGTGCTGAAACCGTTCACAGACAAGTAAAAGGCACAGGATCGATACAGCACATGTCAAAGGTGATGCGTAAAATAAATCGCAGAGTTCTAGTGCTACATACCCCAGTTCTTTGCTCCTTCCATCCACCACACAGAAACGCAAAAATACTTCAAAATCGCCACGGGACAACTAAAGGCAAACTGAACCGAAATGCAGCTCGAATCGTTTACAACTTGCAGTTGAAGAATCACCTCATTAAAAAGAAAAAAGAAAAAAAAAACAAACAACTTGAAGCGGCGATTTCAATCATTACGGCCTATCTCAAAAAATCCAGTGTTAACAACAGAGAAGAGCTTGTGAAAACCCAGCCATTCGGAACAGCTTCCACTTCAGAAATCACAACATACAGGAGGGCCATTCACAGGTCAAGTTGAAAGGAAACCAGTGGCCTCTTTTCAACGTACGCCATTCAAAGGCTTTTGTTGTTCGTGGGGAAAACAAACAAACAAACAAACCACCTCCCCAGAAACCGACATTCTGAAAACACAGGAGGGCAGCGATCGGAAATCCGGCATTTCGGGCTGACAGGTTCTTTTGTTCCATACATCGGAGGAAATCTCTCTCCCTTCACAAACACAAACGCTCCACTTGCAGCCACTCAGGGCTCAATCCACTTCCACTTGGTGCTTCTGTCACCAGCGCCTAATCCGGATTAACTCCGAGCGCAGACCCGCACACCTAAGGGCAGGCTGATTGCCGAGGACTTCAGATACCGCGCTTAAAGCGAAACGGAATTAAATCAAAGCCAATTACACGAAAATCGCCCCATCTTCCACCAGAAAACCCTCCAGAGCAGGCGCCGGGCCCGGCCCCGCTCCCGCGGGCACACGGCGCCTCGGGCCGGCCGCACTATCGCGACGAACCGCGGTACGATCGTCCCCTCACAAGCCGATGAGGAGCACGCAGCGCTCACCCCGCTCCCTCCCCGCCAGCCAGGGCCGCTCTCTGCCCTCCACGGACCCGCTCCTCCCCGCCCGCCCTCCGCAGGGTCTCCGCTCTCCCCACGTCCCCCCGCAGCGCTCGGACCTACCGCTGCCCCACGACACGGTGCAGGGGGTGACACGAGGGGGTGGAGCGGGTCGGGTTTGGGGTGTTTTCACCCGCTAAAAGGCCGCGTTTCCCCTCAGCTCAGCCGCCGCCTCGCGGCCCCTCACGGCCGCTCTGGAACGTTCTGCGGCGCGCGGGCAGGGGCGGCTCGAGCCGCAGGGCGCCCCCTGCTGGCTGCAACGGGCGCCAACAGCCGCCCGGGCCCAGCGCCTATAGAATCCGTGTGTAAAATCCACGTATAGAATCCACCTCTAAAATCTATGTATAGAATCCATACTCTGGGCCGTGCTGCTCAGAGCCGAGGGGCCGGTGACCCTCGGGCAGCTCGGCGGGAGCGGGAGTTCATCCCCCTCAGAGGCAGCGGCCAACACCAACCGTCCCGCAGGCGGGTTTGCTACCTACCGAGCAACCAAAATATTAAAAATTGCTCACATGTGGAATCTATTAGGACATTTAGGAGGAACTCACGTTCATTGTTTCGCTTGAAATATAAAGGTTATAAAACTTAACGGCCACATGACAAGGAAACTATATGAAACACTCGGAGATTTACAGAGCAACCGTTACGTTCTTTGGGCATGTGGGCTGAAAATTGCTTTAACAATAGGCAGCGCAACCTGTGGTTTGAGCACTGAGGTTTTCTGGCAGTTTTTTTCTTGTTTTTTTTGACCTTGCAGCCTGGTATTCAGTTACCGCAGCAGCTCCAAAGTAAAACAGAAACACAGCTTGTATCTTCTTTCAAGTATTTATTTCTTTTGTCCTGTTAACATCAAATCATGAAAGGAATTGTGACGATTTTGAAGGGGGGGAAGGGAGTAAAAAGAATGAAAGCAGGAGAAAGGATAAAGAATACCAACATAATGGGTTATTTCTCACAGCATGCGCCGCGAAAATGAACAGTAAACACATACCACAGAAAAATGCAAACAAAGGCTACGTTTGCTACAAGTTCTGAGGGAAAAGAAACATAGTCAGTGCCCCTAAACAAACATTTTGGCGATTAAATCCTTAGAGTCTTTGCATTTCTAGGCCAATTTTGCACAGCAGATACTTTCCTCCTTCCCCCAAAACACACCTGGTCGAGCCAGCGGGGAGGAGGGGGCAGGTTTTCAAGCCTTGTTTTGAGGCACAGAAAAGAAGCTGCAATCTAACGGGTCAAGCACAAGCACGAAAACTCAATTCCAAATTTACCACTACGGTTTGTCTATAGAGAGTGACGTGGTTAAGAAAGCAACGGCTCATGGGCAAATCCTGTATTTTGCTGTGCTTGTCACACCTGGGCCTCAGCAGTGGCAGCACCACCTCTGAGCTGCGGTCTGGGCTGTCACACGAAGGCTTCAGGGTGACCCTTTGGGTCACACCGTCAGTGCAATCATATATCGTCTCATTCTGTGACACTGGGCAAGACTGCACAACTTTCTGTTTCACCCTCGCCCTGTGTAAATAACAGAATCTGAAACGCTCTGGTAGGGCAAGGCTTGCGAAGGTGTTCATCCAAATACGCTTGCCATTTCGACACAGGAGTTTCAAATCTCCACTCAGCAGTCGAGTGAAGAGGGAGAACACGAGCATCAGCTGAATTGAGCTCAGCCTTTCAGCTCACACACCTCTATTCCCAGTGCATTCAGACACTCCGCTCTTTTTCTGCGCTTGCTCACTGCCCAAATTTAAGTGGTAGTACAACATTATTCATTTTCTCAAATGAACTAGGGGTGAGTGTGCAGCAAAATAAACTCAAAAAAATCATAATGCCATTCCCCTGATGTCAAGAGGTCACTTTTATATTAATTAACTATTTCCAGGATCAGCACAGTGTGAATTTTTTTTCTCCTGACAATCTAAGGCTATTAGAGAGGTGAATCCAGTGAAAGAAACAAAACCAAACTGTGAATATTTGCTGCTATGAGTAAACACAAATGCACTTTTGACAGCATCCCAAGTTAGTTCTTTTTCCCGTGAAGATGTCTATAAGCACGTTTTTGATCACAAGATTGGACTATGTCAGGAGAACGCATTGAAGTATGCATTTGCATTAATACTGTTGCCAGAAGCCATCTCACAGTGATCGTCAGACAGCCTGGAGCCCCTGGAAAGCTTTCTGTGGGATTGGAAGGCATCCAGCCAGGGGAAAGCAAAGCCACCATGTCATTCGGATGGCCAGTTCCGCAGGAAAACTATACATTAATGAATGGCAACCACTCAAAGCGGTAGTTATGGTGAACAGCTTGCAAGCGAATCACTGGCCGAGAACCATTACGTATATAAAGTATTTGATAAATGAAATTTTGAAGTAAGCCTACTTAAAAATAATCCACTGAAAGAAAACAGGCTGATTTTACAGCAAGAATCGCTGATGTCAAACAGTACTGCTAACTGTAAAGATCACTAGAATATGAGTGTTCCATCCAGCCTTAAAGCCTGTCTAACATACTACGTACTTCATACTGCAAAAAGACACTTCCAGGTGTCATTAGAACAACCTATTTTAATATTCCTGAATGGTAAATTATCAGAAGCTCTGCACCACATTTCCATTATTCAGATAGACAGAAAGGGTTCATGTGCTTTACTGGCTCTTTATTTTCTACTTCAGTACTGATCCATAAACGCCACTAGACCTGCAGTTTAATTCTTCATCCCAGAAAGCGGGAATGTACTTAAACCTGCCATTTGCATTCTCAACTTTTCACGCATTTTCTGCTCATTTCAGCAAACCTTGTTTTCTTCTATTGCTTGACTTGTAGCTTATGATTCCCCCTTTAACCATAAGGTGATGTTCTGCTCAACCACTACCTAACAGTCCTTCCCAGCTCCAATTCAAATCCTGTACGTGTTAGAAAAGAACACGCAGTTCTCAGCTCCTGAGGCAGAAGGAACGCCAGCTCCTCTTGGTACATTGAATGCTTTAAAGGAAGCTAATCTCAAAGATATTTAGGGCAGTTCGCAGTGTTAATGTGTGAGAAGGTGTGGACACAGGCACGCACAGGTGAGACTGCCCCAAGACGAATTATCTGCATTCTGCAGATTGCACAGCATTCCGGCTCAGAAACTTTCCAAACACAGGCCTCCCCAAGAGGAACAATTGGAAGAGACAGGCAAAATGATGAAAAATGAAGGGATCAGCAAAAATCAGACCTAATATAAACCCAAGTAAAATAAACTCAGCGTGGCTCCTGTGGCTCATTCAAAAGAAGGTCTTCTCTGAGAGTTCATTTGCAAGAACTCGGTTCACTGAAGGACAGAATAAAACTTGCTCCGTTGTGTGCAATTAGGAGCCACTGGCAAAGCTGATTGAGAATATGAAGAGGTTTTTAAAGGGAATTACTGAAGGTTGCAATGGCTACCTAGCAGATCACATCACAGCAAATGTGACATCTCCAGCCAGAAAGTGTCGGTGCTCCTAAATACTGGGCAGAAGAATCAGAAAGAATTAAGATTATCTTCTTAATTGATGTAGGGAACGAGAGCTGTGAGAAGTATTTGTCTGAATCAAGAAACAAATCATAGTTTTTACATAAGAAAACCTACGATTCTGTAATTTGTTTGAATGTGTATCAGAAACCTATTTTTAAAACTGGAATGAAGATGCATTGACTCTCTCTGTTTAAAACAACCAAAATGAGGTCAGAAGGCTCAGTGCTATCAGCCTGTAATGATGGAAGCAGAATGTTCTAGTGAATGATTAAATGGAGCTGTTTGTACATGACTTCCCTGGTTTTTAACATATGTAGCAACTTATGCTGCAGGACATCAACACTCGTTTTTTTTCAAAATCAGTTTTCTGCGTCAGCACCAGATCCCTTCTAAAGAAATTCAAGGCTATATTCCATTTGATTAACATGCTTGTTAAACCTCAGCTATACCAACAGGTCAACAGATAAGCTGAATGCATTTGCGGGTTCAAAAGTATTATAATAGTTGATGTGGGTGAAAAAGATTATTTTTTTTGCAACAGCAGACAGCTGAGAAATATGTCAGATCGCTAACACTGCATAATCGAGAACAGAATATTGAAAGGCACAGACAACTCAGCCACCAAAGTACACACAATATTGCTTGTTGGTGTCTCTCTACTGTCTTTTGCGTGGCCCTTAGAATAGTAACACAATATTGCCCAGCTCTGCAAGTATTCTCCATGAGTCTGCAGCCGTGATGGGAGTCCAGAAGAGTGTTTGGATATCGCTTGTTTTCCCCTCTGACCACGTCCATCTTCCGTTAACACTCTTCTGAGGTGAGCCCTTATAATAATAAACCCTTATTCCATACGACAGCATTTTTCATATAGCCAAAATACTCCAGCAACCGTATCACCCCTGCATTTATTTCTCTCTGCATAAAGGCACTAACAGTTGATTTCCTGGAAAAGATACCAACGAATTGCCTCCTTTTCTTACAGCTAATGTTAATACTGTCATGTGCCAGATATCTGGGAGCACCCATCAGATCAATAAGAAAGCCTGAAGCAGAAGCAGCAGCTGGTGGTGATGCTCCGAAGACAGAGACAACTCTTTCAGATAAATAAGATTCAATTAAAAAAAACCACAAACTTTTGCTGAAAAAAAAATAGCCAGGAAAGTGAACCACATCTACCTGGTAGCACTAGGCCAGCATGACTACTGACACAAGCCAGAGAACCACGTGTCCTTGTAATACCCAGGCAGCTGGGTAGGAAAAAGTGAGCGGTGAGTCAAACTGACCGTTCTTTGTTTCGACACGCATGGGCTGCTTTCCCTTCCTCAAGAAAAACAAGATATAGCAAACAGTAACTGGCGTATTGGGGTGTTCAGAGCCAGCAAGCTACAAAGTTAATGGACTGCTTTTTAGGGCATGGTGACCCATAGGAACAAGCGTAAGTAACAACACACTTCTTTTACAGACTGGGTTTGGATGGAAATCACACACCTCTATTTTCACGTAACTGCAGGAATATAAAGTGGTGTCTTGCCCCTGTTTACAGTTACCACGCTCCCCCTCAGAGTGCATCTATCCTCTATTTTGTTTCCTCATGTACTTACTCTTCGGTCACTCTCAAGCTCAAATTCGAGTGCTTTCCTCCCTCGTTTAAGGAGGAACTGTTTTTTCCTACGTTTGTGCAGAAAAACCAGCAAACACACTTGCCTTGATTTTTTTTTTTCTGTGTTAATATGTCACAATGCCCATAGCCAAGGTGAGCATAAGGTGTGAAAGGTGTGAAAAAGGTGTGAAAACAAAACAACGCTCCTCAGAGGTCTATAGGCTTTTCAGTTGTATCCAGTCCCCACAGGATGGATCAGTATGTTTCTGCTAAAGCACCAGCTTGAGGGATCTGTTACAGAAACACGAGAGGGTGTTACGTTTCAGGAAAAGATGACGAGAGCAGGGGGAACTCGCTACCTTCGATGGTACTGGCAACATTCAAGTTGTGTCCTGTGTCTTCTATCTGTAGTCTATGCGCTGCGGTACCTCAGCCCCATCAAAACAGGGTCTGCTCTTCCCTCACACGTTACCCTGCTGATCTGACTCTCCTCCAGAATACAGAAAGGTCATTTCTGTTGAAGCTGTCAACTCCATGAAAGGATCGAGGAAAGGTACTGAGGTGATCTCAGTAGAATAGAGGGGCAGTTTATCAGCCAGAAAAAAAAGTGACTGAACACTGGATAAAAGAGAATGAGTAACAGGGAGAAGGTGAAGTCCTGGTTTTCTCCATGTCGGTCTCTAAGTGAGCTGCTGAAATCCGTGAGAGATGCCCACCACTATCCACATCGCAAAATCTCCTTCAGAAAAGCACCCTAAGGAAGATGATTTTCTTCACTAGAGAATGTAACTGCTGCTTATGAGCGACAGGTCTCAGCCTCCAAACTCCAGCAGGCTGAGAGGAACACCAGGCTGAAAGATCTTGGCACCAGGGAGGTGAGAGCTACAAAGACAGTGCAGAATATTCTGATTCTCAGGGCTGTTGGTTGGTTGGTGAAAAATGTAAAAGATTACACTTGACATAATCTTGCTTTACCCCCAAATTTTTGAACAAGTGCTGTCAAAAAGGTGGCTGTCACACAGATTAAGTTTATTAAAGCCACATGAAGAAATGAAAACAAAAGAGATGATCCAAAGTCACCCTGTATTCTTTTCTCAACAGTTGCATTTCATCTAGAGGAAAACAAAAGGCCAAAATAATGTCTGCTACAAACAGATATGCTCTCTGTGAAATAAATGCACCCACTTATGATCTGCTTGCATTAAATCTGTTACCGGATTTTTATGAGATTTGGCAAGTGCGATGCTATCTGTTAATATCTGAAGGTGGGAGCGTCCTGGGAGTTGTCTGAGAGGCTTGCAAGACTAGATCTGATCATATCCACCCACACTAATTAACACATTACATAAAAGCACAACAAGTTTCTCTTTGCAAACATCAGAATCACTTGCCCAGGCACTTTCTGTGAAGAACTATAGGGATGGACTCTGACACTTTTTAACCTCAACAGAACAAGGGATGAGTAGGTAGGGTATAGCTCCCAGTGTCTGGGCTCACTCCTTCTCCTGTATAAAAACTATAACAAGGGATCTTCTACTTCTTCAAAGATGGGAGCAAGTAAAACTGGAAGAGCTCAGCTAATTTCATATGAAACTCCTACGACCTGCTCCTACAGCTTCACCTAGATTCCTCCAGCAGGATAATAGATGTATATGCTGCATTAGATTTACTCCAGACTCTTTGTATGACATCTGGCTTCAAGATGGTGGCACTGAAAAGTGCAGTAATGACATAGGAAAACAGAATGAAAAAAAAAATAATTGTGCAGTGGAAAGCAGGAGGCAGTGGAGGGAGCAGGGAAAACCAAAATTAAAGTAAGTCAAAGGGCGGAAATTCCTTTGAGAAGGCCTTAGGCTTCAACAAAGCTTGTCCACATTTGCAGCACTTCAAGATTACCCAATACTAACCTTATGTGAAAAGGGACAGTAGACCTCAGCAGGCATTCCAGAGGAGCCCTTCTGTAAAAAAAAAAAATAAAGCCTGCAAATGTATCCATCCAAATTTGCAAGTAACTGGATGGAGAGAGCATTCTATCTCGCAACACTCGGGAGAGAAGAAACCTCTTACCCAACTCTTCCTTACTATCTGGAAAAGCAAAGTCAATGTTTTCCTCATTCTGTTTGCCGCATACCTCTCCCCCGCTGTGACTGCTATTTGACCTGCTGGCCGCTCATAGACCCTGAGGGAAAGAGAGGCAAGTTTGTGTGTGTGTGTGTAGGAGAGGAGTGAGATGACAGTCTCAGCTATGTTCTGACTTGCTTATGTTCATTAGAAAGAAATCAACAGCACTTAGTATGTAAAACAACCTCTGAAGACAGGAACAGCTTTTATACAATGCAGGAAAAGAGCAGATTCACCTAAGAGACAGGATTTGGGGATGAATGCGGAGTTAATTTCAATGCGTGTACTAGTTTTCACCTCACTGTTGCATTAGGATGTCATTAATGAATAGAGTCTCCGCATAAAGGTTTAATTTAAGGGGACACTGCGGGGTGCCCTCTTTCACCAATTCTGTTTGCTCTTGCATCTACAAGCCTGACTGTGAGTAATGAGAAACTAAAAAGGATTAGAGTGCATAAGGGGAGGTACGTATAAGCATCCCGTCCCCTCCCAAGCATCTCTTGATAAATATAGTACCTTCAGTATTCCTGGCAGATCCTGGAAGGGTTCTCCCTTCATTGCACTTATGTTTTCAATGAACTGGCTTTCTTCTCAAAAAACTGACAAAAAATAAAGCTGAAAGTATCTATTAAGGCGGGCATCAAAATCACAGAGATCAAAGTTTCTTTTTGTCCTCTCCAGAGAGCCTCAGACATCTAGGAATTCAAAACAAAACTCCATTGTAAGAAACCTTTTCAAAGCTGGCACGGTGCTACAGCTTATACGTCCTGCACTGACGCGGATCCGAGAGCTCCTCAGCACAGCCACGCAGGCACAAACAGTCACATCGCTGCACCGAGCAGTTGGTCTCCATTCTACACGGCAGAACCAAAGGAACATCTCAAATACAGCTCACAGCTTTTCTGCTGCAACTCACATCTCCCTCAGGAAGTGATGAATTTCAGCATATGGATTTTTTCCCCTTCTAAGTTTTTGTATAGAACCTCTAGTTTCATGAACAAATACTGCTTTTTCTTTCTGTAGCATGTACCATTTGAATTTGCTGAGCTTTTGACAAACTTTTAGGTAGTCAGACTTACAACTTTTGAGGTAGGGAAACACTAGAAATATCTGCTTTGCAGGTCAGGTGTACCTTGAAATTATGCAGCTTGCCCCAGGTCACACAGGACATCTATTGAAAAGCTTGAAATTCAAGTCAGGAGCCCTAAATTCCCTCCTTTCACCACGTGGCGTTCCTTGAGGCGCCTCATTCGAGTGTTCTCCAGTCAGGTTTGCTACTTGCCTGGTATTGCAATTACATTAATTCCTCTTTTAGTAGTGTTCCAATGTGTTTCGACTACATTACTATGCCTAGTGCTGCACACTGCATCTGGCATAGGAATGCAGTGCTGCTTTTACTAGGCTGTCAAATAGAATATATCATTACAAAAATAAATAATGTCTAGCTGCTTCCGGCATTTCGGTCCGAGCAGTATTTGTCACTTTTGGCTGATCAATGCCTGATTCAATGCCCCCCCCCAAAACAACGGGTATATTCCCACTTGAATTCAATGTGCATTTAATCAGGTCTTTGCTAACTGTGCTTCCAAACTTCACATTTCATGAGCACCACAGTACTGTCTCTTCTATTTTTATAGCATTATTCCACTTACTTCACTGTGCAGATTGATACAATGGATTTTCCTCTGCATGGATTATCTCAGTGAATATGTGTTTGTACAAGCAGCCTCTAGTTTTAGTTCTAGATTTAGTTCAACCCCAACGTGATGCTGCCTACATGCATGGCAATCTGGGATTAATGCTAAAAATATATATATATTTTATCATAAATGAACAAAAATATTCAGAAAGACAATTACATTTCATATATGAGTTCAGTGACAGAATCCTCCATTATTCAAACTGTCTGCTCTTCCGCCTGAGCACTCCTCTCCAGCCTTCCCAGTAAGGCAGCTTTCTTGGGCCCAGCACAGTCCTTCCAGACAGAAGTCCCGGGTGGCCTTTAACAAATCAAACATCGCTCCACAGTTCGCCCCTTCCCTGGTGTGAGCTGGGCACAGCTCCGTCAAGAGACGTAAAGTGAAAGAAGGGAAGGAATCTTCCATTAACTGTCCATAACTTTCAGTTCTTCAAAGTATTTTGGAAGTTCCCCATTCAAAAAGCTGAAATGAAACCAGTAGCAGTTAGTAATTGCAGTTCCTCTGAAGAGAAGGGATGAAGTGTGGGGTGCGATGTGCTGCCTCTCAGCAGAGACAGCCTACAGACAATTTAGAAACAAAAATTACATCTTAAAACTATAAGCAGATTTAACAATTGAACTCTAAAGAATGAAACATCATATAAACATTTCACACTTTTTTGTTTTTTTCTTTCCAGAGGTCCATAGTCTACTCATTCAGTCCTGTGCAAAGGTCACGTTACTATGGATATGACCTGCAAGAAATGTGTTGCCTCAGAGCAGTGCAAGTCACATGAACAGGCGACAAGCCAAGACTGCTGATTCACAGCCCTGTCAGGATTTTCATGCTTGTGTTGGCTTCACTGAAGAACAGTCCTTGCACCATCAAGTCTATGTTCGCCCTTTGAAAGTGTTCATGCAGGTGTAGCTCCCAGAAAACTTGTGGATTTCTTCAAGTGCTGCCTGAGGGAGAATGCTGCAGGAGAAGCAGGAAGAAAATAAGCAGAGCAGACAAACCTCTTTGTCTATTCTAATAAGAGGATGTGTAAATATGTGTTATGTACACACATACATAAGTACATATATTCTCAAAAATCAGCTAGGGAGAGCACACAGACAAAACATGTGTCAGCATCCCGCTATGAGCAGGCCTAAAGGGAGAAAGTTATATCAAGTCACTCTTTCTCTACAGAAATAGTTATCCAAAAAGGACTGTAAAAACTGTAACCTGGGAGATACCGTCATATTTTATTCCTCTCAAATACTGCGCAGAATCTTGCACTACGAAATAAACAAATTTAAAGTGAGTTCTCTGGTTAACTTGCCATCTATTTGTGCCAGGCACATGGCCTCCTTATCATACGGTATGCATATAGATCTAATTTCCTTGCAGCTACTGTATTGTAATGTAAAATGAATGATTAATTACAAGAAAGGAGAAACAGAACAGCCCTTTTTCAGCCTGTAGAATTTCTGGGAACTTTTCAGAGTATCCCAACTTTTACATTTAGAGCAAAGCATTTATTGTGAATTATTTTTTCTTGTTTGAAATGCAATATTGTAATTCTTTTCCACAGAAATCTCACAGCGTTGTTTCAGTTCCTGACGGAAGCGGGTTTTCCAAAAGCTTTAGTGCAAACTCTCATGCAAACTCTAATTTAAATGTCCTTTCTCTTTACTTGTTTCAGGATATGAAGTTGGGCCTTTTCTTTCCTTAAAGACTTTAAAATTCCTGTCCTAACCATACATGATTTTTTTTTAATAGTTTCATTGCTTTAACACAAGCAATGCTCTCTAAATACTGTTCTGCCTTGGTGGACAGACACAGGAGCGCAAGCCACGCTTGCCTGCCTGGCTACGCTATTGCTGGGCAGAGGAAATATTTACCTTTTGAGGATGACAAGAACGTGCATTGTCCATGGAAGGAGCAGGAAGGCTTGATTCATCTGAACAGCTTCTACCGTCCTCCTAGCCACTGTCTCTGGCTTGAGAGGAGGAAAAAGATTAGGGAACCTGAATAAATAGAGTAAAAAATAATTATTTGTTAATCAAACTGCTTCTTTAAGATATCACCTTCCAAGCCCTGTTGCTCACTAAGCTGGTACTGGTTGCTGGCATTCAAACATGCCCCAAGCAGGCTGGAGGGAGCAGAAAGTTCCAGTTCCAGCCAGAAAGCTGGAGAGCAGAAAGCCCAGTTCCAACCAGTACTCCTGGGTTAGCTAAATGGTTAAGAATGTCAGTGCCTTTAGGGTGAAGTGGCAGGCTGCATTCAGAACCTTAGTTCAGGGATTTTCTTAAATTGTATGCAAACCAATATGAAAATGCTGTCTGTTCAGTGTTGGTGTTTTTCCTCTTCCTCTCTGTTGCTCTTTGCTTGATTCAAATTCTTGACAGGTGAAAGACAAATATTTTCCCTCGTTGCTTTAAATACCAAACATAAGGCTTTTCTCAGCTCAAGCAACAGTTTGACACTGCATGTTTTCTTGACTAATAGAGCATAAACTATACAAATAGGTTATTTTGTCCATTGTAAAGGATTAATTTGGTCAGCCATGAGCCTTTGAATTTAGCTTGTTCTCTTAGATGGAGGTAAAAAGGAGGTACTGATAGCCTTACTTCGCTAAGTGTCTGTCATTCTTTTCAGTGGGAAAGACTGAAGTATTTCAATGAATAAAGAAGGAATCTGTGCTGTTAATTCTCAAGTAATTTGTAGACTGTTCCTTTTGAATGACTTCAATTTTCAGATTGCCTTCCCTCCCTCTCTAGAGGCTGCATGTGGCCCAAATATGCTCGGGGAAAAAGAGCTTGCAGTTTTCTCTGCAGAAGCAAACATCTCTCAGCACAGGCAGGCTGTATGAATCCGCCAGCAAACCCAGGAACCAGTCTGATGGGTCCCAGGAGGCCTAGAGTGACCCTCTGTTCCCAGGCAGCCAAATGAGACATCAAATTCTCTTAACTAAATGAAGCATTAATTAGGAGTGTATTCTGATGATTCATTTAAAATGAGATGCTTTCTTCTAGTTCCCCTGGACTGACCTGATTCTCATGCCCTGAAACATCTCCGTGCTGGTGTGGAAGGGCAGGACTGTTGTGGCGTTCACCCCAGGACAGTCGAGCAGCCCCAGGGTCAGGCTCTCCATAAAGGCGAAGGACGAGGCTTTGGAGGTGCAGTAGTCAATGGCTCCAGGGATGGCTGACAAGGCCAGGACAGAGTTCAGGCAAACAATGTGTCCATTCTGCAACTCCAGCATCCTTGGCAGGAATGCTTTGGTGGTCTGAAGAACAACAGAGTGGGGGGAAAAAAAAAAAAAAAAAANAAAAAAAAGGTTTGCTCAGCAGAGATACAATAAAAACAATAGTTACTGGAAAAAAAACAAAAAGGTGACATGGAGACAAGAAGCTCAACTGTGCTGTTCATTATGCTAGGAAAGGAGTGGGAGAGTACCTTGTTGCTTTGTCATTTTCCGAAAGATTCTGAACAGGCAAAGTTTGTGTAGAAACAAAAACCAAATCTCTCCTAGCACCTAAGGAAGCAGTACCCACAGATAAAGGCCATGAAGAGGATGCTTTGCGTGTTTAGGAACTTCTTGTAGAGGACAAAGCCTTCAACAAAGTGACGAAATCACAAGAAACTCTTTTTTAAAATTTATTCCTATTAACTAATTCAGAATGGAATGAGTTTCACACTAGCTTCCTTTCCTGAGCAATGTAGCCTCACTCTCCTCTGATGTTCCATGCACACCACTGTACAGAAAAATAGCCTCTGTGTGCTCCAGCTTTCTCAAAAGAAATCAGATGTTTTACTGAAAATCCCAGAATGGGGATCCATTAGCATCAAATATTGTGTTACTACTGGAAAAATTAATTTTTTTAGACTTCTTTCCTCTGGCCTTTGCCCCTCACATTGTTTGTTCTGTCTCCTTTTCATGTCAGACTGATTTTATCAAGCACCATTTAGAAAGGCCTCACAGCAGCCAACAGTTTACCGGCAGTAATCTGTCACTCTCATTCCCAGTTCTGAATACATGTGACAGAAGAGCTCATCTTACCCAGAACTGTCCCAGGGTGTTTATGTGCTGTGATTTGAGCAGTGCATCATCATCGCTGTCCATCAGGCTCTTACCATGGACCACAGCAGCATTGTTCACCAGGATAGTGATATCGCCCACCTGCAAAAAAAGCAAACGACTCGTTACAACCAATATCTCTCCTCATGAATCTGCAGTCACCGTTATATCTGAATAGCTGTTATTGCCTAAATACATTATTATTTTCATAGCTTTTGACATTCTGGCCTATAGGCCTTGTAACCCTTCTGGATCACTTAAAACAGGTAGCTAGACTTTGTACAACACAATCTGGATGGTCACCCATCTTTTTTCCCAATATATATATATTTTTTTCCCTCATCAAACATTCCTAAATTCTACCCACAAACAGCGTTTCCACAGCCACTAACCTTTTCCCGCACAGCTTTGGCTTGCCGATAGACCTCCTCTCGATTTCCTACATCACAAATGAAATAATGGCATTCCGTCCCCATCGTCCTGATTTCCTCTGTGGTCTCCTTCAGGCATTTCTCAGTTCGACCCCACAGGATGATCTGCAGCGAAAAAACCTTTTGTTAGAGTCAAACTGCTTCTGCTTCAAATCTAAAATAATTAAAACATGCTTCTAACTTCAACAATTTGATGAACTTCTTTGATGTGTTTGCACTGCCAGCCCCGTTGCCTTGTTTCATTTAAGACTAACAATGATTTTCTATTACACGGGGATGGGACTTGAGTACTGTGCTGGCAGCTGTATCCCACTGCTGACACGTTATTTACAGGTTCTTCACAAGCAACACAATAGCTGACACAAAAAATCAGCTCTTTAGCCTAACATGACAAATACATGAAACACTTGGCAAATTTTCTGTATCACGAAATTTCAAACCTATCCCTGCTTTTGCTGTACACATACACAGAAAGATAAATTTATTCTAAAATCCCAGACCTTCCTCTATATCTGGTATGTTATTTTGTCCTTGTTTTACATTTGGAGGCAATATCTGCTCTGCAGTAAAACGTGTTTTTTCAGCATATCATATGTAAGTATTTGTAATGCTATTTGCAGGCTGGTGCCCTGGGTGCATTTCAAACAAGAGGTTCATCCTAATACAGGCATTTAAAGTGAGCAAGTTCAACCATGAACTTATTTTGCAACTAATATATGCAAGATTTCACCTGCCACTCCCATTTAACACAGCAAAAGTGATACGTTACTTCTCGTACAAAGAACAATTCTGAATATCTGGGGAAAAAAAAACATTCAAACCTTACAGCATGGATTTAATGTAGAATGAAGACATAACCAGCACAACCCTACCTTTATTTCTACCCCATCACAGAGGTCAGAAACAGAAATAACTTGAAAAGTTACCAGGTTCATTAACTTTCATTGTGGGGCTTTATCCAGCATGATTTTTTCCTTGTGAGACAACAATATTAGTCTCAAGTATGAGATCATTGTTCTACCACTGTCTTTCAAACATTAATCTACAGCTACATAGACTTAACCAACATTTTTTTCCTAGTGTATAGCCTTATTTTCTACTTCTTTGAAGGCTACCAGAAGGAATATAATCTCATCTCTCTGTTATCTAAGACATCTACATAGGAATCAATCCATCCTGTTTGCTCTTCTAGCTGAGTCTTCTCAGCATTCACCATGTCAGAAAATGTCAAGACCTGCAGTATTCCCACCCCACAACAAATCTCTTGCGGAGAGATTTAACATGCTTATTTTTAAGGACTAGTTAAGCTTATCTCGTAACTGCTACTAAAACTAATCCCTAGCAGGGTCAAAGAGCTCCTCCAGTGCAACTACGCAAGGTTAAAATGCAGAAGCACCTGGGTCCTCAACCATTTCCTAAATGAGTTAAATTTACAATTAATCCCATTTATAAATCATTGGTACATCTGTGGACATACACAGACACAGACTAATAGACCTACGTTCTCAAAATCACCCAAGTACTAATGAGTTGGTTAACCAGAAACTTCAGAACACGTATAAATATTCCAGAGCCATTTCATGGGAAATCTTATCTCAGGGGAAGTAATTTTCAAGGAAAAAGCTGTGACTAGACTTAAAAACTGTAAGAAAGCATATGGCTAAAAATGGGACTTGTGTACCGACCTGTCTTCAAAGTCTCAGCCCATCACCCTTTGGCATCTACACAAAGCCTGTAGAACCGATGGCTATTTACTCGCTTCTGAACTCAGAGCTAGACCGGGTGAAATTTCTTATCCCTGCTCTGGAGACTTGAAGGCAAATCAAGAACACGTGAGAAATTTCACAAGCTTTCAGGAAATATTTACAAAATACTGTTGAACTACAAGCATGCATACTCTCCTGCTCTTTCACAACCTACATCTCTGCGGAAAGGGAATTAAAAAACCCTGCAAAATGTCAACTGTAAGCACCAAATCTGATGCCCATAGAGTTTGCATCAGCATTAACTTCAACCTCTTAGCAGGATTGGATCAGTCAAATGAGACACTAAACAACCCACAAGTTGAAGAGTGATGCAATGCAGGAGAGGAAGAGAAATAAGGTGTCAGACAAGGGGAGGAAGGCAAGAAACGGCCCTCACGTACGTAGGACTCTGGGGTTTTACACTGCTATTGCAAAATAAAAAGTAGAACCCTGACTTCAATCTCTTTCAAACATCCATACAGCCTCCTGCTCCCAAGAGCTGCCACTGATGCACTGAAGGTCAGGAAATACATGGAAGAATAGTTAAGCAAAGGACGACCTGTCAAAGGAACATCTGTCTGTGATGCAGCTCTTGGACATAATATTTTTTTATGCCCCAACAGTTACTTGGGGACCTTTAATATCCTACAGGCAAGTCCTGTAAGGTGACCCCATTAAAATCTGGGCCACCTGGGGAAGGCCGAATTTGCTGGTTATCCTGCTGACAGCATTCACTTCAGTACTGACTTTTTCCCTGGGAAGTTTTCGTGTCCTTGACACTGTTCACACTCAGGTGAAGGCTCCAGCCTGCGTAAAACAAAAGCAGTAAATAAAGACTATTCTTTCGTGAGAGGTGAAAGTTCCCTAACGACACAGTGGGAAGTGAGGTTTCCTGCCGTCATTTCTGCTACTTTTTACAGATGGATAAAACTCTCAACTCAATACAACAGGCTTTTGGTCCAAATTCAAGCTTGCCTGCTCCTACAAGATCATATGAGACTTTCAATTTCTCTCGTACATCTGGCCAAATTAAATTGGCACAGGCTTCCCTCTGGCCTCCGAGGAGAGGAGATCTTACGGAGAGACAAGATTTCTAGTTGCTGCATTAACCTCATGGTTAAGGTTTCTGTTGCTCCTGAGCTTGATCCTTACAGAGGGCTTTGGCTTAGTGTTTCTGTGTAGGCAATACTTATTTTCTGTTCGTTTGCTTGTAGCAGTTTTCACCGATGTTTTTCTAGGTCCTTATTCCACTATCGCCTCCTGAGATTTTCTACAAACCTATTCATCAGTCCTTGGTTCTCCTGAATTCACCTCCTTCTGCAGAACCCGTAATTTGACAATTTGCTGTTTGGCTCTCATAAGGTTGTATTATTTGTAACATTCTCACTAAACCATTCAACTAGACAGCTCAAGAGTTGGGGATAATCACGCACATTCTCAATGCTCCTGAACAAAAATTTTTGCTCTTTGTTGAGCTGCTGAAGGACTGGGCTTGGGCCTGTGTTTTGTTGATGCCCCATGAGCTCCACATGGCCTAAACACGGGCAGTTGGCACCTCCCTTTATATGCAAGCAAGCATGTATTTTATTCTTCGCTCAGTCAACATCAAGAAAGGGACCATGTAGCTTCATCCTGCCCTAGTCAGGATTTGAAGGCTCTGCATTTGTAAGGACTTCAGATCTGCAGGTTAGGAAATGGCCCATTTTACCAGGAAGCACAATCGTCAAAATGTAGACAGGGGTCTCAGAGTCTGGTCTGTGCCTCCTTTCCTTTTTTAGTTTAATTCTAAATTGGCAATAAGTGTGTCCCAGTTGGAGGTTAAGTCCTGGAGAGAATGACTCTTACAGACACAGAAGTTCCTGTCTGGGACAAAGGAAAATGCAGAGGAATAAAGGAAAAAAGAAACACGGCGTTCCTCATTACGCAGCCTGTCAGGATGCTGCACAGCCACTCATTCACAGTAATTTAATGGTGGATAGAGGAATATTTAATTTATATTTCGGATAAGTTCTTGGACAGACAGTTTTCCGTCCTGGAAAGATTCCAGCCCTTATTTCTTCTCCTCCTTCACCTCTCGTCATCCTCTCCCGCCTGCCCCTCCCCGCTGCACCAGACACGCTCTCCTTTCCAAAAGTTACTGACCAGAAAATTGTCGAGGGCAGGAGCCCAGCGAGGCGGTTAATCCCCGCTGCGGCAGACCTGCTCCTACCCCGGGGTTACCTCGGGGTGACCCCGCGCTTGGCAGTCGGGAGGCAGGTGGAATGTCAAAGCAATCGCTTCTGCTCCGGGCTGCGAGCGAGAGGCGGTGAGAGCCCCGCAGCAGCAGGGCCGGGGGCTTCCTGCCACTGGACATGGAAAAGACTAGATTTATGATGACAGAGGAACTTAACACGCCCTCCTCTTAATTAACTTTAAAGTAGGCAAGGGCTGTGACATCACAGCTGAGGGCAGATTTTCCCAGGATTTTTACAAAACAAACCTTATCTGCAGATCTCCCCTCTGGCAAGTCACAGGACTCCTTATCTGGCCTTAGGAAAATCATCCCAGGCAGAGTGGCAGGCTCAGTAGTGGCTGCATCCTCCACTCCCAGAGGACTCGTTTAACTCTGGGTTTAATCTGCTAATGAGACGCGCGCTGAGGTCGGAGGGGAGGCAAAGGGAAGGTTTTAGCTGCTGTTGTACCAAGGCAAGACTTTCTACAAGAGGCCTGCACTGCCTACTTGCCAAAAGCCCCAAACCTGACTGCAGGTTTAAATCCTGATTTTCACCATAACACAAGTGAGAGTTATGTTTTTGACCACCACAAAATCAGATAAAGCCACTAATTTATATAAACTGGTCTAGACTGAAACTGCTATCAACCACAAAATGCACACATGACCTATGCTTCCAGAGCCTTAAGTACATTATTGGTGCAGGAGATGAGGTTGGAGCTAATTTGACATCATTTACGAGGCTATTCAACTTGTTTGGTCCAATTTTATTGCTAGCACAGTTCAAGAACAGCAGCAAAGGAATGTTGCCCTTTTACATCGTCAATTAATTTGGCACGGTATCTTCAGCAAACCCGCTGTGCTAGACTTTCACTCCAGTGAACTAGACCAGTGTTGGAAAAGTGTCCCACAACAAACGCATTTCTGAGACTGAACATGTGCCATTTCTTGACGTTCCCCTTGGATTATCTGGGTTATATTTTAGCGAAGTTGTTTACTCTTAGTCTTTTCCAACACAACAACGTGTATTGCGATTAGCAGCTATAACCCCCATTCCGAAAGATCCAGCATGTTGCGATTCGTGAAGCAATTCTCTGTATCAATTTGAAGACACTGAAAGATTAAAGCGTTGCAGAGAGACAGGGACGTGCCCTTCCTGCCTGATCTCATTATTGCTGCCTCCACAAATCAACCACAACTCTTAGCCACAGATCAGCAGAGATAGGAAGTAGTTGGTAGGTCAACACATTTCATTCCCCCTTTCAACCTCCTTCCTAGTCCAGCGAAACAAAAGTTGCTCTGTTTGAGTTGGTCTCTGTAATTGCACAGCCTGCCACCTTTGTTCAAACACAGAAAGCCTTTCTGCACCTAACACTGAAAGTTCCTGCATACTTTTAGGAAGTACAAAGTGTAGATAATCCACTGAAGTATGGCAATCTTAGCCCCATATATTTACAAAGCCTGGTAGTACTAACTCACAGTTGGTCCTCCAAAGAAATGCATTCCAGTGTGTCCCGTAATCCCGGCGGAGTTTTGCATATCGTGAGAACAAGAGGCTCAATTAAATCCTACAGCCTCCAAAGCTTGTCAATGGCAAAGGGTTTTCTCCTCCACCCCTTCCCCTCTCTTGCCCCAGGGCAAAGGCAGACAAGTCCTTTCAGGAGTTTTTCGTGGGAGAGGCAGGAAAGACAGATTACTGGGAGAGCGAAAGGTGCGGCCCTTCGGTGTGAAAAGCCAATCTTTGCTTTAGAAAGGGAAAAAAAGAACCTTTTGATGCCTGAAGTGGGTCAAAATACTTAACCCAGCCCCCTTAGTGACACTTCTATAAAAGTGAGCAAACAAAGCAGGCCAGTGGCAAAATTTTCTCAATTCGCACAATGGAAAGCGAATATCAAAGCTGCAGGAAAGGTTACAGGTAAGAACAGGAGAAATCAAGAGAGTAAGCCCATTTGCCTATTTTACACACAAACTTTTGTAGATTAGTATTTAGAAGCTGTGAAGACATTAAGCCATAAGAATTTCAATGAAATTTAATCCTGCCAACAAGGTAAACACAAAACACAGACTTTATAATGACTGGTTTGAGTTAAGGCCAGGAGTAATATACAGTAATAAGATTAAAATTCAGGTGTAAAGAGTCTTCAGGAGACTAAAAGAGTGAATTCCAACTCCTTCAGTCTACAGTCAGAACTTTTATTACTTTATATGTTGACCTAGCGCTCGATGGATTAACATTATTCACCCAAACCACAGTCAGTTCCAATTGTACCCCACTCACTCTTTTTTTTCCTCTGAAGGGAGCACAACAGCACCTAAAAAGCCATAGAGAACTACATAACTACCTATCTCCCATTTAATAGAGGCCTTCCTTAGAAAGAAAATTCGTCATTTTCTATCTTCATTCAGGCATTTAAGAGCAGCTCCCTGTAAAGAAGTGAACAAATGCCTCCTGTTCTCACAGCCAGGACTATTTAAGGACAGGTGGCCCCACGCTGACTTTTTTTCCAGTGGTTTTTCCAATTGCTTTCGTCTGCAACACGAACCGTCACTCCAGACTGCCTTGGGAGCAACACTTTTCAGCTCTGTCCTACCCAGCAGTTGAGGAAGGGGAAGGGTTGGGGTTGTTTGCAAGAAGAGGTCACGCAGGAGTCAGCCTTTACAATCCTATTAACGCTGGGACAGGGTCAACCGGAGTGCACGTTCCAACAAAAGCACCAAGTGGCCACAGGCTGTCACCCTGCAAAGGTTCATGGAAGCATTTGTGGGGGAAAAACCGACAGATTTTTTAATGGTGAATGTCTGCCACACCATGTGTTAGAACCGGCCTCTGCTCCAGGGAACCAAAGCACACAAAGAAATATCCAGCAATAAAATTCTCTGGCTGCAAAGCAGGAAAAAGTGGCATATCTAGGGGGTGGGGAGGAGGGGTAAGATTTTTTAAGTTATATATTTGAGGTAAGGCTTTGAAGATATCTACCAGCAGAAATATAATACCCCATCCTGTAAAAATAACCGGTGTGCCGCCGCCTGCATTTGCTTGGCACGCCAGTCCTATAACCCAGCGGCATATGAAAACGTGCGGAGATCTCAGGAAATTGTGGGAGGGGAAATATGCAGGTGCAGAAAGCGCTTTTGTACTGCAAGCCCAGCAGACAGGATGGAGGGACGGAAAGTCAGTATAAATAACATTTCGGAGGAAAAAAAGAAATTACTGTTTCTGCCTGATAAAAACGCCATGGGCCAATAGGGCACTTGAGCACAGTTGAAGGTTTGCTGTTTGCACATTTTCCTTCCAAAATTCCGCATTATTATTGTTACTTACCGCTCAGGGTTAAGAGTGCTTAAAATGTGGCAGGTTAAACGTTCATGTTATATAGTTAAACATTTACTATGGTAGAAAGTTATGTTGACACTGAATGGTAAGAGTGTTTGTTTTTGTAAAGCTAAAAACAGTCAGAAGTTGAGATCATAGGGTAACGTTAGAAGTAAAGGACGTGAACTTTAAAACGTGAATCCAACACTGTTATTTCTGTCATCTGACTGGGTGAAAGTAACTCCTACAATTGCCTGGTTCAACCAACAGTTAACTGAAAAGTCTGCTACTTCTTAAATAAGAGACTGGAAAAATCAGACCTAGCATAAATTTATGGAAAAGAAGAATTAAAGAGCTACCAACTGGGTACCAACAGAACTGGATTATCTTTTCGAGTTTGCCTTTTTATTTCTGAGAAGACTTCTGTGCCTAATCTTGAAATGTAGAGAGGTTTTGCAACAAAAGCAAACATGGAAACCTAAAGATGAATAACATTTCTAATGCTGTCATTATGAACTATCCTCCAGAAAGGCCTAAAACATGCTCCAGATCATCAACATGCATAATAGGATGCAGCTCTTGACTGAAAAAGTAATTTCTCCCATGCAGAGAAGCAGCATTGGGAGTTAAACCAGCCTACAGCAAATACGCGTATAAACAGCACTAGCAACAGCTCCAGACACGCTCCCCTAAAAGTCTCCTTTCTTTGCATCCAGAAAGAGAGAATTGCTACCATTTTAGAACCATCTAAGAGCTGACAAAAGGAGCTTTTCTACTAAGTATTTTAGTCCAAGAAATAAAGGACACTGCTTAGAAAGAAAGCTTCAATATTTAAATGCTTAACTGGTTTCCTATCTTTTTATGTACCCTTCAAATGCTATTTTTTTAACGGCGGCTGTTGCTATGCAACAGGGCAGAATTTCTAAAATCTATTCATCTGTTGTACAAATGACAGTTTTCAGGCCATATTTAACTCTCTCAGCCTATTAAGCCAAAGCAGGAGGCTGGGAATGGGAGGACCGTAAGCAGACATCCCCAGAGGGGTACAGCGGGCCTAAAAACGGCCTTTCGCTGATTACACCAATTTTTTCAACACAGCGCTAAGATGAAGTAGCTACCCAGCTTATAAAAACATGGAAAACAGCACAGCTCTGCTTGAATAAAATGATATCGAAATGCAGAAACGAAAGTTACGATAATTACTTTTATCCAGAATTGATCAATTCTAATCAGATGCTTATTTAAACTAGAGGGGCTGCTCAGGCAATGGCAAATCAAGCTCTAGGGTATTGAGAAGTTACAGCTCCCTGAGAGTTACCGTCCTTCGGATGTGATTGCCTATCACACACATGCTTTTAGGCCACTACAATGCAAAGTGAACTTAATGCACTTCAACATGAACATAAAATCAATTAAGTTATAACAGAATATGAGATAAGCTTTCCTTTCCAGTAAAATAAACTATATCAAGTAACCTGGTCAGTAACTAGGATTTAGCTGAGGGGGCAGTAACATAATATTGAAGCATAATACATAATATTGAGGCATATTGATTCCTTAATGTGCTCACAGGCAGTAACAAGCACAGCTCTATGTCACAAGGCTTTTCTACCTGCCAGGAGATTGCAGAGCACCGGGGATCTGTCAACTGCTTCTATGAAGTGTGCGAAATTCAGCCCTAAAAACCAGCCCTATTTTTGGTTGACTCGCATGCACTGTAGAACAATCTTTACTTCCACTGAAAAATATTGACAGGCACACGAAAAGACTAAAATAATGGAACTAACGGACAGGACTTGCAGGAGTGCTGAGGGCAGTGGGAAATCTGTAATGTATCGTCATCTGGGAATTGCATTTGGAAGCCTAGATCCTGATACAAATAACGTGGCTTGGCCTAAATCTGTGACTCGAAAGCAAACCAATAATATTTTAATTGTTTTCACTGATTCTAGTGGCTAAAGCAGCCATTCTGGCTTCATGTGTTGCAGAACAGTTCATCCCGATTATGCTGATTCCCTTTGAGATGGATCTGTTTTTCAATCTATAATCAGCATTCTGGTTATTTGCTTGCACTAACAATATCAACAACACAAAACACTGTTCTTGTAATATAAACGGTTAAGAATTTTCTATCTTTTATTTTCCCTTTCAACTCAGGAAAAGAAAATAAATTCACTTTATAGAGGATGCTTTTCTAAATTCCCAATTTTGCAAAAACACTGGACTAAAATAAGATAATGACAGTGGTCAAACCCATCAGCACGGCAGTTCCTGAGCAGTAAACAAGTGTAACGATGTCGATGTCGTTAGGAACTGGCTGACCCGGCGATGAACTCCGGGCTGTAAAGGAGACACAAGGTGCCAGATCACTACACACACTATAACACATGTACACACTTGTGTGCATACGCGTCCCTACAGCATAAAGGTGTCACAGCCCAATCTGCAACAGTTGCACATCATCAGCAAGGGAAATGAAGCCCTGAAAAAACCCCTTTGATGACGAAATATTTTGCTTTTAAAGAGGTAAACCTCTTGCTTCCATAAAGCACACATTCAGATAGAAACACAACATAGACAATGGTCTCTAAGGGGCCTGGATTAAAATCAAATAACAAGCAACACAAAGAACACTCGGCAACATTGCGCAACCTCAGAGCCCCAAATCAAACAACTCGGTTGAGCGAGACAGGGCTCCCGTCTTTCCCAAGAGGCTTGGAAACGTTCTTACCTCATTTCTGACAGCTCGCGGTGCTCAGAGCCAGCCCCGGTCTATTAGCACTTGTACCAGCTGGATGTCTTTCATACTCCACTTGGAAGCACGACCTCTTCTTCTTAAGGCAGTAAACTGAGTTTTGTCCTCCCTGGTAAGGTTTTGTTTCAGGAGGGAGGGAATTTGAGTTCGTAGTCAAACCCAAGCTGCTGAAAGTGGGTGTCAAGGTTTCCCATTCCCTCTCCAAACCACCAGAGCCAAGTCTCGCCCAGTGAATGTTCTGCTCAGACAGAGGATGTGTCTCTGTTTACTACCAGCAAGGAGATTGAAACCACGGATCTAAGACAAACACTAATTTAATCTTCATGTAGAAAATATCTGAGTGTCCACTGTTATTGTTGAGCAATTATTTTTAAGGGCACAGAAAGGTGAACTGCAAAGTGTCTTTACAACAACATCTCCCACTCCTATTTATTTTAAGTCTGGTATATTGAGGTTTTTCTTAAGGTCCAGCACCCAGAGGTAAAAGATTTTGCTTTCAGTTAAAGTGGTGCAAGTTAATCCACTTCTCAGATATGAAGAAAACATTGGAAATGTAACTTGGGTGTTCCCAGTGATTCAAAGGGCAAACAGAATGAAAAAAACAATTATAATGACTTAAAATACCATGCTTTGTTGAGCAGTAACTCCTGATTCCTTAACGTAGGCCTAGCTATACAGGAGACACTCACTGCTCAGTGAAGCTTCTAAGAACCGCTGAAAAAAGGTTTTGTTGGGTGTGTAGTTCCACTTTCTGATCCAAGCAGGCACTCAGGGAACCTTCGCCAGCAGCTCCAGCCCAGGACTTACTGGGAAAATGATGTATCTAAAAGACAGGCAATACCTACTGCTGCAACCGGTATCTGTGCTGACTGAGAGAAGGAACACTGACCGAATGAGAAGTGAAGCTTGAAATCCATTTGTACCTATTTTATATTACTGTTTGACTGAGAGAAAGGATGAAATATATTAGCCAGGTCACACCAACTGCCACTCTACCTTTGTATGGACTCTTTCTAACCTGTGGTTAAAATTATGTGGTGCTGCAGGATAATCACAGCGCAGAATCTTTTCAGGCATCATTTTTACGCCACCTCAAAATATATATAATTACTGAGAGCCAGATTTATCTCAGACTCACATACGTAAAGCTTAACCGATTTCAGCAGAGCTGCATTTGTGCTTTCAAACGCTATTCTGTTGCCCCAAGTGGAGCACTGACACATCCGCTCAGGCCAGTGTTAGACAACAGGAATCCCCATGTTAATCAAAACAAGTAAGCTCTGTAGCACTGTATTCAATAAATTGTAATTAAGAAGGTGGCAACATAAGGGTGGCTGTCCACCAAATCCTTTTGTAATTATGCATAGTTTATGGCTAAGCTAATAGGATGAACAATTTAAATTAGTTACAAACTCTGCCAAGGTACCCATCTATTCCCAAGTCTATTAATTAGAATCAATTTAATCCCCACTGGGATAAAGGTCAAACAACATGTATTTGACCCTTTTCCACTGGCGTCAGTGTTATCAGCCAATGGATCTGGCAGTGCCTGGGTCTGACTTGTCCGACTCTGCAGAACATTGACACGATGCTTTGAAGAACGGTCTAAAAAGATCTCTCTAATAATTTCTGCTTTAAATTCCTGATAAGCACACAGGTTTAAAAATGCCAGAGTTTGCTCTCTCTCGGTGGTCAGCTCTGAGGCTGTTGTCCTCCGTCTTTAAGATTTTTCCTTTTCAGTCTCGCTTTCCTACACAATCCCTTAAAGAAGCAATGGTATGAGATTTGTATCTTCAATTCAGTCCAGAAATCAGAGTGGAAAATGAACATTAAAAACTAACCGACATGTGTTAACAGATTTTAAAACAAAGACTCAAAAAATCAATAATCATTAGCTGACATTTCCAAACTGTCCAGAAGGAAAAATACAGAATTTCTACATACTTATCCAATTTTATGGGAAGGAAATAATTCCTCTAGAATTAACTGGCTACTTCTGTGGAGTTCATCATCATCATCTATTTGTCCTAGTTTTTTAATGGGAAAAATTAATTTTTAAGAAAACCTTTGTGCTTTCTCCCACAATGTTTGCACCTCTGTAAACATTCCCCCAGACTCTTTATTGTTGCTCTTCAAATCCCAGACCCCAAACCTCCATTGCTGTGATGCCTTTCCAAAAACCTTAAGAGCGGCTCTATGAGTGGTGCTGAAATCCCTTGTTTTACAGTCCCCAGCAGTACAGACTTCTGTGTTTGTATTCAGCTGTTGCCTTTTGGTTTATATCTAGATTGTAAACCCTGAGGTAGGCATCATCTTTTTCTGTTGTCCTTACACAGCACTTTTAGCATCTTCAGGCTAGATAATTTCTGGTGTGTAAGGGGGTTTCTGAGGCAACAACATTAATATATAACCTGATCTTTAAAACTTACCTCAAGATTTCTTGCAGCATTGACACAGTGCTTATATTTTTGTGGGAAGCCTCATTCAACTGTCTTGATGTCAGTCCTCGAGCATTTTAAAAAGGGCTGGATTTTGGTCTCCCTAGGACAACGTTTTCCAATGACATCACTGTTTCCTGGTGTGAGATGACAAGCCTGTCACTCCGCACGTTCCACTCCATTATTTGTTCTCCTGACAACATACTCACTAACAAAAGACAGGTATGCTCTAAATTATAAGCTAAACCAGCTCCAGCCGGAATGCTGCTTCACAGACATCAACAGATCTGATACCCAAAGAATTCTGGCTGTGCCTGCCAACCAGAAACACTTATTCAGCATGTTATCCAACCCTTGGCACTGCCACACATCACAGGCCTAATGCCATTGAAGCCTGGGACTTGAAACAAATATTCTTCTGCCCATCCTTAAATTCAAGCAAAGAAGTCAGCTGCCAACAGGGAGTCATCAAATTGCTGTCAGTCAATAGTCTTTATAGAAAGAAAGCCTCTTTAGAGACCATAAAGTGACTCAAACAATTCTATACTCTCATATTTCACCAAAATGTCCACATGAATATATTCTTTTGCATGACATGGACAAATACTTGCTCTCCAATTCTTTTTGCATGTACTTCTGGTTACTGGTTCATTTTCAGCTCTAGTCACAATACAGTTAATCTTTTATCACACAGCATTGGTGTATGTTATAAAGAAGTTGTTAAAAGGTATATGCTAATTGACAAACCATGACAATAATAGGTCAACATAATTCCTAAAGACCAAAGAACTGTAGAACTATGACCGTAAAGACCAGATGCAGTTGTGTAGATAATGTGGGAGTAAAAACTAATTTCAAAACTTGCCAAATTTTCCATTACTGGCAATACAAGGCTAAATTCCAAGACCTGGTCCCATTTTTTACGTGACCTCTTTGCAACACTCATCCTACACAGCTCTCATCCGTCCCTGGGTGTTCCTTCCTCCACTGACTTCCATTACCATCCCAGTTGTAACTGAACGGGAAGAGGATTGCACACTCCCATGACAAGGTGTCTTCCTAAATGCAGAAATTGAGGTCTGGCTTTGAAAACGTTCTGAAAGGAGCGATAGAAAGAACAGTTTTCAGGGGTGGCTCTTCTGTAACCTGAACAAAATCAGGAGTGATAGAAGCAAAATACAAGCCAAAACGACAACAACAAAAATCTCTGATAAGTTTGCAAAGCAACAGTTTTCAAGTAGTGCCTTCGGGACCTTTGTTCACTATCCCAAAATAATGACTGTATGACTGCGTTTGTGGCATTCTAGAGCTGCCCATCACGTTGCCATCCTGTTCGAAGTACCTTGCAGACATAACAGTCTAGACTCCAGTGCTGACAGAGTGAGGTCATGGCTATCAAGCGGTACATTCCACGCAAGAGCGAAGTTTCCGTTTCTTATTTTGGTTGGTGATACTACCCTCCTTGCCATCTAGTAAGGGCTCTTGTCTGTCCTGATATTCCAGACTGCTCACCCCACCCGCTGCACTAGCACGCAAACCCTCGGAGCCGCACAGCCTCCTGCAATACAGGAGGAGAACATCCAGAGGACAAAACAGTGAGAGACCTTTCAGTGTATTCACGGGGTCATTTCTTGCGCTGTGATGGAAGCGAAGAACTCTCAGCAAGGTTAACAGGGACTGTTCAACTCCACTCTGCAGTACTGTCACACTGACGCAAGGCCAGGGCTGCCCCAGCCTGTTCGGTGCTTTGGAGACATCTCTTGTGCCAAACCAGCCCTGATTCCCTACAATCTTGTTCGTTCATCTACAGCTACAGTTACCAGAAAGGCAAACATCACACAGCTGGAGGGGACAGAAAAAAAACGAAGGAAATGTCTCCTAGACATTTATCTGCCCAAGTCATGTTTGAGGCACAACGGCAGAGCAACGGCTTAAAAGAATGGGGGTAGGGAATGGGAACTGGATGGACTGACATGATCATGCCCAAGAGACTTCCATTCTGTTGGATTGAGAATTTCAGTCTCCATGCTCATCTATCAACAGGAGACACTGTATTTCCATTTGCATAAACCCTGTTTTGATTTATTACTTGCCATCTTCATACCTTTAAATGCAAGATCAAATTTTACAGTAAAAAAGTTGCAGATTTGACAATAACCTTAGTAAGATACAAACACTTGTGATCTTAAGTGAAAACTGCTCGGATACATCGCATTTGTGATTAACAGAACCAGCCTCTGAAAACAGAGTGTAAGACGAAATCCAATGCAGTCTAATTATCAGAGGAAATTTCATATGCTAACACTCTCAACTGACCTATCTTTCAGAAGATTCTAATCTCAAAAATATGGTTATATATCGCCGCCTACCTCCAAAACTCCGTCACTATGTCCATACGCAAGCACTGTGATGACTTTTCCAAGATATACTGCACACCTACTATTAGAATCTGAGTCTATAAGTTATTGCTTCCATTCATCTCTCTGTCTCGGCCTCAGAATTTCACACCTTTGGTAGAAGTGTCACAGAAGGCAGGAAAGAAACGAAATCTCAGATCAAAGGGAACGGAAACTACCACATGTAGGTAAAATTGTCATTAAAATGTTAAGGAAGAAAATAATATGACTGCTTTAGTGTTGCAGGGAAAACGTGCAAAGGCAGCGGTGCTGCCAGAGAGGATCAAAACTCGAGGAGTGCCATATTTGACTTACTGGAAAGCCATGATATGACTGAAAGGAGAATCTAAATCAAGTTCAGTAAAAGCGAAAACTGAAACATCTTGATGACAGACATGAAAAAACCCCATAAGGCAAAACTCCTCAGAGTTCTAAACAACAACTAGCAACCACATGGCATTTCACAGCATCATGTGAGACAAGTACAAAGGTTCCCAACAATTACTCTCATTTATTCCTTCTTGCTAAGATATGTAGAGATTTTACAGACAAGTCACACAAATTAACTACAGTCTATATCTATTTACTGCAATTTCCCCCTCAGCTCTGTATCTTCAACAGTTCCATCTCCTCTTAGCCCATGTCACCTGGTTCATCAGTGCTGCTGCCATTGAGCAGCTTCTGGCTCAACTGCAGCCCTCGAATTAGCTGTGGAAACGGTGGTACTTTAATACCAGAGCTTGGCACAGCAACAAGCCGGCCTAAATAAATAAATAATGAGGCACCGTATTCTAACAGATAACATAAATACACTTTCAGCAAATTGCTTGGGTCCAAAGGTCAGGCAACTTGTTTGCTCTGCCTCCAAGAATTTGTAAATCTCAACATGATGTTTAAACACAAGCATATACAAACATCAAAGTTCAATGCTGACATATTTTACACCTCAAAGCTGTGTGCCAGAATAGCTCTATACCACACAGAGAAAACTGTAATGCATGTGTAAGGAAGTGACAAAACACTGTCCCAAACTAAATGCAAATTTTTCTTGAAATATCTTCCCATTCTGTATTTTCTCCTTCATTCTCTATTCACTCTCATACATCCTCTCTCACATGGGCAAGTATTTATGCAGCTGTCTAATTTCACGATTCCTCCCTTTTATTACCCATAAAGGGGGGGATGAAACTTTACATACCAAGCCTCATTTCAGGGTGTGTGTGTTTTCTGTGTTCCTGACTGATTCACACACAAGGAGACACGTGTACTTATGCAAACATAAGGTTTTGTCACCGGTTCCTGAGCTAGAGAAGGGACACACAAGCTCCACTGGCATTTCCTTGCTGCTGTGCAGACAGTCCAGTCTCTCAGCCTCTCTCCCTTTCCCTCTTTCCTAAAGGAAACGTGCAAACAATCGCACAGCTCCTGCTCACATTGTGCTTTTCCTCCTTGCTGGGTTCTCATTCATCTTACCTTTCAACAGCTCTGGGCTGGCAAAAAGCAAAATATAAGGGACTTCAAGAAAACACAAGAAATTAATTTCACAAATGGAGAACCATCGGGGTGAAACTGAACTCCTCGCTTTCCCAAGAGAATATATTAGTAGGGCTTAGAGCCAGAGCCCTCCCACACATACACTTTGCCCCTTGCTGTGTCACCCCTCTCCTCCGGGGTGACACGCGTGGCAGCAACAGCCTGGCTGTGCCTAAGGAGAGCTTAAAGATGAGCTCAGCCTGGAAGGCTGGGGCTGCGGTCAGCTGCCCCGTCTCCCCTTGTACACAGCCCCACAGGCAGCCCTGCCAGGAAGCTGCCTGGTAAACAGAAACGCAAGCGAGCACCAGCTTCACGCATGGGAGTCGCACAGCCCTCCGCTGCCTGCCACAGGAAAGCCAGGCTGGAGCGAAAACCTCGCCTTTGTCAGCCGAGGAGAATTCCCGAGGGGAACCCTTCCTCACCTTCCCGTTTTCTTAGCTGAGATGGGGAAAGACAGAACACAGGGAAGGAGTGGGTAACTCCTGAAATGTGAGTCAATATAATAGCACAGCGCGCCAGCGGTTTGCCAAATCAGCGCCCCTTCTCCCCTCTCACCTTTCCAAAGTGATCCCATCAATCCCACCTAGAGGCGATGGAAAAGGCTTTGGAGTCGGAGGACTCCCCGGTAGCGCAGCAGGTGGGAGCTCCCCCCCTCCCCTCCAAAGCGATTCTCACCTTTCGGGCTCCCCGCTTGGCAAACTCCCTGGCCAGGTGGCGGCCGATGCCTCTGCCCCCGCCGGTGATGAGCACGTTCTCCCCAGACAGGTCTCGGAGCTTCGGTGGCAGGACCATGCACACGGCAGCTTTCACCACCAGATAAACCATCTGCACGGGGAAAAGCAGCAAAGCGCCCAGCCATTTCCAAATCATCCTCTTGTTCCAGGCAAGGCAGGAAGGCAAAATTCTCTTCCAAACCTTCACAAAACCAAGTTAAGCAAGAAAGAAAACCAATACCCTTCATGCACCCCCAGATGGGTGACAAGTCTTCAACCTCCTTCCAAAACTTGGGAGAGCAAGAGGTTCTTGGACTGGAAAGATCCTTCTCTCCCCCTAAAAAAATTGGGGTAGGAGTAAAGTAGTGCAGAAGATCAAGTCACTCCCCTGTTTCTTGGTCGGTGTCCTCTGGGATTGTCACTTGCAGGTAAAAAACGGTTTCCTTGCTTTTTAACTGGAAGAGAGTTGTTTGTTTGTTTTAAATTAAAAGAGAGAAAAAAGTAAAATTAAAAGTAACCACACATCCCTCCGCTTCAAAGACCGACATAAAAATCCAGTATCCAAATGGAAGGGTTTTTTTACTCGGAAAAATAAAATAAAGCAGCCTATGTCTCCAAATTTCAGCCTGCAGTGCCTTCCAGGCAGCTCATTTCTATTCTTAGACTCAGGAAATTGCTTAAAGAAGACAGAATTGCCAGGACGTTCTTTTTAAGAAAGGCTCTATTCAGGGTAAGGTTGGTTTTGTTTTAATACCTATAAATATCTATAGACGTTCCGTCCTGAGCCGGTTGCAAAGGTTGAGCTGATAACCGCCTTTCTCTGCCCCCTCTCCTGCTTTTTTTTTCACTTGGAGTATCTGTGATCACAGAGCAGGAATTACGCCGTACACTATTTCAGCTCTGGCTCTTACTCATTTCTCCCTATTGCTCTCTCTGCCTATCACAGCCGCGGCGCTGGGGAGTTTTTATACCCCATTAAGCCTGATTGACAGTTAAAGTGTTGGGGAGATTTCACTACTGTTTCTGTGAGTGGCTGGCTTGGCTCTCCCCTCCCCCAGAGCACACACACTCGCACATGCAGCCGGGCTGAGCCTGCGCTGCCTCCCGAGCCGCAGCCGGCAAGCCGGGACTTGCTGCGGCCAAGCCGGGACTTGCTGCGGCCAAGCCGGGCTCAGAGCGGGACCCGCAGCGCTCGGGAAGCCAGCCAGGGAACCAAAAGGTGCCGGGGGCTGAGCGGAGCCCAGGAACCGGCAGGGTTAAGGCTGAGTTCAAAGGGAGGCAGCTCTGCCTTACGGAGCTCCGGCAGGGAACTGCTCGCCCGAGATAAGCTGGCGTGGAGGGGAAAACTCCTTTCAGCCCTAAACTGCCAGGCTGAACCCAGCCTAGGCTTATAATCAGCAAACTGTTAGCATCAGACCAACGTTTTTATGGACAACGTGACAACTCGTGGGTTTTCCAGCCGGAAGATGCAGATATGGCTGAAAACTGGTGATTTTTAGTAGCGGGGCAATAAAAAAGGCAGGTTCTGAACGAAGGAGGGAGACTCACTTTCTCACAACAAAGGGGTTTTCTCTCCTTTTCCAAGACTTTTTTGTCCAGTTATGAGGGCATAGTTGCAACACCAGAAGGTCTCTGTGGCACTTTAAACTATGTTGTAACAGGAGAAAGGGCAAAAATGTATTGCAACTGGGACCCCAGCTCGGTTGTTTGCACTGTTAAGCATTAGCAGATAAGTCGTGTTTTCAGTTGCACTGATTAAACATTTCTGAGGAGGATCAAACTGCACATTGGAACTGAGAGCTGCTCACGCACAGTTGGTGGCAGCAACCAGAAATAAGCTAATGTGCAAAGCTTCGAGGATGTCAAACCTCACATTGCTGTATTCACGGCTGAGCTCGAAAAACCTTTTTTATGACTGTATATATAATTAAGAATGTGCCAAAATGAATCCAATCCCACCCGCTAATGCAGGAGATGTGGATCTATATCCACTATCCTGGGAAGCCATCTAGTGGTAAACCCCAGAATTACTGAAAAATGACAAATTTGAAAAACATTCTCAAATTTCTTCACATCTGTAGTTACTGAAGCACCACTGCCGTGGAAATGTCCGAGTCTGAACATCTATGCAAAAGTAGCGAAGTTATATTAAACAGCCAACAGGAGTGGGTTAGGAAGTTGAATCCCTTTGAAAATAAATTCAAGTTTATGCTTTGGAATGAAACGGATATTTCTGAAAACAGGCATTGTTCGAAGTGGCCATAGGGTAACAGAGTGTTCAGGGGTTATTTGTTTGCAAACAGAAGAGCAATCGAGTTTTTGCTGCCACCCGTATTTAAAACGTATACCACACATAGGGTTTTTTAAACACAAAATACGAACAATATCTAAATCCTTGAATTCTAGCTCAGTTAAAAGTTCCACAAAACTTTACAGAAACAAAAAAGATAAAATTTAGAGAGAAACTTGCAGTTCTTACCTTTACATGCCAGGTTACCTCATATGAAATGAGCCATTCGATTATCACTGCGGCATCATAAAGTGGCAGGAGAGGTTTTTGGAGAGAAGATGATGAAGCATTCTGACTGGAAACTGAAACTCTACACATGGCCAGAATCAGGTGATATTCCCTAACTCAGCTGCATCTGAAATAACCAGAGCTCAGAGAACTTCTGTTGTCGCTTGGCAGCATTTAGCACCTCGGTGTGTTTTTACAGTAATACCTTCAGAAATGGAGCTCGGGGAGGCACCTGGCATTGCAATTTTCTTCTCAGTCCAAAAACTCTGAAGGGGAGAAAGAAATTACACAGAGAGCCTAGTGTCTGGTTTAAACAAGAATGACTCAGTGTCTGGACTGGTAACAAAATATAACAACTTTCTGGTATGGAAACAAGGAGCAGTGTTAAAAATGAAGAGACACGAAGTTCATAAAAGTAAATTTGATTTTTTGACTTCTGGGTTGAGTCTCTTTATGCATAAATCACCATAGACGCATTTAGCATAGAAAAGTCAGCAATATTACACAGTTAACCTGTTCAGATTAAAAACAAAATTAAATATTAATTTAAAACATTTGCAGGTCCTTTGAAGCCACTGGGAATAGAATAATCTTGTGAATATTGATTTCATGTAGCAGCTTCAAGCTTGAACAATGTGTTACAATGTACTGGAAGTGGGTTTTTTTCATCCATTATGATTTTCGTTTATTGATCTACATGCAAATTCGCTACCAAATTTGGAGTGGGAGTAAAAAGACAATTCTGATATTTAACATTTTCCTAACCTGCTCTTCAAATTTCATGAAAGTATGAACTATTTTACTTCTTTACTACTTTAGATTTACCTTGAAGGAGTGAAAACCAGTAGCTACTACATTGTACAAATATACAGAAGCAAGAAGCAAAAGCATACTCATAGTAAAACTGAAGTTACTGCATCTTACCTGTAATAAATACGGTGAAAAATACATGCAAGGTATATTAAAATTCACCTAATTCAAACAAAAAGTCAAATGCCTTTAAACTCTTCACATACTATATAGAACACGGAGAACAGCTGAGGTTTGTCCCTTTTAATTGCAGCTCCACTCTGAAAAGTGGCAAAAAAATAATATTCTAGGATTTCACCTGATTGTTGTATGGTAACCATTGTGCTCTTTTTTGGCCAGAGCTCTTTTTCCAAACTGTCGCCTTTACAAAACCAACACGTGCTTTTGTTCAAAATGTTCATTTCTGGTAGTGAAACCTCCTAAGCGAAACCTTCATGTAGGTTGGATTATGAAAACTGCTTTCAGCAAATGTCTACAGGTGCAAACAGACACTTAGTACTTACCTTTGTCGATGGTAACAAGGATCTGTCACATCTCAGGAGCTGCTCCTAATGATCAGTTAAAAGTTGTCCCCAAGCGAATCCCTTCCATGTTTCTGTTCAGAAGTCCTTAATCAGTGCACTGCAGCATTCCATGAGCAGGCCTGTTAATTTTGTAAAATTGCATCAGTCGCTATCGCTATCACTTAGTTGCAGAATTCATTTTGCACAATACTGAACTATTTGTTTCCTATACAGACACTCACAACAAAGTATAAATTGAAAAAAAATCCCAACCGAACACCTTGGTTTAGGCCATCTTAATGGCACTTTAAAATAGGTTTTATTCCAGTCTACAACAAGAGCAGGAAGGTGATCATGTAATACATCCTGGCTTCCACTTGTCTGTTTAATTTTCTGGGTTTGTACTTAACAGAAGTGTAAAGGAAGGCAGCTTTAATACAGTTTTCTGAATCTATTCTGAATTAATAGGTTTACATTTAGAACATCCCTGAATGACCTATTCCTGGGACTGTAGCTAAAAGGTGCGTTTATGCCTACTGAATATTTAACCACGATAGTGTCGAACTGTAATAAGGCAGCTTAAAATGAACTACCATGTTGTTCATGTTTAGGCCAGCTAATGTGAAGGTAGCTTAGGAAGGCCTATAGTAACTGAAACCCAGCTTTTGTGTTGTAGTTAGTATAGATTCACTCATAGTCTCAATGAGAGTCATAGAAACCTACTTTTTCTTAATTGTCCCGTCTTGAAGAAATAAACAGCAGTGAAAAAACAACTTTTAGCACCAAGACAAGTTGATACACTCTCTATACACATCACTTGCATAACAAAGGTCCATTTTTGCAGAACAGTGTTACCTGCATCTATGAAGAGGCTCAGGTAGAGTGTCTGAACGCTTAGATCTTGATGTTGCACCTACATATCTTGGCAGAACTCCAAATTTGTTCATAGAGCCTTTGCAGCCTATTGCCTAGTGAACTTAGAAGTCTGTTCATGCAAATGAAGTTGCTAAACTGCAAGAAGTTTGAAAGGAAAAGGAGATGGAAATGAAAATCATACTCAAAGCATGTCTGAAAGCCAACAACTCTCTGTTTTCGACTTGAAAAATCCCACCCAAATACATACAGTGCATTGGCAAGCAGATGTGAAAAAGCTGGGAACACAGAAGAGCACTGTTACACGATGGAAAGTCTGTGTTTCTCGGGTGTCAAGTAATACCAGTTTTTTACATCAATGCAGGGTTCTTGACCATCGACGATCTATCATGATCACAGATTAAAAATAAACCTCCTTTAAAAAAGGAAAATCTTTTGCCAAGCTGATCTGGTTTTCGTTACATGAAGTACTGCTGTCAGATTTGGATAAAGCAAGAGCTAAATTTTTTGTGCTTCTTGATTTCATTCTTCCCTTGAGTTCACATTTTCCATTTGAAATGTGTCCCAGCAGTTCTGTGATTTCACACTGTCCATCTATATGCTACTAAGAGTCTGATACTGTCGTCTTGTGGAGTTTTGCCATGGACTAAGCTCAAAGGGACCAGGTTTCTGTTTAACTTCCAGCCTTGACAGAAAACAGTCTGCGTGCAGCCTTTTGCAAAAAGCTCCCTTTGGATGTCTTACTGCCTTCCCAGGGTCTCACAATAAATCAGTATCATGAATAAAGATATAACAAACGTCTTACTGAGTAATTCTACATTCCTTTCTAGATTCAATATGTGCATAAATAATCATCTTTATAAGCATAAGTACAGTGTTTTCAAAGTGCATGTAGGTGCTACCTGGAATTCAGACAGGGATCCAACATCAAGACTGTGGTATTTCTTTCAGTAGCTTAGTAATTTCAGTCCATGTTAGATATCATCATTTGTACTAACTGCCCTTCTTTTTTCTCACCTATCTTTAATTAGAAGCCAAATCTGTCTCAATCTGCTCCTTAAGTGAAAAAATATCACATGTAAACAGAAATGGAGTGACTACATTGTGTTAAACTGTCTCATCTTATGTTCTCTTTTGTACATTTACTTCTCTTTTAGGCCACTCAACATTTACCATTCCTTCTGACTAATTCCTCAGTCTGAGAAAACTTCTTAGACACACGAGGAACATGGAAAGCAGAACAACTAAAGCCCTCAAAATTAGAGAAGCGTATTATTTCAAGAGTCTGAACTGAAATCCTACTAAACCAACGTGATACGGATTTTGACAAAAACAGAACACTAGGCTAATGCTGGTAATAAGTTTGCATTGGAAGCTTGTAAACTAGCTTAGGATAAAATCTCTAGATAAAATGTTGAATCAGTACTGTGAAGATGCCTACTATGATCACAAGTTCCAGGCTTGCTGAGTTAAGCCAAGAGTTCTATGCTATAACTTATGTGGATTTCACAGATTTCTTACCCTTAACACCTTATTTATTTATTTATATTTTAAACCACATAATTCAATCAGTTGTACTTGCCGAATTCCACTGAAGTTAACGATTACACCTATTCTCTTAAGAATCCAGTCTGTTCACTCTTATCACCCCGTACTTTATCTCTTAAGACTCATGTTGTTTACTCTCATTCCAGGCAGCTAAATAATTGTTTATCTTATTGACTAATTCACATCAAAGTTTCTTGCTCTTTTCTGTAATGCATATTTTGCATAAATGGGATTTTTTCTAAGCAGATATATTTCATCTGTGTCTTTTATGAGTATAAGAAAAGCTAGAAAGGACTCACCTTTTTTCAGTCAAGATCCCACTTTCAGAGGGAATCTCACTACAGCTTTGTTAGCCAAATGCAGAAGCTTATGGCTCATGAAAAGGAGTATTTCTTTTCTACGACCATGATCACAAGCTTTTATAAGGGTTGTAAAATTGAGTATCTGGAAGATTAGTGGGGATAAAGAAATAGTTCAGAGTGTTCAGAGGATAAGCATAGATTGTACTGAGCTAACCCTAAGTGAGCTAATTGTCAAGCTGACCTGACGTTTGTTTGCATTTTACCCAAACAAGTTCTGTCCAGTCACACAGTGGACAGAAATACATGGAGTCGCACCTGGTCACTCATCCCTTCACTATCATCACCTCTGCTGGCAAAGTCATTTGGCTGGCCAAATGGTCTAATCCCAACCTAAATTACAAGAAAGGATAACGTAGAGTTGTCTTGGCAAAAAAATAGCAAACTATGAAGTTGAAAAGACATCGAAATCCTTTCTCTAGAATGAATCAGAATGGAGGGTTAGGGCCAAAGTTCTCCAAGTCAAGAGGAAGTTTCCTTCTGACACTATGAGAGGCACAACAAATACAATTATCCTACATATAGTATAGAAAAAGGTAGCTCATGGCCGTTATAGAGTGGGAAGACTTGATTTTTCCTGCTATATCTATCTAGGTGAAGAACTTGGAAAGGCTGGGGATCTCTGAGGAGCACGTACTTACGAGGTTGATCATTGATGGACGTCGATGCAGGGATTCAAAGCTCTTTATAAAGGATCTGCATTTCCATGAGGTGCCAGTGAGGATTTACCTCCCAAAAGTTCCATCTGCAAGCAAACGGAGAGCAGCCATCTTCTTCCATGCAGGATGCAGGATGTTTGGAAGCATCATAAGGAACTGAAAGAGAAAATATGATTAATTAGGATTGTTGACTATATATTTTTAAAAATTCTCCTGAATCTAAGAAGTGACTGAAGCTTAGTTTGAGAGATTGAGAAAGAAAACATTTAATGTTTATTTTTACTGTTCTCTTCTTATGCTGTAAGAATCTCTGTTCTCTTCTTACATCGAAGAATAAAATCTCACCATGGCAAAAACCATTTTAAAGCATGCAATATACGAGTAATCAGCAATGTGCATACACATATCCATGCAATACACAAAAAATCAGCACGACAGCACAGATAAAATGCACCCCAATGCCTCTGGAAGTTGAAGATACTTTCAGTAATTCCTATGAATATTGAAATCACAAAGGAAAAAAAACAACCAACCAACCACCACCACCAAAACCACTCAGCTCCGTTGTTACATTGCTTATTAGGACAGATCCACCTTTGCTAAACACAGATGCCAAGGTAATTGCCACTGCACGTCAAAATAGCTGCCCACGCGATGCCCAGGAGTTGTGAAATATTTCATCACCGTTCTGCAAGCACTTTGCACTCCTAAGACCTTTGTACACACAAGTGCAGAAAGAGGTCAGTATGATCTTCAGCCTCTGCCAGACAAACTGTCAATAGGGAGAAAACGGTAGGTTAAATTCTTCGTGTTGTCACCATGCCAATTAAATATGGTGATAAATTAGCAGTTACTAAGCTCTGGAGCAACAAGTTGTTAGTTGTGAATTCTTGTCCTCCAGTCCCTCTCAGCAAAATGAAATTATGTTTCTTTGTGCTGTTGATAAAACAGATATTTTGTTTCATTGTTCCTTCTGCAGGTAGGAGCCTGGAGTAGCCGTCAGGGAGTATTTCCTACCTGTTGTATTTCATACCGGTTGTATTTCATAGCTGTTGCAACTGGCTCGGTCTCTGCCTCCCCGAGCATGTGCAGATACACAACAGGGAAAAAGCTAAAGGATGCCAGCCCAGTATTGACAAGAGTTCAGGCACTGACATTTAGCTCTTCGCTGGAAATTAATAAGAAAAGGAGTTCCTGGGGTAGGAGAAGATGAGATTACGTCTTTGGGAACCAGTTTCTCTGGTCTATCCTACAGGAGCAGGAGATAAGGTGAAAAAATTGGAAGCCGGAGAGAACATAGATTTGAAAGATTATGTAGGGAATGTTCTCCGTCCTGGGACACAAGCAAGCTTGTAAATTGCTGAATCTACACTTAGAAAGCATTAAGCATTACTCTGTGTACTTGCAATGCCTAAAGGAAAAAAAAATGAACCACCAGTTTATTATTTCAGGAACCAACTGGTTTGTTTCTTCTCCATCTGATACCAGGCTCCAGCACATCAAGTGTTGGTGTGGAGCCGCTGGGGCTGGTGCGGGTGCTGCCATGTCTGGACCCAGTTAACACAACCAAAGAGTCCCAGACCTACCCGCTGTTGGTAAACTGGCTGCCGTAAGGACTGGCACCAAACAGACCCAGAAAACAGATGAACAAGAGGTGCTAAGAATCTTAGCACAAAGGATCTGTCACAAGAGTCAGACAACTCCTTAGGGTCCAAATCCGATCAGCTTGCTCAGATCACACCTGCCTCAGCGGGACAACACAGTCTAGCACAAAGCTGATCAATCATTTTAACTGTTAAACGCTAAAGAAGGGAGCTGCAACCAGGTTTTGTGTAACAGCATTTCCTAACCATCTTGTCCAAGCTATAAGAAACCTCCTTCTGGCAAGGGAGGGAGAGGGAAGGGGGATATTGGGAAATGAAAGTCCACAAGGAGTTGTTGGATAAAATAAAGAAACAGTTTGGGCATAGGGAACAGAACACAGCATCAGCTTCTTCTCAGAGAGTGTCATCACCAGACTCTAAAATGAAGTTCCTTCTTGCTTATTCTAAATTAGTAAACAGTTTCTAAAGTGAGGAATCAAGTCTGAGGTCTTCTTTCCATTAGATTTAAAGATGCAATGGCACAGCAGCATACAAAATCAGTCATCAAAGGTGATGAAACGTGTTTGTGCCACTGAAACCTTGATTTCACTCAAAGGCTAAAGAAGCAAGGTGTGGAGGCACAATAAATCAAGAAACCGAGCAGCTCTGAAGGCGATTACTAAGAAATCCTGTTCCATGGGAACACCCAGCAGTTCAGAAATAATACAGACTCGACTGCATCCAAGAAGCAGAGAGAGACATAGCAAGTTTGTGTCTTCTCGTAACACTGACGCTACAAACGATCTACCAAGCACTGGTTCTGTGCTGATGGGCACAGACTCATATTAGCTGCAAATACGACAAACTGCGCACGCAAGCCTGTCTCACAACTAATTCTTACTCTCTGTTTAATTCTACAGTATGATTGCTATATGTCTTCATCTTCCTATTAGCATTTTTCAAATCTGGAGGACGGGATATAAAGAGAATCGCTAATCCTGCGCCTTTACCTTTGCAGCTGGTTGCTCCCCGTGGCTCCCGCAACCCAGGGCGATGGAACTCCTCCTGGGGATTCTTCTTGCTGGTTTGACCGTCCTTGTGGCAGCAGCATTCTACTACAAACACCCCAAGGCCGAAGTCCCTCACGGATTTAGTCAACGACAAAAGCTTTACCTTTTCCATTATACCCTGAACTTCACATTGGGTCTGGTAAGTAGAGCTTCATTCAAGCTGGAGTTTTTGATTTAATTTCTGATAGAGGGGTAATGGATTGCTGAGGATTTTTTAGAATCAATGTTTAAATATATTGCAAGTATGCAACTGGATTGATTTGGCGAGGAGAGCACCGCTGCAGATACCTTCAGCACAGCTGGGTGTAATAAACTCTGCTGCTTGCTACAGAGCACCAAAGGTAATGATACGGAAAAATTAAATTCTGCAGACTGTGTAATACTCAGTTTTTCCTGATGGCTTATGTTTAGCTTTTTAATCCTGCTGCCTCAATGCAGTGCTGGAAGGGTTAAAAAGCTTATTGCACTGTCTATGCAGAACTTCTCCATATAACACAGGGCTTACTTAGAGAGTGATCAACTAAATGGTATCTGTGATCTTTGTTCTCTTCTATACCTGTATTGCTCCACTTCCCAGCCATCTGAAAAATAGCTGCCACTTGCATCATCTTTTGCCTTTCGATATGTATCTACGACTTTCTCTTTTTTTGAGATAATACACATAGCCCAGTCTTGCAGTCCTCAGGGAGGTGATCACTTCTCTCCAGAAACTGTAGGCCAAAACCCGACACCTCACTTTAAGGGAACATATATAATAAAAAATTTGACTTGAATCAGAAAGCAAAGCAAAAATGCAAATTCTGCTGGTTCTTGTAGAACTTCTATTCACAGGAACTGTGCAATTTAAAGCAATAAAATTTAAAACACCACCACAAGATTAAAATTTCATTTGTATATTAACAGAAATAATGATAAGGATTATCCGTGGTGATACTAACCACAGATGCCTGTCATAACCTTCCTTTTATCAACAGGCAAAATTTCTGGAAAAAGTAGGTATCATCTCAGAGCTCTCTTTCCTGAGGACTGTAATGGAAGGAATACCACCACTAAAAGAAAAACATCTTTTTATCAAGGATTTAAACTTTGAAAGGGTTCCAGTAAGAATTTACCAGCCAAAAGCATCAACCACTGGCCAAAGAAGAGGACTTGTTTTTTTTCATGGAGGAGCTGGACAGTTTGGAAGCATTCGTGAGTAATATGTATAGTGTGAGCTGTAAATACAAATACTACGTAGTTTCTGGTCTGACATAGTATTTCTTAAATGACAAGAACAGTTGGTAGATTAAGCAAGATAAATAACAAAACTAATTTCAGGACAGCAGAATAATTTCATTTACATGCAGTAGCATCATGTTAAGTTGCCTTTATGCAAGTTGTGTATCTAGAACTTTTATTCATTAATCACGGAATAGAGATAAGAATTTCAGAACATTTTCATTCAACTTATTTTTAAAGCAAGTTCCAATTCCATTGAAATATTTTGTTTCACAGGCGCCTATGAAAGAATGTCCCGCTATTTCGCTAGAAAAAGCAACTCAGTGGTTGTGTGTGTTGGGTAAGTGAAGTCAACCCAGACAGACGATGTACCAGCCCCAGTGCCTCCTTCCAGGTTTAGCCATATCCAAACCACCTGAAGTTGAAAACCAGCACTGTGTCTGAAGTGTGACTGTTTCTGATAAAAACACAGCTGGCCAGGCTACCAAATAGTCATTTTAGTAGTAATTCTGAAAAGCTGGGGAGGAATATCCACATTTAACTTGCAATGAACCTGAGATGAACATTTAAAATAGTTTTCTGATGAGCTGTAACGCGTTTTTAAAAGGACCAAATTTTAAAAGTTCAAGAAAAGAGCTGATGTCTTGAAAACTGATTAAAGTCGCACTAATTATTATTTACATCCTAAAATACTTGAAGAACCATTAACTCTTATTGATTCTGTTTATAAAGAATCCAGCTTATAGAAAACCACTGAAAATCTTTATATTTTCATTATCAATTTTCTACACTCATATTCTCTAACAATTTCTTGGGGAATGTTCACTTCAACTTCTAACTAGAATTGCTGATAACTGATTTATACATACCTGCCTTGCCACCTAATTCTACAACAACTCGGCATGTGCCTTCAGTCACCTAAAAGATAAGTAAAGTAGTATTTTGCAAAGATAAAATAGAGTATTGACTCCCCGAAACATTAACAATAGTAGCAAATAATACATCAAAAGCAGTAATTAGGATCAATTCTATTGCTGTAATTATAATCTCAGAATATTTTCCAATCTTCAGAACGAAATATATGAATGACAAGATGAGAACGGGATCATTTACTAGATACAACCGTGTTAAAACACCTTCTCTCCTATTTAGGTATCGCTTGGCTCCTGAGCATCCGCATCCAGCCCAGTTTGAGGACTGTCTCAGTGCCACCGCACACTTTCTGAAGACCGCACAAGATTACGGAGTAGACCCTTCTCGCATTGTCATCTGTGGAGACAGCAGTGGGGGGACACTCACTGCTGCTGTTGCCCAAGCACTAGTGAATAGAAGAGATCTCCCAAAGCTGAGAGCACAAATCCTAATATATCCTTTACTACAGTACGTGGACTTTGATTTGCCTTCTTATCAGCAGAATAAGGTAGTTCCTTTGTCAAAGGAACAAATCCTCCTTTTTAGTTTGAAGTATCTTAATAAAGACTTGTCACTCATGGAAGCGATATTTAAAGGTTGTCATATTCCAGAAGATTTGCAACTGAAGTATCAGAAATGGGTGAGTCCTGACTACATCCCTCATGAGTTTAAAAAAAGAGGCTACAAGCCAAGGACAACACACCCATTCTCGAAAGAACTCAATACGCTGGTCAAGCCTCTGTCTGACACGGTTTTCTCACCACTGCTAGCTGAAGACAGCGTTATTGCTCAGCTTCCTGAGACTTTCCTTCTGACCTGTGAATTTGATGTGCTTCGAGATGACGGACTGCTGTACAAGAAACGATTAGAGGATCATGGTATAAAAGTGACCTGGTGCCATCTGCAAGAGGGATTCCATGGAATAATATTCTTAGCTCCCTATGGTGGGGTGATAGCTTTCCGATCTGGAAATAAAGGCCTGGAAAAGATAGTAGATTTTCTAAGACTGATGTAAAATTCCATTTCTTGCTTTCTTTTCTTGATTGCTATCTCTCATTGCTTCCAAAGATTTTTTTTAAAAACACCCTCAATTTTCCTTTTCTTAAATCATCTTCCTAAATTTCTGCATTGCATCTGTCTTCTTTTTACCCAATAAATTGATTCGGTGATGGCTTTTGTTTCATTTTCTCTTATTACAAGTAAAACCAGGTGAACTTACTTTCTGCCACCTCTCCAGAGTTTTCTCCTGTACACATAAAAGATCTGGTCCCAATGGCAAGTGTTTTGCAATGCAGTTTGGCTCAATACAGTTCTGGTAATATTAATCAAGAAAATGCGATTTGAGGGCAACTTGGGGCAGGTAACAGGGCGTGAATCTGCAGGGTAAATGCATAGGAAAAAGGGGAAAGGGAAAGTAAATTGTCGTGCGTCATGCTGATCACCAGAGGTCAGTACACAATTGAGTGTTTAATGCCAGCAGAACAACTGAATAGACTGAAATATTTTTACTGAACCTGTTGTTGTGCCTTCATAGACTGAACCTCATGTTTACTAACAGAGCACATTTTAAACAATAACAATTGTAAAGTTAGATTACCTCTTCTAAACCAACCAAGTTAGAGCAGTTTATTACAGAAGGCTACAACTTCAATTACCTTCTGCTTCACTGTCTTTATCTCCTTGTACCACTCTAGTTAAAACATACAACTGCAAGTATTTTGAAAAATAAACAGGCAATTAGAAAACATTTGTAATGTATTAACTCTATTATTTAAAAGCATTTAACATTATTTGCTGCCTATGATGTGCACTTTCTGTACTGCTCCTGAAAATAAATGGGGATAATCCTGCAAACTACGCCCGCTTTTATTCCTGTCAATCTTCTTTCTCCGATTGCCCATCACCTCAATTATTCACTGTGTTTGCTGACTCTCTCATGACAGAGAATAAACTGCTAACCTAAATATTTAGAATAATGAGTCTCAGGCAAATCTGATAACAGCAAATTAAGGCCAGTTACAGTTTTTATATTTACATACAAGCTACTTATGACTTAATACGAATACATTTTGGTGTGATGACCTGTCATGAAGTCCCACGTGGATGTTCCGGAGCAGGTTATTTGGACTCTATTTGTGTGGAGCGGAGTTCACCCATCCCGAGGAACAGTTACAGAGACACATCCCGACTGCACAGTTACAGAGACACATAAGCCGAGATCTCACCCCCACTTCAAAATCACAGAATCACAGAACCATGTTGCCATGGTCCTAGTTGCCAGCTGGGGTTAAACCACAACAGCTACATAACAAAAACCTTCTGTCAAGGCACCATTTCAAAAAAATACCTGCTCTGAACTGTGCAGCACAAGATCCGAATTTCCACTGCTGAATGCTAATACATAATATTTGTCATCATTTTAGTTTGACTTTTTTTTAATACGGTACAGCTTTTTACTGTAGAATTCGTTAGCAGATGTTTAACCCAGGAGTCAGTTGGAAGGCAGACTTCAAAGAACAGCTCAGAGGAAGAAAGGTTAAAAAATAAAGATTTATGGCAGACTAAATGAAAGATGGATTTCAGTCATGAGTAAGAGCAAAATGCATAGGGAGTAGCTACTCATTTGGGTGGGGAGATGGAGATAACAAAAAGGGAGGACACCGAAAGATAGGTAGGAGGAGGGCTAAATGAAGAAGCAGACAGATCAAGCAAATACACAGCACCTTTGAGAAACAGCATCATCGAGATTGTACTAAGCTGGCATTTCTTAAAGCTTCCTGTTGTCACCCTAAAGGGCATAGTAAAGCCATCTCACAGAGCCACAGACTTACAGCTATGAAGAGGTCTGAGATGCTTTCTGTCATTTGTTCACATAAATACAAGAAAAGAAATGTGAACTGGAAGGCAGTAGGTTTCTTACATGCCCTACTTGGTAAAACCAAAATTAAGTTAAATTGCACTATGGAGTCTAATTGTCCTGCTAAAGTACCTAGAGTGAATAAATAAATTAAAAAATAATAATAAAAAAGACCACCCTACCACACACACACAAAAAACCCCAAATAAAAAAAATACCAGAGCGTTTCATTTTGAAACATACATTAAAAACAAAGAAACAATGTATCAGAAGCTATTACGTCTGCTTTTAATTCTTCTTTGGAATACATTATTTTTTCCTGTTTCCTTAGCTTTATGCCTTCCAGATAGTTATTAAGCCTGGCTACACTTGATAGCATCACTATCTCAGTCATTATAGCTGGCTCCTTTACCATGCTTCAGCTAATTCTCATAGTATTTCCTGTGTTACACATAGTAGATCTGCACTAACCAACTAACTGCAGGCTGTGTTTCCCAACACGGCCTACAATTAGAAGTGAACTGTTTTGCAATGTTTTATAGAATGACATTACAAGAGAAACAGTAACACATGACATTGGTATAACTCATTAGCACGGACTCCCCTGACACTTGTGTCTTTAGCAGTGTTTGGTTTGAAAGCTGCCTGCCTCTTACGCTGATAAACAACTGACGTGAATTTGATAAGTGTTATATCTTTTCAATCTACAAAGCGGTCTGCGATCCCACATCTTCACAAGCCTTACAAGAACTGACAAACCAGGGGACAAATGAGCTAAGATCATATTTCTTTGAATAGGTATTTTTAGAATTCTTCGCTTTCTCATCATGACTATGACCATTAGAAATATGCTGAAAATTAAGAATATAACTTGCATAAACAGTGGCTCACTGATGAGAAAATGGGAAGAATTTTCTGAATTATAATCAGTTCTATACTCACCACCTGATACATTAAACGTGTCAGTCTCCAACAACGCCAATAGTTTATTCCCTTTCAACCCACTCCATGAAGTGAATACCTCCCATCTTTTGCAAACAAAATGCTTTTTCTCTTTCTGGCTGTAGAAACAGTTACGAATATGAGCATTCCTAGAAGGACCAAGTAGCTCCAAGTCCATGGGATTTTCTTGACTCTGGGAAAACATGGAAACTGTGGTAACAGGACAGGGAGGAAGGACTGAGGTGCTGACACAGCACAGTTAGAATATGCTGTGAGCATACGCAGACTATGCTTTAAGAGTAAAATAGTCAAATATTAAGCAAGAGTAAAATATTAAGATACTATTCTGAAGCATTACTTAACCAATATTTCTTTAACAACAGAAAGGCTATAATGCACACCTGGAATATTCTTGTTCAGACTGTCACAACTGTACAACAGATTCTCACTGAAGACAACTGCCAGGGCAGAACATCAAAAAGCAAACAAAGAAAAACCCCGAACTGTCCCTTCTAAGTTTATTTTTAAATAAAAGACAGTAAAGAAATATTCCTTCCACTCTGTCATATCCATTGAAGTTTCAAAACAGAGATAGCATCCGTGAGGTGTTTTTGTTTTGATTAAAGGTGTTTAATTATTGACTCACGGAATGCTGTGAAGAAAAGACTGCTGCCGATATGGTGACAGCAGCAGCTAATCCAGCCCCAGCAGACAGACATGTCCTCTTTGGCATGAAGCTTTCATAGTCTGAACGGATCTACTCCAATTATCAGGTGTTCCATTAAACTGTTATTGATTGCTCTTAAAAGTTACATTTACTGCCACTGCAGCAGTAAGTGCCTTCATGAGTTTACTATTCCTGATTACAGGTTCAGCACACAATTTTCCTCCCCTGAGGATTCAAACACAAGAAATCGTCAAGAACGCTGAAATACAACATTCAAAGCTGATCTCCATGTGGTAATTCATTTCAGGATATTTTGATTGATGGCGCAGACATCAGAAATAAGCACTTAGAAAGAACTGTGTTGTTCTGCAGTTTTGCTGGGAATATATGGCAAAACAAATAATAAAAACCCCACAGGCTGTGCTATAATATCACACTACACAGAAACTATTTATGGAACTAATAACCAAAGCCATCAACAGGATGACCCCGCTGTCTTGCAGAAGAAGCCCTATGGATAAATGTGGATAAGTTTAGGACAGAATGAACATTGACCATGGGCATCTGGGCTTGGTATCAACACTCTACAGTCTGACGTGTAACTAACTCTGTCACTAAATCACTGTATCAGCTGTCATAACGGTTTTGCTTCAAATACTGTGCTAATGAAGCTAAAGACTAATTCAGTTTTCAGACTAGAATTTCATCTTAAAAGCCAAGACAGTGGAAACCCTTTGGGAGCCATACACTGAAACTGTGTGGAAGATGAAATTCTGATAAGAATACAAAACAGAAAAATTATTTCACCAAACTGCCACCAACTTTAATCATCCTCCACTAATAAAACACATGTATTCATAATGCCTCTGCATTAAGCTGTGAACAAGAATGACAACGAATATAAAATTCTGAGACTTTGATTATTGAAAAGCTTTTACCTGAAACAATAGTGGCTTCAATCTACAAACACACCACCATGTGTCTGGAGAGAGCCTAACGTACATTAAGATCCGCCCCGTCTAGCACTGATTTACCTGTACGCCTACTCCAGCGTGAAGAACAGTATCTGTGCATAAAGCACCTTTTGCAGGTAACATAATATAGACATACATCACATAAATGGAGCAAATCTTTCTGCAAATCTTTCTGTTCTTCCACAACAAACCAAACACAGATAGTCTTCAAATAAGTGTCCCTTTGAATAATCATTTCTCATTGTTAGTGAAGAACTCATGACATGAATCAACTCCATATACTATACTTGGAATTCCACCTTTTGTAAAGGGTAAAAAATTCCCCCTCCCCTTTTTTTTAGTATAATAAAGTGTTGCCAGTAATACCATTAGCAAAAGAGGGGTGGAGAAAATTAGGGTATTGCAACATTAATAAACATGTCTGCTTAAGAACAAGTGCTTAGTCGCCTGTGAAGTCACCTCAGAAACACTTGAGAACAAGACTTAAGACCATGTAGTTTATTTAGCATTGACTTCCATTGAAGTGAAATGGCATCTGTTTATACAACTTTAGCAATAATAGGAATATTTTTCATTTCTCCTTTTCTAATACCATCACTAGTTTTGTTGGGGTTACTTTATGATTTTTTCAACTCTGAACTGCCACCTGGAATTGACCAACCTCTAAAGCTTCGTTTGTTCAATTCATTGCTGATTACAACCTTGATCTTGGTAAGTTGACTTTCTTAAAAATGTGGACTTCGCTTTTATTTTGGTAGGATATTCAGGAGCTGGAAGATAATGGCTTGGAAAAAAAAAAAAGGCAATTCACAGCTTGAAGCCTGTAAGCATTGTTATCTGAACCAAACCGTGTTAAATTAATTCATAAAACTAATACGACTAATCTTAAAAGCATATTTAGATTGTTCAGAGCATCAGCCAAGCTGCAGCCACTTTACATTGGAAAACTGGTTTACATAAAAACTAAAATAAAAAACTGTATGTATACTGTATCTATTTGATCTGCATGCACACATAATAATGCTACCCATTCAGAAGCAAGCCTATATTACTCCTTTCTACATTTGATTCATTCTGTACTTATTATCCACAATGAGACGTATATATTCATGCATTTATACACGCAGTGTAGTGTGAAAAAGAAAATAAAAATAAAAATGGATAGGAATGGTGAGGTCTTTCTTCTAGTGTGGCTAGCTCTTAAAGTAAGATAGAGGTATATTTAAGAATGTGTTTAGGTTTTGTTTATTCTTTAAAAATGCCTGTGTGTTTGTATATTTATTCACATGATAGTAAATATAATTCCAATATATCAATTTCCATTAACTCCCTAACATAGAGGCCAATTAAAAATCTTTCAAATGGGAAGCAGAAATAAATTGTTACAGAAAAATTAAAAACAAACTATATTTTCAGCTTCAAAAAATTTGCCTATTTTTTCCAGTTCAGGATAATAACAAACCCACTCCTTTTCACAAAATTATGGGGTCGTTTCTCAAACGCAAGTGTTACAAAATCAAAAAGCTACCAAGTTGGAATTTGTTCCTTCCACCTCTAAACTTGTATGCTACTGTCAGCATCCCAGAAACTCAGCACAGATTTATGCATGTTAGTCTTAAAACATTAATTTCCTTGGGCTAAAAGTGACCACTGAATCCTGTCCCTCACAAGTAGCAAACTATTTTGATATTGGACTTCAAACCAGTTGATTTTAAAGTTAAGGCTTTATGGCATAGGTCTTATTATTATTATTTTTCGATACATAAAAATACACCTTGAGCAAGTGGACAACTGTCTATGCAGATTGGGGTTGATGTGTCACTTTGTGGCAATCTTCAACAACATTTAATTCCATCAAAACCGTTCAACGACTTCTCAACAGTCCCTGTAACTCCACCAAAGAACTGTCTCCAGTATCTCCTGAAATACAACACAGTAAAACAAACCCAGGATTTTTTTTTAAAGAGGGTTGGAACCCTTTCCACTAATCATTTGCTGAATTCTTTCTTTTCAACAGGGCAAGATCTTGAAGAAGCTAGGGATCTGCAGTGATTTAAGCTTATTGCGAATTGTGCTAGATGGAATACCACCATGGAGAGATTCAAAACTTCTTATCAAAGATCTCAAAGTAGATGAGGTACCGTTGAGGATTTATCAGCCTAAAGGGCCACCTACTGGCAAAAGAAGAGGAATACTATATTTTCATGGAGGCGCTGGCACATTTGGGAGCATTAGTAAGAAACCAGAAAGTTTTCTTTTTAAATTCAAATCTAAACCTTTACATTTTTACCTTCAGACACGTGGCAGTTAATATCTCACCTGTCCTTCCTAACCACAATAGTCTTTGCAGTCTCAATACCAACTGCGAAGCTCCTTGCGGAATTAATAGTCTAGTGCACAATTAAGTGTCACCACATTTCTACCTCCTTTGGGCTCCAGGCAAAGCTGATGAAAGCGGCTCTTAGCAGATCTGAGGCTGCCAAATGCAGAACTGTGGTCCAGAAAACCCTCAGTCGGCTGCCAGTGAACAGCAGAGGGACTCTGCTCCTCCTGTTGAAGCTGTTCTGACAAAGATTCAGTTTGCTGATGAGAGGGCATGAAAACAAAACACGTGCTCAGGTCACTGTGAGGGAAATTCAGCACAGAGGATGCTCTTGTACCTTAATTAACGGCTAGCTGAAAATACGGTATAGCAACAGTCCTGGAGCAAGGGCTGGAATCCATGTCTCTTTCCTCCTTCTTCTCTGTACTCCATCCCTTCTGGAAATGTAACTTAAAATCCTTTTAGGCCGATAGCAACTCAGCATAGGTCTACTTTCTGGAATAATCACAGTATAGTGAAAATGGCAATGCTGTTGCTAAAACCAATACAGCCTGGCTTCACTCTTTGGAACAATGCCTGGGTTACTTCTCAAGGAGAAATTTTAGGCAGACTTCAGTTATCCACAAATGAATTTGAGAGTCTAACTGGCTTTGTTTAGCATCATGCAGAAAAAATAATGTAACTTCTAGTAACTTAGGCCCCATTCTAAAAGAGGGGAGATTCAGGCTAGGCATGAGGAAGACATTTTCTACAGTGAGGGTGGTAAAACACTGGCCCAGGTTGGGCAGAGAGGTGGTGGATGAACCATCCCTGGAGACATCCCAGGCCAGGCTGGACGGGGCTCTGAGCAACCTGAGCTGGTGAAGATGTCCCTGTCATGGCAGGGGGGGCACTGGGGGAGCTGGGAAGGTCCCTTCAACACAAACTACTCCACGATTCTGCACTGTGGCAGAAATAATCTCCCCTTGTTTTACTGCAGAGCACATCAGTCTGGGTGGACCATCAGGCTGACAGCAGATATGACGCTTCCGGTTCCAGAGTTAGTCTGGGCGGCAGTGAGGACTCAAGAGATAAGCCTCTGTGATCTAAATGACAGGTGAATTCCTTTTGCTGGAAGAAAAAAACACACCACTAGGTCGCACAGTTGTCGTTCACAACACAACTGCTGTGGCACCATCAGCACACTGAGGGAGCTATACCACATGCCATGGCTTAATTTAATACACATACCTATATACTGACTGTAGTACGGGACCTTTCATTTGAATTCCCATTGGTACTTGGTAACAGAAAAGCAAATAACATAATGACAAGTTTTTAAAAGGACTTAAGCAATCTACACACTAGTGAGCCTGAAGCCTGCAACTAGCAAATTAGCAGAAGCTACAATGAAGAACAGAATCAGTGGACAGAGAAATATGCCTTATTCCTTAAAATCCATACAAATGGAAGTCGAAATCATGCTTCACAAATCAGTTTGAGCTTTTTAAATGAGTCAGCAAATATACGAATAAAGGAGACTGAGCTGATAAAACCTACTTGGATTTCGAAAAGAGCTTCTTAAAGAGGCTACACACCCATAAAAGGGAAGGTCTTTCATTTGGATAAAGACTGATTAAAAGACAGAAAAAATATGGGCTGTGGGAGGTTCCTGCGAGATTCCAATATGGAGATCTGTGCTGGGACCAGTGCTAATCAATATATTCAAAACCAGAAAAGATGGTGAAAACAGACTTTGATACTAAGTCCTTCAGCATAGTAAATGGACAGCTGAAAAAGTGCAAAATGGCTTTATGACAGCAAAGGTTTAGACAATAAAATGACAGATGAAAGGGCGTGTAGTCAAACAGATGAACAGAGCATTCTAACTGTATAAAGAAAACAAAGGATTCTAAGCAGGCTACTCCCTTGCAGGAAGAAGATCTAGGGATTATGGCAGAAAAACACCTGAAAATGCTGACTTAGTGCACAATCACAGTCTAAAAGCAAATAAAATACCAGGAATTATCATTAGGAAAGGACAAAACAGGAAACTTCTTTATGCCACTGTAATAAATCCATGGTGCACCTAAATTTAGTACATTGGTTACAGCTCCAGTTCCCATACCTCAAAAAGGATATAGCAGTACCACAAAGGCAGGGAGAGGCTGCACAGGTGAGAAAAGTGCTTCTGTACAGGGAATAAGTGAATAGACTACAACTCTTCAGCCTGGAAAAGATTTTAAAATATCATTTCTGATAAACTTTCTCTTTAGGAGCCTTTGAAAGAATATGCCGCCATATCGCCAAAAAATGCAATTCAGTGGTTGTGTCTGTTGGGTAAGTGCTACTTCGATGTAGAAGTATTTATGGTCAATACAGTTCACAGTCACATTTCTGAATAATATGCTGAAAATATTTACTCTTTTAGATTGTGCTCCCTATTTTTTGCTTTAGCCTTTCATTTGATTTAGGAATGTGCTTATGGGCAAAGTATTCTAAAATAGCTATAACACCATTAGTTTGTCTTTCCAATCTATACTAGTTAAAAAGAAATATAATATTTAAAATTTAGAAAAAAAGCCCTACATAATTACCATACCACTCAATCACGAAAAACACAAATTAGATTTTTGTAATCACTTTGACAATAACCACATTACTTTTGATATTTCAGTTATCGTTTGGCTCCTGAACACCCCTACCCAGGGCAATATTTTGATTGTCTCAATGCCACCTTATACTTTATGAGGAATTTAGAAGAGTATCATGTGGATCCTGCTCTCATCATCATTAGCGGTGACAGTTGTGGAGCTAATTTTGCCACGGTTATTTGCCAAATACTGCTGAATAAAAGAGATCTTCCAAAAGTACGTGCTCAGGTCTTACTTTATCCAGGACTCCAGGGGTTAGATTTTAATTTGCCTTCTTATCAGCAGAATGCTTCAGTCCCCATATTGCTTCGGAAGCTAGTTGTCTACTTCTGTTTTCGTTACCTTAATAAAGAACCAGCCGTTTTGGAAGACGTCCTACAAAACCGCCATGTTCCTGAGAGTATGAAACGGAAGTATAAAAAATGGATAAGTGCTGACAGTATTCCTGATGAATTTAAGATTAGAGGCTACGTACCACAGAAACCCACTTCATTTAAACCTGAGGTGCATGAAGCAATCAAAGAAATTTTAACAGAAACATTTTCCCCACTTTTAGCTGAAGACTCCATTATTTGCCAGATGCCTGAATCCTACATTGTGACCTGTGAGTTTGATGTGCTTAGAGATGATGGACTGTTATACAAGAAGCGATTAGAGGACAATGGCGTTAAAGTAACCTGGTATCATTCTGAGAGTGGTTTCCATGGAACTGTATCTTTATTTGGTTATGGGATTTTTTCCTTCTTATCTGCAAAAAAGATAATGGATAATACTGTGAATTTCATAAACAGTTTATAAAAGTATTTTTCAGAACAAAGATGCTAGCCTTACATTAACCTTGGCAAAGAATGTAAACATGGTTGATTTATGGTTTGGATTTTGACTGCATTTCTTACTTTCTCATTTCTCCTTCTGCAATGACTCTCAATTATTTAAAGCACCACCATTCTAGAAAACATTATAAAACCATATCAGCATGATGGAGATGCAAAAGCGAGGCACCTGGCACATACTGTTTCACCTCAGTTCTAGCATCTTGGCGTGGCTGGCACACATTCCAGGCAAGCAGTAAGAACATCTCTTCCTGAAGATTCTTCAGCTGCCCAGAAATGCTGAAGACAACAACTGGGTCAACTTCACCCCTGGGAGAGACTGGAGATGGTTGGGGTACCAGATGGAGAGCCCAAGGACTCAGGGTCTGGGAAGTCTTATGTCAGGTAGTGAATTTGCAGCTATACATTTTAGTTTTTAGGGTTACTTTGTGCAAAGACTACACTTCTCTTGAAAAAGCGTAGTCAAAAGAAAGGCTTCTGTCTGGAGCAGAAGTGCTAAACCGGAGCTAGTGTGGGTTTGATGTTGTTTGGAATCTGAGAAATGATGGTTCAGCCTGGAACTTGATTCTTAAACTGGAATTCCTATATTTAATGAGAACGTACATGTTAGAGAGGTGCAGAAGTGAGACTGCTTTTCCTTTTTTGTACTCTTTTTCTTCCAAGATTATCTTATGCTCAAGACTACCTGTTACGCTGTTTGTCAAAAAAGTTTTGAAGATCACAGATATAAGAAGGTAGAGAAGCATAATATTATATTCTCTTATCACTGTAATGCTGTGGTAATTTTGTGATGCTTTCAACAAAACCCGAACCAACCAAATAAACCTACACACACAAAACCAAACCAGCACTTGAAGTATTTGTGTTACAAGAGCAAGTCACATTTGCTAAACACACCCACTGACCAACCTAAATGAACACATCGTGGTGAAGGGAACAACGCAACACTGGCAGACACAGCCCACAGTCTTGCTAATTCTACCCAGCCAAATCTGCACTGTGCACAGTAATTAATTTACCAGACAACGGGACTATCCAAGACTATTGTGGAAACATAATACAACCTGAAAGTCCAGAAACACCATTGGGTGGTCTATTTTTTTTTTAATCTGGACTTTTGTTAGTTTTAAAAAAAAGATTTCCTTCTAGTTCAGAATATTTTATTATTACCACATGCCCTATTAGAAACACTCAATTTCTCACTGGAAAAAATTAAGAAATTCCATTTTTTATAAAGTTTTCTACCTAAAATGATGTGGTACTTTCCCCCCATCACTTACAATTTAAAATAAAATAAAAATTGTAACATGGTTGTTTAATGAAGATTTTTACCTCTTTCATTTCCCTTAGAATCTGCAATTTCAACAATGTTCTAACGTCCTAATTGTTTGAAGAGTTGCAGACTCAGAGTCACAATTAATATCTCAAGCATCATTTAAACTACGGCATCTCTACATCAGCACAATCTCATTCTACAGCAAGAAGATAAAGCAGTTTGATTTGAAACTATTTAATTGCTGATTATCTTAATTCATTTTATGCTGTCCCTGTGGCACACTGAGTTATTGAAGTTTACCGATAAGAGGTAAACTGAGCATGAATCTAAACTCAGCCTCCTGTGTTGTTTTTTAACCATGTTCTTTGTTTAGGAGAAAACACAAATACAAAAAAAACCCCGAGACTGAGGTAATGACAAATATTTTACAAGTGCACCTTTCCGAAAAACATTGGTGACAATCTATTTGGCCCTTCAGAGTGACAATCATCATATCCAGACTCCTATCTTTGCACAGAGAAACTCTTCTGAATAGTGTTTTGTCAAGTCTCAAACTCAAAGCACATAAATGCCCTGTGTCCATTTTCCACCTCTAATTAAACACGAACACGGTTTAATCCTAACAATCTTCTTCCAGGTAAGGACTGGTTTCTTGCCAAAAATAATGAAATTATGCTGGTGTGGATCTTTTAACGTGTTTTGGACTTTGACCAACTTATCTTTTGTGAAATAAAGGGAAGGGAGAGAGGCTGGGAGAAGGAAAAATATCTACCAATGTGTTTGCAAAAAGGAGGGAAAACGTTTTTACTGGAGCAACCTTATGACGAACAAAGAATCAGGAAGTAAGAAGCCAACGATAGCAGGGAAAGTCAAATGAAAGACATTTCAGATCACTTCGCCGCTCAGCAAAATGGCAGTTGTTTACATACTGCTGGTGTTATTCTTAGCAGTTTTTGTTGCCGGATTTGTATTATTGGTCTTGGGGGCAATTAATTTTAATTTTTCCAACTCGGACATTCCTCCTGGAGTGGATCAGCCTGTAAAGCTCCGAATCCTTCATATATGTTTAATATGCACAGCTGTGGTGGTAAGTGAACCTTGTGTGATTTCTGGGGGAAGAACGGTGTACCTGTAGATTTTAAACTTAACGCAATGCTAGAACCCTGCTTGGAACTAATTTTCAGAGAAAGAAGTGGGCATAACTCTCATGCTACATGTTGAATTTAGAAGCTGAGTTTTGCTTAAGAAACCTTTGACAGATTTTTTGCACTACGCCGCATGATTACAGTCCTGCCTAGCTCTTACATTAGGCAGTATAAAAATGCTGCCTCACACAAGCATCTGAAAGTCTGACTGTGCTTCTACAACGAATTGTGCTAACCTAGCAATAATTTGATTAAGAATGCTTATACACGTTGGATCATTTCTATTTCTAGGTTCAGAATGTATCAGATGTCTTTGGGCTATGGTTTCAAGCTTTTCTTGGACTTGGGGATGAGGAGTCACATATTTATTTTGAAGATAAAATTAGAAACTGAATATTTCAAAGTGGGTTTTGGGAAGGGGGAGTTTTTGTCACACAAGTGACAAAATGAGGCAATGATGCTCAAGAGGAGCTGAAGGAATTCCATCTCTCCTGAACACTTTCATAACTCCTGCAGCAGCTAAGCAGGCTTGTCTGATGGGAATTGTCCTGGCCAGCCCGACTTCTCTTGCTCTTACCAGCACCCAAGCTCAGGTGATCTCTGCTGACAAAGATCTTACCAAATCAGAGGGATCTCCATGTAATGACAGACGTATAGATGCTGTAATGATGGAAGATATTAAAAACACATGAGAGAGCAGGGGTTGTGGACATACTTAATAAATTACTTAAACACCTCTGGGAAGGGCAAACTATTTAAAATTAAAAAATATATATATAATCTGTCAGAAATAATCTAGATTATAGTAGATGATAGTAAAGAATTCTAGATATAGACTCTAATGCTTTGGCTGCGCACACATTGCAATCAGAAAGAGATTACTTAAGCAGCTGGAAAAGCCAGTTCTCTTTTTATCATCTATACACTGCCCACTAGTACCAATAACCAGAATTGTACACTGCAATGTAAACAACACAGGATGAAAGAAACAGAACAAGATGAAAGTAAAGGAGAGAATATTCTTTAGATTTGTTCCATTTCTGCTTGGAAAATAGCAAATACAATAGAATAAATCATTTTATCGTGTTCGTATACAATCAGAGACACTAAGACTAGCTTCTATAATTAATTAAAATCAGTATGTTGCAAAATGTATTAGTTTCTTCAGCCTCAAAATCAGGCATAGAGAACATCATAAACAGCTGAAGTCACTGAACAAAAGGTCTTTCATAGGTAAATATATTGAGAGCCATAACATTATACTGACAATCCACCCAAATGTGGTGGTCTAATGAGAAATGTTCATAACAAAATAGTGACTATTAAGAGCTTGATCCAAATCTTCATAAAGACTGAAGTACTGGTTCGGCCTGACTAAATAATGTATTTCAAAAGAGATGTTATACCTTTTTTGTTTGGTTAGTTTTGCAAAGTTATGTTGGACCAGTAGCTCTCATTTGCTTTTTTTTTTCATCTTCTGCTGCCTGATGAAAATCTATCACTATGTTTTCACATCTTTTCGGAGGCAAGGACAGAATAATCAGTGAAAAGCAAACTAATTTTCAATATTAGAAAGCTGAGAAAGCAAAAGGATATTATTTCACCAGTCTTTGTTAATGCTGCATTGATTTGGGGTGGTGTTCTTTGGTGAAAACTGCTGTACATGAGACTTCTCATGAGGCTACTGTTCTTTGTTCAGTTGTACTAGACCTGTACACCTACTCCATTATTTTATGACTGCACTAAGATATACAACTTAGACATCACGTGTGTACTGCACATACAGTTCCTTTGCTTTGGAAAATAAAGAAGCTCTTCAGCAAACTCCCTGTTCTCTTTGCTTTTGAACAGGGAAAGATTTTGGAAAACATCGGCATCTGCAGTCAGCTTAGCTTTATGCGGTACATACAAGATCGAACGGCTGCACTAGGGGACCCAAAGCTCCTCATCAAGAACCTGCGGTTTGAGAAAGTGCCTGTAAGGATCTATCAGCCCAAGGTTCCACCTGCCAGCCAAAGGAGAGGAGTTATGCTTTTCCATGGAGGAGGATGGGTACTCGGAAGTCTTGGTAAGATATCTAACAGAAAAAATATTACAATTTAGGTAAAGATGTATCTGCTTTCCTAAATGGTAAAGTTGATTATCGTTCGATCCATAGCAGTTACAAAGTTGGAGTATAACCACAGGTGGATTCTAAGTCTTGCTGTCAGAAGAAAGCATCTGCTGTGCACTATGTGCATTTTTCTTAAAGACAAGGACAATGATATATGAGGGGAAAAAATACAGTGAGCAAATACTGAAATAGGAAGACGAGGGTGTACAGAAGGCCTGAGGAGCTATGTAGGAAGAGACAGAGAAAGGTAGAGAGTATATTCTTCTTGTAAGTCTTTGACTTATGCAATATACAACATCAGTACTCTGGCAAAAAAAACCCAAAACCAAAAACAAACCAACCCCAAAACCTACCAAATATATTTCTTTCAGAGCTCTATGAACACATATGCTGCTTTATTGCCAGAGAGAGTGAATCAGTGGTTGTATCTGTTGGGTGAGTCTTTTCTCATGCTGTTTTTTTGAGATTATTTCCCATAGTATGAGTATCACCTTATAGCTTCCCTGATCAGAGCAACAACCATTACCAGAGAAATGTTTCTGCGGGACTTTTCAAGCTTGTGATTTACAAATTCACTCTGCTCTTGTCTGGAGCCACTGGGGACTGACTCAGTTTTCACTGTCTATGCCACAAATAATCTAGCTGGAAAATGAAGTTTTCAATCAATGTTTTCCAATTCCAAACTCAAAATTGATAATAAACAAATAGTAAGCCATATATTCTACTTAATTCTTATTCAAGGAAACTCTGCTTGATGCTTGAAGCACTCCATGAATGACAAGCTAATATCACCATCAATGTACTGACATAACCATTTGGATTATAAGGATGTGGTTGCACTGTAACAAAGACATAAAACATAAGTATTCTTATTTGTATTCAACCCATGGAAAGGTAAAGCATAAACCAACGACATGGCTCAATAAAACCTTCACAGAATTGTCTCTTTATGTGTATTAGGTATCGTTTAGCCCCTGAACACAAATACCCTGCTGCGTATGAAGACTGTCTCAACGCCACCATACACTTTATGAAGAATACCGAGCACTACGGCGTGGATCCTGCCAATGTCATTGTCTGCGGGGACAGTGCCGGGGGCAATCTGGCAGCTGCTGTTTGCCACACCCTCGCAGGTAGATCAGACCTCCCCAAACTACGGGCCCAGATCTTGATCTACCCAGGTCTTCAGGCACTGGACTTCAATTTACCATCTTATCAGCAGAATCGAAGAGTCCCTTTCTTACACCGAAAACATGCCGCTTTCTATGTGTTACAGTACCTAAATGGGAATTCATCACACATGCAAGAGGTCTTGGAGGGCTCTCATATTCCTTTAGATATTAAATTAAATTATAGGAAATGGCTGAGTCCAGATAACATCCCCGAAAAATTTAAGGTCCAGGGTTACAAACCACATGTGCTACTAGACTGCACCACTGAAGTTTTTGAGAAAGTTAAAAGATTCTGCGAGCCCACCCTGTCTCCGCTGTTGGCCGAAGATGCTGTTATTCGGCAGCTGCCCGAGTCTTTCATCCTGACCTGTGAGTACGACGTGCTGCGGGACGACGGCTTGCTTTACAAGAAGAGACTGGAGGACAACGGTGTTCCAGTGACCTGGTGCCACCTCGAGGATGGATTCCATGGCATCATTAACTTACTTAGTAATCATGTTTTGTCGTTTCCAGCTGCGAAAAGGGGTGCTGACAATATTGTGAACTTTCTAAAAAGCTTATAGAAACTATTTTCTTTCTTTCTACTGCCAATTTTCCGTGGTCTTTTATGCTTATAAACTCCATGTGAGAGGTTTAAGTAGGACAATCTGTTAATGATCAATTATGTCAATGTAATCACTGCAAAAGATACTTCTAGAATGCTATGGAAGTTTCTTTTAGTGCTGTTTGAAGTATTCTGTGTGTAGTCTGCCTATTTTAATGATCTATTTGGAGTAGACACTTGCTATTCTCTCAGTAAATATTAAAGATGCAGTAAAATTTAAATCAAACTCTGGTCTGACCCATTTTATTCAATTATGATCTACGGTTTCATTCTTCCTAGAAGACTAAGTGTGTTTTGGTAAAGGAGAAGATGCTGGTATTACAATGTTATAATTCAGTGCCTGTGCTATTGCTACACGTAGCGTCTGAGTCTAAGATTCCCAGTCACTGACTTGCACAAGATTTCTACAGGCTAGGTAACTGGTATTTTAGACCTGAAAAAATGAAGTCAAAGCTGCAACTGTGCCCAATAAAGATATTCTATTAACAGCTTTGTGTAAATGTTTTCCTATGTTTACCAAACATATGAGCATGCTGAAAAACTTGCTCCTGTGCTTAAATACTCTAACAACAAAGCAAGGTTGATGCATTTACTTTTGTAGAGTACACATTAGTTAGCTTTTTTTTATCATGTTAGCTCCCAATTTATTTTCTAAATGTCCTTGTTAAAACTATATATTCAAAACTACTTAATGAATATCACAATTCAGGAAGCAATATGTTGTGGCTGCAGATCAGATGCAAGAGATAATTTAATCTCCATGGTATCTGGCTCTCCTTGTAAACAGCAATCCATCAGAAACTAGAACTTCATTCAGCACTTAACCGCTGTCTTTGAGCAGTCATTCATACCATCTGCAATCCAAAACCACCACGCAAAATACCAGGCCCTGCATCAGTCCCACAATTAAGGTGAAGCTAAACAGGAAATTAATCACACCCTCCTTGGCCTGTTCTCCAATACGATGCGTGTTGGCACCTTGCGCAATATTTCCAAAGACTTTTAAAGTCAGCAACACCCGAGAGATCTGTTCTAACTTGGGCTGCTCTAACGTATAGTATTATCTCCGAAAGCTAAAACAAATACAGGAGTGAATACACCTCACCTTTGGTTAAATGAAATGGCATTCATTTATATACTGCCAGTGACACTGCTGGTGATTTTTACCACTTCATTCATACTAGCAGTTATGAGAACAATTCGATCTGAGTATTCCAATTTGAGCATCCCTCCTGGAGTGAATCATCCTGGAAAGCTCCGAATTGTCCATGCTTTTGTGGTTACTACATCTGCTCTGGTGAGTCACTCTGTCATGATTTCTGCCAGAAATGTGGTTTCGGTGTTACTTTTGTAAGGTTGTATATGTAAATACCAGAATCCCACTGGCTTCATCAAGACTTAAATGAAATCTTTCCTTTTTGGGGGGCTGACTTTAGAGGGTGATTTTTGTAAAATCATTTCTGTTAGACCTCACATAGTTTCAGTCAGGTTTTCCCTATTACACAGGGATGAAGCCAACCCTAAGAGTCCAAGCTTTACCAGCTGTGCTTCCCTAATTCAGCTTGAATTAATTATTTATCGAAAGTGAGATTGCTTTGATTTCCATTTCAGCTAAGCGCAGATGATGTTTTCAGGCCATTCTTGGGGCCTTCCAGTAACACTGACAGAAGGCCGGGTGCTTTTAAGCAGCTAAAACCAGACTCACAGGGAACTTTAGAGGAACACCACCTGTGTTGTGAGCCTTTAAGCAGCATGAAGCTGGTGAGAAACCCAAGGATTGGTGATGCTGAGAAAAAGAAAAAAACACCTTTTTTTTTTTTTCCTCCCCCAAGACATTTTGCCTGTCAGAGTGTGAGTGGGACACACAGGCCTACCTGCTCAGGCACAGGGTGCCAGGGCGACCAGCAGCCTCACAGGGGCCACCATGGCGCTGGGACCACCACGGCTCCGTCTTCTGCACCGGCTTTCTGGCGAGGCCCGAACCGGAGTGGCAGAGGCTTTGGAGCAGGCTGACCCGCCAACACGAAGCCCGAGTGTCCCCTCACGGAGCAGCCGCGGGAAGGCGGGAGCGGGGTCTCCTCACAGCAACCTGCGCGCTGTGGTGTCCGGAGGCGGCCCGCGGGGAGGCCGCCGCCCGCTCAGCCGCGCTCTCCTCCCTCTCTTCCAAACAGGGGAAGATTTTGGAGAAGATCGGGGTGTGCAGCGAGCTCGCTTTCACCCGCCACATGCACTCCGGGAGGAGGCTGGGGCCGGAGCCGCAGCTCTGGCTGGAGGACACCGCGTTCGGCCGGGTGCCGGTGCGGGTGTACCGGCCCCGCGCGCCACCTGCCGGCCCGCGCCCGGGCGCCATCTTGTTCCACGGCGGCGGCTGGGTGAGCGGCAGCATCGGTACGGCGGGCAGGGCTGTTCGGCGCTCTGCAGCTGGGAGCTGCCGCTGTGATTCGCTAGGGGCGTGAGGGGGGGTGGATAATTCTGCCCCGAGATGTGGCAGAAAGTCTGAAATCTGGCCTGGTTTTCCCGTCACCTTCAGCCAGCTCAGTGCGCCGGGTGAGCCGTGAGGGGAGGCGGCAGCGCTGAGGAGACAGGGGAGGGGAAGGTGTGGGGGTCGGGAAGGGTGGGAAAAGGAGATTCCAAGAGCAGGCAGCTAACAACCCCCCAACTTTTTGCAGGTGCCTATGAAGACATCTGCCGTTACATTGCCAAAGAGAGCAAGTCAGTGGTTGTGTCCGTCGGGTGAGTTATGCCAGTGCTACCCTATGGACGCCTTTCTGCTGCTTTTCTCAGAACCATAGTGCTGCACGTCCTATGGGAACACTCCTCAGCAAACCATTTCCCCAGGGTCCCACATGGTCAGACAGAATTTCAAGGGGACTCTCTTAATTTCTTCTTCTCGTCTGCCCCAAATCTGCTAATGCAGGGAGAGTACAGGCTGCAAAGTGAGGTTTGTGTATCTCACAACACAGAGCTACGCTGGCACCAAACAAAATTGTAATGCTAATAATACAGAAAAATATAACTGTCTCATTATTTAAATAAAGAAAAATAAAATAAAACGATTCTCCTGAGAAAATACCCTAACACAAGGCGAGGTGCAGACTGATCGAATTACTTCATCCACAAGCCAGACGCAGTCTACACCAGAAAAGTAAAATGAACTTGTATCACTCAAGTTCTAATCAGAGCTGATCTCAGAAGAAGATTTAAACTATGCTACACCCTCGCAACTTCATCCCAGTGGCTACATCTGTGATAACTCACCAGACAAAAACCTGTTTAGCAGATGACACCCCCCAAACAATACAGAGAAAGATAAGGTGTTGTACAAAATTTGTATTTAGTTATAATATTTGCTTCTCTGATTTTGTTGCCTCTTTGTGTGTGTTAGGTATCGTTTAGCCCCTGAACACAAATACCCTGCTGCATATGAAGACTGTCTCAACGCCACCATACACTTTATGAAGAATACCGAGCACTACGGCGTGGATCCTGCCAATGTCATTGTCTGCGGGGACAGTGCCGGGGGCAATCTGGCAGCTGCTGTTTGCCACACCCTCGCAGGTAGATCAGACCTCCCCAAACTACGGGCCCAGATCTTGATCTACCCAGGTCTTCAGGCACTGGACTTCAATTTACCATCTTATCAGCAGAATCGAGGAGTCCCTATTGTATTCCGAGAACGCGCCACTTTCTTTGCTTTGCAGTACCTAAACGGGCACGCACTGCACATGCAAGAGGTCTTGGAGGGCTCTCATATTCCCCCAGACATGAGGCTGAAGTACGGGAAGTGGCTGAGTCCAGATAATATCCCCGAAAAATTTAAGGTCAGAGGCTATAAACCACACAAGCCCCATGAATTCAATGCTGAAGTTTTTGAGAAAGTTAAAGGATTCTTTGACCCCAAAGTGTGTCCGCTGTTGGCCGAAGATGCTGTTATTCGGCAGCTACCCGAGTCTTTCATCCTGACCTGCGAGTACGACGTGCTACGGGACGACGGCTTGCTTTACAAGAAGAGACTGGAGGACAACGGTGTTCCAGTGACCTGGTGCCACCTCGAGGACGGATTCCATGGCATCATAAGCTTATTTAATATGTGTGTTTTGTCATTTACATCTGGGAAAAGGGGATTGGACAGAACTGTTGAATTCATAAAGGGACTGTAAAAACAAATTTCCCTCTTTGTGTTTCTCCCACTAATGTCTCTATTTAGGCTCCCAAACCTCAAGCAGTACCTTACAGCAAAAATGTGATACCTTTTGATATGTAAAATACCGATTTTGATATTAATGAACTTCAAATGTTGTCTCAACGCTGATCTTTGTCCTCATGAGCCTATTGACAGTTCAGTCTTTACAGTTTTAGTGCTTTCAAATCAGCATCTGATTGATTCCTTGTATTTAATTACCAGATGATTTACTTCTATGCAAATAATGTCTGTGGAATTATTTGGATTAAATAACTCTTGTAAATTACCATCAGGATCTTTGTGATATCCGTTTGATAAGCCCCAAAGCATGACTTAATTTTGTCTAGGTAAAAAGTACAAGTTAGGTACCTAGTGAGCTGGAGGGAAGAGTCAGAGGAAAGATCTGGAAAAACAGATCAAGGTCTCAGTGAGGAGATTCTACATGTATTCAGTGGGTGTGGCAGATCCACATCTGCAAGAGCAGCCATAGGAGGCCTGAGTTAATTTGGGACACCTTGCTGGAGGCAAGAAAGGGCTGTCCTGGTTTTGAAATAACCATAGCTCTGCAAACTCCTACTTCATTTGGGATGTCTCCATTATACTCACTGAAGCTCAGGGCAAGAGATACTGGGAGAGAGTGAACACTTAGGTCAGGGTTTAGAAAGACAGTAAGGATGAGTGAACTGGGCTCTTGATCTGTGTGTACTGGAAGGTTTAGCTCAAAGACACAAAAAATACGAATAAAAATGTTTTTATGTTCTTTCTAAGAGAGGTACCCTGATATTTTTTTAGAATTTGTGCTGTGATGTTTCTCCATGTTTTGAGTTTTCTTTACAGGATGAGGCAGTGTATTCCTTGACAAGATGCTTCATTACACCCTGCTGATGAAAGCAAGGAAAAACAGTAATGAGCACACACAAAATAGTAAGACTGATGAAATTAAAATCCTAAGGAAAAAATTCATGGTGGAGGAAATTCCAAGACTGAGGAAATCAGATTTTTTTACAAAAACAAATGCAGTCTTCCATTTAGATTTCAGAGTGCAAAGGCAGCCTTTCCTTCACCTGTCTTTAGACAAAGAATCCCTACATTTAAGGCCAAACGACAAACTCCCGGCGACGAAAAGATGAATCCATCAGGAACGCGAGTGTCCTGGCAACCCCCGGCGCTGCAGCTTTCCCGGCTCTTTTCAGACGGCAGCGCCGGGGACTCAGCCGGACCCCCCCCGGGTTCCCCGCAGGACGCGGCGATGGGCGCAGGTCACGCTCTGCCTCCTTGAACCGAGATTACACCGCTCCTCAAGCCGCCAGCGCGGCCTCCCCCCGGGGCTCGGGGCCGCCCGCACCATGACCCCTGCGGCGGCTTTGCGGAGCTGTCACAAACGGCCCGTGACGCCGCCGGCCGAGGCCGCGGTCGCGGCGCGGAGGGGGGCGGGCGNGCCATGGCGCTGCTGCCCGCGCTGCTGCTGCTGCTCCTGCCCCTGGCAGCGCTGGCGGCGGCGCTGGCCGCCGTGCTCCTCGGCCTCCCCAGCTACGACATCCCGCCCGGGGTGAACCAGCCCGTCAAGCTGCGCCTGGTCCTGGCGGTTCTCCTCGGCACCGCGGCCCTGGTGAGTCGCGCCCTCCGCCGCGCTGGTGGTTTCGGGGGGCGGGAGGGTGTTTCCAGTCGAGCCGGGGGTGGGGGATGCACGGTTCCGCAGGTCCGGCCCCGCCGGGGTCCCCTCGTGTGGAGGGTGGGCAGGGACCCCCCCGCCCGTTGCATCAAACCCCGGCCCACGGACCGCGCTGGGAAGCAAAAAAAGAAGGAGCCTGAGTGATGATCCACACCCCCCGCATCTCATGGGATGCGCGGGGCTGCGCATCCTGGGGGGAGCACTCGGGCGGACCTTGCCCGTATCTTGGGCAAAACTCATTTTACGTTCAGGAGTAGCGAGGGGCTCGTTAGCAGAGATTGCCAGCCCGCGGTGTTGGTTTAAGTCGCGAATTCAGAGCTGAGCTGCTCTTATCTCTGGTAAGAGCCCTCACCTTGAGGCGAAGTCACCTTGCACAAGGAAAACTACAGCTCTTCAACTGCTCCTGCCACGGCTGACGTTCGTGGTACCAAATCCGGTTAGGGCTGCTTTACTTAATCCATGGTCTCCCTTTTCCAGCATTGCATAAACAGCATTAGAACTCGCCTGAACTCTTCCTCCCTCACTTGCTCTATCTTTTAATTTAAATCTTCAGTTTTCTCCTTTAGCCACAACATCACCTTTGCTATCACATGGACCTTCTTTTCCTCCACGCTGTTTCTTACACCATTTACATCCTCTTGAAATTCCCTGATAAAGTGACCCAGCTCTCCTGAACCCCACTAGCAGGTGACAAGAGAATGGATAAAGACAGACTCTCATTGGGCATTTAAGACTGCGATCTTGTTTAGCAGCTGAACTGTAACGGTTTGTTAGATTCCATCAATTAATTTGGTTCCCAGCTACTTGTTTGTTCACTTCTTACATCAATGTTCCAGTTTGCAAGAGCACTGGGAAAGGAAGCCTCTTGATTTTGCTCACTAAATCTCTTGTACAAATAAAAAGCAATAAATAACTTGCACAACACAACTCAGCACTTAAGATTTGCAAATTCACTGAGTTTTATGGTCTAATTCAGGACTATCAGTTTATGCAATGACGGACTATTCAAGCTTTTATTGCTGTTTCTACAGATGACATTTCATTGTTGTTACGAAATATAAAAGAAACGAGAATGAGCACAAAGGTATGCAGGACAACACCAATAATTAAAGTGTATATTCCAAGACAGCCAGTTTGGATGGCCTAGAGAAAGTTGCTGATGTGGTACTAGAATAACACTGGATTTGAGTAATGGAAGTAACTTTTTTTTAAAGTCTGTAGAATGTGAGAGCTCAGGATTTTTTTTCCTTTTTTTTGAAAGAGCTTTGTTTTTATCAGACAACAGGGGTCAAGCTGCTGTGTGTGAAACCCAGATTTTTCAATCTGATTCCTCTTGCTGGTATGACAAATGTAGAACTTCTTTTTGGTAAAACTAATCTAGGCAAACTTAAATACTTTTTTTCTGATTCTATCCTGGGATCTCTCACTTTCCTAGGACTGGGAATTCCTATCAAGAAAACGAGCTGTGGAGTTACTTTTCCTCACTGTTTTCTAGGGGTTTATTAAGGCAAAACCCAAGGACTAAACAGCATATTAGAACGGACTCTCCTGTTGGTACTTACGATCCAGGGAGCCATTTAGAGAGTGTTTGGGAGATGCTTGCATAGCCATTATCCTCCACCATGAATAGTCTTCACGCTAGTTATTCTAACTTCTTCTGTTATTATTATATTTTCTTGTAATTTATTAATATTTTACAACATTATCACTTTTTTTTGGTAAGTTCTGTGTTTAAAATTTCCCTCAAATACAGTTCAATACAAACATGATGCAGAGTTTTTATACCTTGTAACTCAAGCCTTTTAAACCTCTTTTCCCTTTAACAGGGGAGGATTCTGGAGAAGACTGGACTTTGCAGTCAAATCACTTTTGGCCGATACGTGCGACAGGGCCGGAAACTAAGGGTGGACCCAAAGCTCTTCATCCAGGATCTGCAGTTTAACAAAGTTCCTGTGAGGGTTTATCAGCCTAAAGCTGCCTCTGACAGGCAAAGGAGAGGACTCATCTTCTTCCATGGAGGAGGCTGGATGTTTGGAAGTCTCGGTAAGATATTTGCTGAATTTGAATTCAGCAAATTTGAATTTGAATTGTAGTAATGCAGAAAGAACGCTCATCTTTTTATAAAATTGAAATTGGTTGTCTCAAGAATGAGAGCAATAGCAAAGCACTAATGAAAAAACATCATTTCTTTTCCAGATACCTATGAAAAAGTATGCCGCTACATATCCAGAGAAAGTGAATCGGTAGTTGTATCTGTTCAGTAAGTGAACCCTACCCAGATCTATTGTTTGGTGATTATCGTTGCTTTGGTGCCATAGCAGAGCTGCACTGGGTTTGGAGATGTTCTTTTTGGCAGAGAAATTTCTATAGAATTCAGTGAAGTCCATGAAGAGACAGATAGTGATGACTGAGATTTCACAGCTCTTAATTGTTCATGCCCTGATACACTCAGAAAGGACCCAAAAGGAAATATTTGACACACTAAGAAAATCTATAAAAGCCAATTAGAAACTTAGATTAAAAAAGTCTTCCTTGATGCTCCAAGCAATTGTGATGTATAGAAAAAGAGAGAATAATCACACACTGTATTACTCTCATTTTACACATAGGAAGCAGAGGCACAAAATGATTAAATTATCTTGTCAAGAATACACAGGGCGTTTTCAGCATGACTAAGAAATGTTCAAAGGCTCTGGCAGGCTCTTAGTGAGAAGGCAATCCTACTTTACTGAGCCCTTGTATTTGAATAGACAATTTACAGCTTATCCACAATCACTAACTGAGGAATGCCTGCTTAGGAGATAACGAATATCCTGACCTGGAAGAAAACCACCCCAAAATGATAGGGCTGGAAAGACAGCATAGGATACAATTTCCCAATTAACACATTTCCTTCTCTTACACTTGTCTCTTTGTGTGTGTTAGGTATCGTTTAGCCCCTGAACACAAATACCCTGCTGCATATGAAGACTGTCTCAATGCCACCCTACACTTTATGAAGAATATTGAGCACTACGGCGTGGATCCTGCCAATGTCATTGTCTGCGGGGACAGTGCCGGGGGCAATCTGGCAGCTGCTGTTTGCCACACCCTCGCAGGTAGATCAGACCTCCCCAAACTACGGGCCCAGATCTTGATCTACCCAGGTCTTCAGGCACTGGACTTCAATTTACCATCTTATCAGCAGAATCGAGGAGTCCCTTTCTTACACCGAAAACATGCCGCTTTCTATGTGTTACAGTACCTAAATGGGAATTCATCACACATGCAAGAGGTCTTGGAGGGCTCTCATATTCCTTTAGATATTAAATTAAATTATAGGAAATGGCTGAGTCCAGATAACATCCCCGAAAAATTTAAGGTCCAGGGTTACAAACCACATGTGCTACTAGACTGCACCACTGAAGTTTTTGAGAAAGTTAAAAGATTCTGCGAGCCCACCCTGTCTCCGCTGTTGGCCGAAGATGCTGTTATTCGGCAGCTGCCCGAGTCTTTCATCCTGACCTGTGAGTACGACGTGCTGCGGGACGACGGCTTGCTTTACAAGAAGAGACTGGAGGACAACGGTGTTCCAGTGACCTGGTACCACCTCGAGGACGGATTCCATGGCATCATAAGCCTATATGATTATTGCGGTTTCTCCTTTCCATCTGGGAAAAGGGGATTGGACAGCGTTGTTAACTTCCTAAAAAGCTTATAGTAAACACCTTAGATTCCACGAGTCTGTTCATGCCTCAATCTAGAAAAATATCTTTTTAGGATATTTAATATCAGGTGATGGGTAGTCAATCAAGGGCAGCCATAATCAATGATAAACAAGGCTCATGAGAACCTCATTCCAGCTGTTAGTTGGAACATGGAATATGCAAAGCTTTTACAAGCTTGTACCATGCTGCAAGCCCTTAGCCTTTAGCTACGTCAATAAAGAATTATATTGTTTTGAACGGACATCCTGGTTTGTCCCACTTGTTTAAAATAAAACGCGTCTGTGTGAAGAGAGACTGTGTGTTGTGCAGGAATGTGTGGTGTGTTTGCATAGAGAGAGTATCACCTAGATCACAATATTTCAAGACATACTCTGCCCTCTGATTCTGAAATCTATTAGAGAAAAAAGGCCCGCTGACTTTAGTGGGTTAGGAACCACTGTTTTGCTCGAGAGTAAATATGATGCAGCCTAGAATGTGGTTGCTGGAACAACAGTCGCCGTGGGGACAGCGAACAGATGTTTCTATGGCCAAGCAGTTCCACGCATCACCCGTGGTTCTCAGCACACCGGCAGCAGGACTGGAGCCCCTTTCTGCCCCAGTTTTAGCACTGGAGTACTGAGGAACCTTTCACCCACCCAACCTGACAGACAATTCCAACAACCAGGGCGGGTAGTGCTGGCGAGACAAGGAAATATGGATGGAGAGAACTGGTGGAAAGTTAAACCCAAATACTCTACTAAAGTTCTCATTGGAAACTGGGTGGAAGACAGGGCACGGGTAAGAGCAGGAAAAAATGTGAGAGAGTGGGTCAGAAGCAGTGCTCTGGAGGCAGCATCCGTAATAGAGTCCAGGCTTGTCTTGCAAGTGTGATAAAAGGAGGATGAGCATCTTGCTTGGCCTACATTCATTCATTTTGTTAACGATCTGCCATTCTTCTCTCTAAGCCAGGACAGAATGCCCGAGTGTGGGTTTTATCGTGCCATTCATAGCGGACATAACCGTAGCCAATTAAAAATGCTATAGCACTTTTAATGGAAACCCCTTCAGACTGCCGTACAACTTACATAAAACAATATATACAACTTAATAACATATACCAACATTATACAAGATAGGCTCCATTACCCCTTCCATAACTTAATACTTATTATTAGTTATATCAGAGGATCTTTACTTATTTGGCTATTGGTTTCATTTGCTTGTATAAACAAGAGCATCTTTGCTAGCAGAGCTGGTCGACAGATCACATGCCTTAATTAAGAGCTGAGCAAATTATCATCATTAGATGTTTAACTTGGTCAAAACACACCAGTTAGGTTCAATATTGGAGCTGTTGTGGCAAATCCTGCTGGCTATGCTAGAATTACTTGTTTTAGGTGCTAGTTCACATGGCAGGTGAAAGTATTTAACAGTGAACCATGAATAATTTTCGTACAGTACCTTATATTTACACCAAGGAGTCGATCCAGTATTTTACAATTGCTGATTACACCAGCTGACTTTACCATCTGAGGAAAAGCACACAGCACAGACTTGTCTCCAAATAAGTGTTTTTTAAAAGCGTAGATGAAGGAAGCAGCACTGGAACAGAGCTTCTGTGATTCTCAGATTCCCTCCGCTATACTAAGTGCTGTGTATCTTTCCAGTTGGTAAAATCCATTGAGAAACCTGGCAGCAGCATCTACAGCACCGACTTCGTTTGTTTCCCAGATCACAAACCAGACCAATTGCTGAGGAGAACCCTGGCAGAGAAATACGAGGTAAGTAAAGGAAATGTCAAACGTAGGGCTGTGTGCACCAGCATTCCAAACAGCAACGATCTTAGACTAATACTTAAATCGTATTTCCGCGCAAGTAACACCTGCTAGAACGTCCCTTTCTCCGAGGTGCCTGTCCACCCCCAAATATTCTTGCCATTCTGTCCTGACAGTATATATAGTGCTAGCGCACAGTGAAACGCTTAAGCAGCGCAAGACAATCGGCTTTTCATTTGCAGCCTTCTTAAACGCATCTGCAAATCCGCGACGCATGTGCTGAAATCAGGCTAATCAGATCTCATGACACACAGATGCAGGTGCTTAATTTAACTGGAAAATTATTTTACTTGAAATGCAAATGCCCTTATTTGCGGGGATTAAATTATAAGTAATATAAGTACTGACATTCTGTGGTACCACTGGTAGCACAGTCTGACTCGAAAGCATGCTGAGCCATCTGAATGCTACGTGGGAAGACAATCAGCAGCGTTTCATCTACGTCTCCTTTCAGGGTCTGCCAATACAGTACCTCTTCACCCATCACGACGAACCAAGAAGCCGATATCTAGTATCGGAGTATGACGATAAATACAATCGACACGGCTATAACCCTGCACTGCCTCCCCTCCGCACCTGGAACGGACGCAGGCTCTCCTGGATCCCTCAGAAATCAGATTTTCCCATTATTGGTAGGTTTGGGCGTTATCAATTCAAACCGATGGAACGTGGTGCAGTGGTCAACATGTAGACTTAGAGCCAGGAACCTCCTTCTGCTTTAATTCTAAAAATGGACCTTGCGGTGATTTTTGGCTACTTTCTCACCCAATCAGTAGCTTATTTTTCAGATTGATAAAGTGGATGTGTTATCCATACAACAACACTTAATGACCATAGCAAGCACTGAACAGATTTCTCTCCCCTATGCACTAATGTGAGACACAGCTGAAACAAGGAGAGCTGTGAGATACAACCAGCGGGAGAATTCACGCAGTCATACTATGTTTCCCAATTTAAGTGACATATACAGCTCTGCTAACTTTTAAAATATCTACCAGAGAGACTATGAAGAATCAGGACTCCTTGCATTTATGGCATTACTGCTGTCCTATCGATATCTAACAGTGATTTTCCCGTCCAGGCAGGGGGCAGACACATGCCCTGGGAACAAAAAGACCAGTTTTGTCCTTAATCTGCTGTCAAAACAGCACAAATATTCCGTATGACAACTGTGGAGTAAAAACACTAGGACGAAAAATTTAATTCTATCATTTTTCTAAGATTTCATCATTTCCTGCTTCAGAACCACCCACCCACTATGGCCTCCTTGAGTACCTGATGAAAAAATGGTACAAGAAAGAAGCTGGAGTGATGAACAGTGTCTACACCGTCTCCTATCAACGCCCACCCATTTCTCCTTTCGATATTTGGCAACTGAAACATCCAACTAAAAGTCGGTACGTCCCTTCCAGCCGGGGCCGCCTTCCCACAAGCACCAGTAGAATCCTGGACTACGAAGGGGGTCAGAAATATCTGGAAGCCGTCGGTGAACTGGTGAGAGCCAGGAAACCAAGGGAAGCCTCTGCGTCAACTGCTTAGGGTGATCTTAAGTACTACTTAATACGGCTTGTTGCTCCTATATATAAGAGTGATCTGTTCCATGCGGAACGAGTGAGAACTGGGCTATATAGGCAGATTTGCTGGGTTACATCGTGGGAATATTTCAAAAGATATTAAATCACTGAAAACAAAATTTTCATCTGTTGGTTTCCAGTCAATGAATAGTTGCAGTAAGAAAAAAACGAAACAGAGTGGGATTGAACCTGAAAGGATATAAATCTCTTAATTGATTTATGCTTAGTTGTTTTTTTCATTTTCACGCAGCTTGCTAAACATTTCTTTAAAGAAAGAGGAGAAAAGAAACTTGTGCTATTCCATAATACATCTGAAACATCCAAAAATAACGTAGATATATGAAATGGCTGCATAACTAGGGACAAGGTGAACCAAAGTTTCTCCCAGCATGGTGAACGAGCAGACCTTGAACTGCACTCAATAGTAGATAAGCTGCAAAGCGAATTGCATTGGCTGACTTTACACTGCCTGCAAGAAATAGCTGTAGGTGGCCTTTATTCTACTGGATAGGCCATGCCGATACTTTACTCAGTCAAGAGAGTATGTGAACAACCTATATAAAAAGTGCTGACAGGAGGTCCAAATTCTGACTACACTGACGCGGCAACTTTTGCATTGAAATCACCTTTGGTACAGAAAAGACATTCACAAAGTTCAGCTGCTGTTGATCGGAGGTTCAACAATAAACTTGCAGCTGCAGGCTTAGATTAGACATATCTGGAATTAATTCAACGCATATCTATCTGTTCAGCATTTTTGCTCAAGACTAGCAATAATACAATTATTTTTAGGAACCAGGTAAAGCGTACACCCTACTTTTGGCATGGACAAGCCTCTGGCCACGTCCTGTTCTCTACAGTTTGACCTCTGCAACATTTTACTCACCGCGATTTAAGTTTGCTTTCTCAAGGTTGGATTTTCGACCAAAGGGCACTGACAATTCGGCCGTGGGTAGAGTAACAGTGGCACCTATTGACAAAGTGATTCCTCGCTGATCTGTGAGACGTCCAGAAATGTCTGTGGGAGAGGTACACAGACCCTCAGAAGGCAGCATCGTTAATGAAATCTTTTAGAGATACAAGAGCCCTGATAATTAGATAAGCTTTATATGGCTTTTTTTTTCAGCTTCAAAGCCCCAGGGAGATCAAAGAATTAGAAAAAATGGAAAGCAAAATAGGTGAAAGCAGTCACTGAAACACAGCCAGCTATGAGTGCTGTGTTATAAAAAACATTCTCTTGAAAACACATCTTTAAAGTAACCCACGAAGAAGGCATGCCTTACCATGGAATGACAACTGGTGGACACAGAAGTTCTTGTATCCACAAGGAAGTCCATCCAGATTAATTGTTACCCACATGCTAGTATTTTTAAAGAAAATACCAATCAGGCATCTTAATAGCACAACAAAGCCCATATAATATTTAGAGTACAGCTTAGACAATTATACAAAGGTAGTCTTCATTTCAGGCAACTCTATCAGTTTGCTTAAAAATCTGGTCATCAATCATTCATAATTATTAAATATTTATAGCAAATGAAACATTTATGGATATTATCTCCTGTGCTTCTAAAACCAAAGCTCATATATTGAAAGAAATGACCAGCTTGATGTACAGGGAGTTATGGAGATGCGCAAATGCCACCTATGAAATTTGTATGAAAATATTAATTCCAAATGTGTAAACTGACTGGGCAGGGCTCCCCAAGCACAGGTCTAATCTGTTCAACCACCGAGCTATTTACAAGTAAAGTATACGGCTCCAACACTCACAGGAACCAAAGAAAGCACGCTAGCTAACTGCATGAAATGCATTTTGATAGAGAGCTTCTCGAATAGAAAAATGCACAACTCTACAAGACCTGTCAGTTGTGTTTAATAACACCCAGCAGCAAAATATCTGCTTTGAACCGTTTAACTGATAAGTTGTTTTCACTGCAGCAACGCTAAATACGCACCACAGCTATCTAGGTAGCTTTTTGGTGAGCCAAGCATCAAGATGAACTCATGACAGGGGGAGTTTGGACAGGAAGAACTGAGGCTTCTCCACCTCTTGATCTGAGTTTGGTAAAGGTGGAATCAAACATCAACCAGCCAGTTACAAAAATCAAACGAACCTGTCTTTATCTCAAACATGTCGCTCAAATATTCCACAAGACAAAACTCCAGAGAGAACAGCACTAATAATCAAGCTTCCCCCTCTTTTTTTCCTACAAAGTGTAGCTGACCCACATTATTCCAGACAGAACTCCCCCAAAAGCGATGCTGCAGACACACGGCTACACCAAGAATACCTCATTTCTATTTTCTTACTGACCATGTTGATTAGGTCACGATCCCAAGTTCTAATCACATACATTTGCTTTATTGCCAATGGGCACAGATAAGCATAAATGCATTTTTTTCCAAGTCCTATACGGCATTTGGCAGAAGTGCATTGAAGTAGGGACGGCAGATAAAACCGCACAATACCTGCAGCTACAGTTTACAGACACTAATTCTTGCTGAGACAAATACTGCTGTTTAATCAGTCAGAATATTGCTGTGCTAGAGATTCCTGTAATAATAAAAACCCTCGTTGTGTCTAACACAAATGCATTTCCCAACTCCCTCAACTCTTCAGAAATTACAAGGACTTTTATTCCAGATAAACCCAGAAAAACAGGTTATTTACCTGTGCTTCAGGAACAGATAAAAACTGAAATGATTAGGATGGTCACAGCTGCCATGGAAAAGAGGTAAGAAAATCTGAAATTTTATCATTAAAAAATTTACAATAACTGAGAAATCCATTTACTAGTAAATAAAAATGCAGCCAACTAATGAAAACGTACAACAGAGATGCTGGGTTACATTATGAAGACGTCCAATTTTCAGGAAGAGGGGATATTAATGATGAAAACAGCTTAACCTTAGAAAGAGATCAACTTGAAATATAGAAATATTTTATCTGGTGATAAAAACTCTTGAACTCAAGGACCTCTGAAATATGGATCCATCTGGAACTCAAGTACCTTTCTATCAGACAAGTAAATAAGTAATGTTTATTGTGGTGTGCTCTGCTGTTGTACGGGATAATTCATTAACGTACAATGGGCACTTTGGGGCTCCTGGGAATCACGATAAAATGCGAATGACACCATTTTGCTGATGTGTCAGATTTATCCAAGCTGGTTTTGAGAAACTTTTTTTGGCTCAAGGCCTTGTCATCACTCGTGACTGGAAAGCAAGAGGTTTCTTCAGTTTTTCACGGAGCAAATAGATGTTTTGATACAAGTCTGTTATGAAAACCTCCTAGACGGTCATGATTGCACGAAATCAGCCTCGCATTTGAACTTCTGTGACGTTAAAGAGACAAGGTGGTAGTTAGAATTGATGCACATCCCTCAAAGCGAACATACTTCTTGTCTCGAAGGAGGCATAGGTATATTTGCAATATACGTATGATGATAACCTTACTACCATATGGGGGTGTATCACTTCAGGAAAAAAAAAATCATTTACTAGCTTTTAAAAAGCATTAATTATTGGTCCTTTTCTAGACAGCGTGGCTTTCCTCATAGAAATACTGTTACACCTCAGCAGGAACTACAGCTCCCATCAGGATTTTCACCAAACCAAGCAAATTCCTGCCACACAGCGCTGTGTCTCGGCTCTTGCAGGGACACGGAGGATCGTGCAGGGGCAGAGTCCTGCTGATCTCAACACGACTAAGTTAACCAGTAAGCAGAGGTTGGTCCTGCTTACTCACCCTGACAAAGGGAGCGTAAACTTCCCAGAAACCTTTTACTTACTCTACGATCCACACTCACATTTCAATGGAGCCACTTGTCTTCAAGAGCAGCTCAAATGGGCAGAAGTGCAGCAGCACATCACAAACCTCATTTGTGCGATGAGCTGCCTCTGACAAAGCCGTTCCCTCGGTTCTTCTGGTTTGTGTCTTGTTTCCTCGTGACTTAAAATCTACAAGTTCCAAAGGCTATTTGTGGGAACTACTTTGCAAAGAAGCAACTTTGGGACATTAAAGAACTGCTGCAGAATGGAATTACATTTTTCTATATGTAACTGTGAGGTAGCTCCCAAGCCGGTCTGTGTAGAGAATAAAGGAAATAATTTTGCAGTTGCAGTGATGGAGGCATTTACTCTGGCCCTGAGTTCTATTCAATGATGACCCATAAGGAAATTGTTATACAAATAACGTCCTAGTTCTTTTGGGGCAATAACATTTGCTAAGAAGGAAAAAATCTCTAGGCACAGTCATTTTATAGGAAGATGCTCTTTATTGTCACATACTTTTACTCTTTCAAATTGCAAAACCCCCTAAGGACGTCAGCCTCATTGTGCAGAACTCAGTTATAAACAGACAATGAAATACAGCCCCTGGCCCAGAGAGCTCCCAAACCTACAATCATTTAAATACTCTGTCGGGATTTTAAAAAATACAAGCCAGTCCATTTTTTTAAGCTAGGAACTCGGGATTGGTTGCATAAATATGTACTTATCTGCTTCAGCGCTGTAAATATGTAATTTAGGCTGCTGCCTCATGACATATTTTGCGTCTAATTTAAGGAACTGTATATTTGGACAAGAGGGTCTGGACGCCTGTCGGGTAAATATTACAAGCTGCAAATTTTCCCAGCAGATTTAGCACTAAATTTAGTTAGCAGTCTATATAAAGAGGACATTGACCTGGTGGTAGCCCTTGGCCTTGCCAGCGGTTGGCCTGCGAGGCAGCGAAGGATCGCTGAGGAATGCTGCCCAAATCTCTCCTAAGTTTCACACAACACCGTTCTGCCGTGGCAGCCCCGACATCCTTTATATCAGCATTTCAGCAGCTTCAGCTGCCGTGGGAGCTCAGAGCCTTGTCCTCCTCAGCTCACCTCAAGGTGGGGAATGCTCCTTCCAGACAGAAAAGTGTTAAAAGAGGCTTAGAGGCATTGATTAAGCTTCTTGGGTCTCGGCCTAGCAGCCAATACGGAGAAAATCTTGGATTTTAAACATTTAAAATAAAGCAATTTTGAATTCCTGCAGTGACACAGGAGATACGGCTTTGCACATGCTGGTTGTTGATAACTGCCCACAGAGCCAGCTTTCTAATTTAAACTCTTCACTTTGAGGTAGCTAGAGGAACGCTATAAAAATCCCCTGGTTTGTACAAGCAAGGCTGCATTTTTCTCCTGTTCCCTCAAATGCTCGAGCTTCGAAAGGACCCTTAGTTACGTCAACGGTCTCACCGGGCAGTCTGCTTTCCATCAATATTCCGGACATTGTGTCATCAGGAATTTTACTTTTCAATATATACTTAGCACAATCCAAGTATTTGCTTCTGTAAAACAGGTGTGGACTTGCGTCACCATGTATATCGCTACATACCGCATGGACACTGCTCATTGCTGCTATTCAAATAGTAAACATCGAAATACAACAAGTATTGAAAGGAAAACACTTAATCTAGCCTCTCAAGTGCTTTAGGCTTAAATACAGGAATCTCACTGGTGAACACAAGCTCAGAAAGAACTCAAGCAGGGTAGAGCAGACCAGGGCTCGGGCCTCAAGGAAAACGAGGGCAGTGCAGCCGTGCAGGGAAGCAGCAGGTGGCAGGATTTGCTCTGGTTCAGTTCGCCCTCAATCCTGCATCTCGGTGCTGTGGCTTCCCTGGCACCAAGAGCGGCTCAGGAGGAGCTGCCACCCGGCCTGTGACACCCCATTCAGCCGTGGGTACCTCGGGAATCCCAGTCTAACCAGAGGGCTGCTGGCTGGTGACGTCTGGCCTGGTCCCCGGTGGCCTAGAGCCCCTCTCCGATTTAAGGGAGATGAGCACCCTCTGTTTTCTACAAAATTTCTTAGAACAGCACTGTATCTCTGTTCAGAGGATGCAGCTTTTCCCAACGTTTTGAATTTCCTGGAGATGAAAGTGCCATCGCTACTGTTCTTTATTTCTCCTGCAGTAGAAATGAGGTCAGGGCAGGGTGGAAGGTAAACTGCGCTTGATTTTATGCACAGGTAGTTAAATGGTGCATGACTGACAGACAAGGCAGCAAGAGGTCTCACCTTCATGTATAATTTTTTTCTTTTCTGGAAATAGTCAATGCACTTACTACAGGATACGTGTAGTAAACATCAACGCAAGCCAGCCCAAAATGACCCGCGGTGTTCTAACACGAACCATCTGCATCACCACACAAATTCACGTGATGTACACCCCGGCCACTTCCACCTTTCAAACCCCACGATGTAATTTTTGAAGACATCGCTATATCCAAGAAATGTTGCTCCCCCAGTTTCCAGGGGGAGACCAGCCCTTTGCGGGTGATTAAACTACGCAGAGACGGGGTGGTTTGCCTGCAGAGCTGGAGGAACCGCACAGGCGTTTTGATCCCTATTTCCATATTTTCAACACTTGACTAAACTTTCTTCCCACAAAACGTCTGCATAGACCAAACTGTTCTGCTTGATTGTGCAGACAGGATTGTCAGCCTGCGTTTACGTGACCGGGGTTGTTGGTCCGTACCTGTTTCCCCGATGAACGACTCTTTTCTCTCGCCGGTCATTTCACAGACACGGCTTCTTATTTTCTATTTATAGGGACTATTTGCAAAGCCACCTCAGTCAGTGGCACTGAAATCTCATAATCAGCAAACTGCTACAGGGGAAAATATGTTCCAATTAATATGAAATGAGAAATGTGCTTTTTAAATTATTATTATTTTCCCCTTTTCAAAGCTGCTAATGAAGAAAATCAAAATAGCATCTTCCAGCGAGCTGGTGACAGACCTAAGGTTTTAAAAGTTTAAATCTGAACACAAAGCAAGGACTTGCAAGCCCCCAAATACCAAACCCATTAATGTCAAAAATGCCTGTGAGGTTTCAGATGGCCTTTTAAAAAGCGCACACTGGCACCAAACCCCTGAAATAATGGACCAGCTTGTTTCCAAGCTGGAATAAATTTCCTGTTTTTTTAAGGTGAATGCAGCTTTGGCTTATGGTGCTACTTGATCACAGGCATCTGCTTCTGCCTCAAGCCAGGACAGCCGGCGCAGGGGGAATTTATTCAGACTGCTCTAATTTTATTCAGATTTGTATTTAGCTTCAGACAGTGAGAAATAGCAGCTTTTAAATCATGTCTTTTACAGAGATTACCACCGCGGAATGAAAGTGGGAGAATTTGCCAGCTTCGTAGCTAAAATAATATTTTTCTTTCCTTAAAACATATTGAGTCATAGCAAACTTCCAGACTTTTTTAAGGTCCATTTTAAGGAGACCCACTATTGACGATTGTTTTCTTCCCTTTAGAGTCCTGCAATGGTAATTATTTCCTTATTTTCACGTCTCTGATGGAAATCCTATGTCAGGAGTACAATCAAGTGCCAATAGAAATATTGACATGCAGACTTACTGTGATATCAGCCACTGTAGGACTAAGTTTAAGTATCTAAGCAAAAATCTGCTGTGAAACCAGCAGTTATCATCATGGGTCCTTAAACTCTGCTGGAAAAGGCATCATAACATATACAACACAGCAAGGCCCCAGACTATACTGCTGGGGGGAATTACAAATTCTGCAGTGTGAGATGCATTACGTACAATACGGTCCAAAGTAAATTGAAAACAGTGGAAAGATTTCCAACTGTCTGTAAAAGACCTATGGTCAGGCTGTTAATACTTAGTTCTTAGAACTGCAACTCTTGGGATTACAGATAATTCTATTTCTAGACTGTGGTGACTCACAAGAAATCCCCCTTTTCTTGTATCCGCTCGTCCATTTGCACTTCAAAGTTTTAAGGGACATTCTTCCCCCTCCCTTTTTTCTTTATAGATTAAATCCCACACTGTCCAATTAGTCAGGCTCAACCTTGCCACCAAGAATTGTCACTGGGAGGTTATGGTGGCACCAAATGGTTTTTCTTTGGTTTCAGAGCAGAGTCCCATTGTAAAAGCTGGATACCCACGGTTCCCTCTTCCCAAAATGTTGGGGATTTCCGCAAACGATCGCAAAACGTTCTAGCAAAAGATACCAAACGCAGATCATCTGTGTTAAATTATCGCAGAAAGCATATGCTGCTATTGATGTGGATGTGGGTAGGTCTGCAAACAAGTCACTGATGCGAGTTCAGCAATGGGAACACAGCAAGTTTTAAGCAGAAAATCTGCATATTTGTGGCAGTCCAGCTACGGGTCACGGAGATCGACTTTTTGGTGGGTTTTGCAGATTGTGCCACGTGCTGTGCAGCTGAGATTGGACAATTTCTTTGCACCGAAGGTAGTTAATAGCAGCGGTAGGCCCAACAGTACCGGCACCCGTCCTCCCAGCTCGTATCAGCAATACAGCATCACCAGCTTCAGCACCAGCGCTTCTCTTCTCCAAAAACATTCTGGCTCCACCAAAGCCAGAGGTAAAAGTCTAATTTATCAAAGTCTCTGTGAAACATGCAAAAAGATCCCAAATTTGTCATTTCTTTCCCTGTCACAGATAAGGAAACGCAACAACTATCCGAAGCTTTTGCCGTCACGAGTTTGATTTCAGAGAAAACCGCCTTCAAGTCTTAAAGCAAAGCGCAAAACACATGGTTGAAGAGGTTATTTAAGCACTTGGCCTCTCCACGGGCCAACATGCCACCCAGGAAACAAATTCCAAGAACACGTGCCTTTAAAGAAATAACCTTTAAAGCAAGACAGCTGTTGATGCTACACATCTAAGCTCAGACATTTGGTCGGTCAGCTTAAACCTACGACAGGCTGCGGCCACCTACGTATGGAAGCCATATTCCATCATCGGCTAAATATATTTATATTGCAATAGAGGCAGAACACAAAACCAGCCTGCAAGTCTCCACTCGCTAAACTAAGGGATCAATTCCCTAATTCAGCCGGGAGAAGTAATCAAAGCAGACTGGAATTCCAGCCAGCAGACAAGCAGGATTGTATTGTCTGTGCATCCCAAAATAAACATCATGTGAATGTTCTACTTGGCCAAGAAAATGGAGACAATCAGGAAACGGAATCATCGTCTTTTGTATACTGATCTATCGATTGAGGTGTTTTGCCCTAGCTTAAAAATGTGGCAATAACAGCTGTTTGGGGGCTTTTGGAGACAAATTTTACACCTTTGCTGGTCAAGAAACCTCATACAATTCTAAGGGGTTCTACCTAAACTTCAAGGGTTTTTATATTTTCTGTCCATACTTCGAGCTCTCAGGTGTATTTCAGCCCACATTGGAGCAGTTCCTCAATTAGTGGGGAGGGATTGAGTAGGAAAAAGGGAGTTCGATCTGAAATTGCCACACATGTAATTTTACCCACCGGGACAAGCACGTTTGCCCAAGCAAAGGCAGACAAGGCTAATGAAGCAGCTGCTTCATTCAATGAAGGGCAGAGAAATTGCTAAAAGTCCTAAATCTAGAGCACAATTTATGTCCATGTTGTAACCCACCCGGCGATGCTGACAGTAATTGAGCAGGTAGGTTAGTGTTATTTTGCATTTTGCAGATATGCTTTTTGAACTAGCAACTCCCGTGCTTTCTTCGCCCGTAAATTGCCTGTTTCTCCTCCCTCTTCTGCTTTTGTGATATTTTTTTTATTTGAATCTTGTTCTCCTTTTAATCCGGGCCCTGCACAGCCCCAGGAGATGCTCTACCTTTGACCGGGATGGGCAGGCGGATCTGCAGAGATGGAACACCCGTAACCTCCAAAAGGGGACAATGTCATTGGGGACGGACAGTCTCAGGTAGATGATGCCTTTGGAGGTCATCTCTAGCAAGCCCATTCCACTGAAATTAAAAAAACACCTACAATTTTTGCTGATAATTTTTCCCCTTTCACTTTACAGAAACATAACACTTGGCTGGATACACTCAGCCAAATGTTCTATGAATTGGGAATGTCCCAAGCTTTTTTTATTTCTTTTTAAAGAGCTCTCCATATTATTTTCCAGTAAGTCAGCATTACCACGGTAAACACGGAGCTTTTCATAACCTTGCTGTGTGTGATCCCTTCTGAAAGTCACTCTGCAATCAAATGTACGGGGGTTTCATAATAGTAATTTGCCACACTGTCAGAAATAGGCTTATCGTGCTGCTGTCACTGGTATCATGTGAACACTCTCGGTGTGCTGTGCCCTTCAAATCAAAGCCAGAGCTCTGAGCCAATGGCAGAGAGAAAAAGAGGGGAAAAAAAAGGAAGAGTAAGAGAACATTAACTCTTTAAGCCAAGTGCAGCCTCAGGCTGAAGGAAGAGGCTGCAGAGCTGCTGTCTGTGGTGTGGGCATCTCTTTAAACATCACTAATATTGACTAGGTATTAAGATTGCACTTTTTTCCAGCCCACCTGAAATCTCTGATCAATCCATCCCGTTGTATCTTGCTCTGTGGATTGTGGCATCTCCTAATTTCCAATGGCACGAGAAGGACATCATTCCCAATGCCCACAGCCTGTTAGCAGATCCTGCCTAGCTGTTCAGGTTTAAAAAAATATATTTCCATCCTTTTCTGCTTTTTTGCAAATGTTTTTGTGAGTAGTACCTAAGCTTTTCCTGTAAAAAGTCTTAGAGATTTGGGATTCACAAAAAAGAGCTTTAAAATGGCAAACCTTTAAAAGGGTCCCTGGATCCACACAGCTGAAACGGTGCTTTTCTCCCAACTTTCTCCTATGCAGTCACACACCCACACTCTCGAGCAATTTCCATGGTTGTACCAACGAATCAGGGCAAAAAAAACCCATCGCGTAGCTTAGATTGACCAAACCAACTCCAATGATAGAAACTTGAGTGCTTTTTTTACAGCAACAAGTGTCACTGATGAGGTCGCTCTTAAAGATTATTCAGAAGCCTATTTTTATTGAGTAAATAGGGAAAAAAAATAAGCCTGGTCAATTCCATAAATTCTATTATAGCAACAAGAATAAACTACAGGCTTAATATTGCAGGATTGTTTGGGCAATGGATTAGCTGCATTGTGCCTCAAGAGGATATATCTTGGTGGATAAAGCTTTAACCTTCATAGCGGTTCAGGATATTTCTGAAGAGCACGGAAAGGAAAAGGAACAGGCAAAACAACTCACAAAATCCAAAGCCATAACATTGGTAACATCTATAATGTCTCAGGTTGCATTTTTAAACTTTTTTCTCTACAGGAACTCATATTATACAAGGGATCTGTTCTTCAGGTAAAGACTTAATACTAGACTTAAGATTTAGGATTTTCAAAAATACTGAAATCATTCAGATAGCTCCAATTTTGTGCCTTTCCCAGGCAGCAGGTGCTCAGCACTTTATGGTCAGGTTCCTTGGGATATCACAACTGCACACTCTGAATCAGTATTTACTTTACAAAGTGTTTGCTTACGTCATTTGGTTGTTTTAAGAAGCCATAAAGTACTTGAGACACCCACAGTGATATTTAGATGCTTGGGGGGACTTTCCTGTGAATGAATCAGCAATGCAAAATAATCAAACTAATGTATATCTGATGTAATAGTTTCGACACTCGGTGTGGACATCTCTTCCAGTAATGCTTTTTGTTTCATTCAGACCACTCCAGTCTAATTTTCTAAGTGACTCTGAAAAAAGACAATGCAAATCTTGTTGGCTAATGACTGCATCTCCTGTAATAGCTTCATATCACATTGAGGTGTGTGTTCTTTACGACCTTATTTATCTACAAACCCAAGAAAGTGCCACAATTAGGTCCACGGACGTTTCAGGCTGGATGGCTCTCCATCCTTTTGCAAAGGACGCACGTGTGGTTGGAGGTTCTGAGATGGCACAAAGAAGGAAACCTCATAAAACTACGTATGTGGTCACTTTGCACAGTGGAACTGCACTTCAAACCCCGCACCTCCACTGCTGTGGAAACAAACAGCAATTAAAGTACTTTTGTGGGTGTTTTATGCTTGCAAAGCACAGTGTCAAATTTGCTTAAAAATATTAGGTAAGATTTGAATACTGTAGCATATATTAGGCAATCTGTTAAAATATAATTAATAATTGGATTTTATTTCTGTTGGCTGTTATATAATTTATTTTACCATAAACATAACTCCTGAACGACTCAAGTACTTTATTAGTAAAATTAAGTACTTTTATCATGATTTTTGAAACGGCATAGGGGGTAGAGAGATAACATCGAGAACGATACCTGGTCATATTCCATGGACAATCAGCCTGAAATGTAATGCCAGGGCCCTCTATAGAAATTATTGATAACGAGCTCCCCATAAGGGTGTACCGTTACCTCCCGCTCGCCCTCACGGACCCAGAAATCTGGTTTGTGGACAATAGTCTGCTTTGGTTGGTATAGAAATGTCTTCAACTATGTTGTCCGGTTCCTTCTGATCCTGGGGTTAAATTAATTCAAAAGAACTCCTGCCAGGATCGAGCTCTGAGCTGGTGTCAACATGTCTTTAGAAATGCATTAACAAGTTGCTCCACATGTATAATTAATAGAAACGAAGGAACCCTAGACTGTCAGAAAGTCTGTTACTCCATCCCAGGACATCTCTTTTGCTCCTTGATACTTTCTTCCCTTTTTGATGTTATTTCTAGAACACTGATATAGTTCACCATGTATTACTATGGGAAATGTCTTATAAAAGCAATAATATCATAATAGAACTATTTTGCCGCTTCACGCATCTTTTATACAGTGAGCTCAAAGCGTTTGAACGGAGCTTGATTAAAAATTAAGTGTCTGTACAGCTGCGTCAGGCAGGTAAGTAGTATCATATCCATTTTACAGATGGTTAAACACACAATAGAAAGGTTAACTGCCTTGTCCATGGCCACGCTGTTGGCAGTGAGAATTCAGACCTGCATAAATAATCAATTTCTTGATTTGGTAGCTAATGCACAAAGCAGAGAAATGGTGTTTTCAGTTTCACTGAAAATAACTTTCTTCTAATGGCTCTTTCAACCAAGTGAGACAACTAAAAATTTAATTTTTGTCAACCAAATAATTCAGTTTCATGGCAAATGAAGCCATATTGAACTCTTTTGCTAAACTCTATATGGGTCAAAGTCAAAAAGAAATGTGACATTTTGAACCCACAAGTTGTTTTCTGAGGCGAGTCAGTCTGAAATAATTTGTTTCGCCAGTGAGTTTTGACAGGTGAACTGGTACCAACCTGGAACTGCTTTGAACGACTGTGCTAGCCTAAAAGTCAGGAGTGACAAGTTCTTTTTCTTCAAAGCGACACTATTAATGAAACATACTTTACACAGTTAATATTCCATCCCACACTGAATACAGAAGTTCTCTCTTTCCGGCCCACAGGACGCATCCCTTATCGCTCTGCTGAGGCTGGGCCGGGCTTTGGAGAAGGGGCAGAAGGCAGAGAAAACGAGCGCAGTGGAAAGTGGGATCTGAGTGATTAAGTCTGTCCAGCTGGTAGACACAACAGCTGTTACTATTACAGTCCTGATAGCATTTCATTTATTTTAAACCCCTGTCTCTAAAGCTTTAATACCCCATTCATTTAAAATCACTTCATCTGAAGGTGGCAGCAGGGGAGATCATCTCGTAAAGAAAATGAAAAAAAAGACAAGTCTTACGTCAGGAGACAAAACTTCTTATACTTTTCCATTTAAGAGTGGACATCCCTAATTTTCTAGTGCTGTAACGCAAGACAGACCAAAATTCTGGTGACTTGCCCAAGGCTCATTTTTGCTAACAGTAGGCAGGGGGAGAGCAGTTCTATAACCCAAAACTTATTTCCACTAATGAAGTGAGTGCCCTCACTGACACTTTCCCATTCTGAGCCACGCTGTTAAACAGAAAAATGGACAATTGCCACCAAAGTTGAAGAATAAAGTCTCAGGAAGCTATAGTGATATAGATATAGATCAGGGAAGGAGAAAGGTTAATGGGGAACAGCAAAGGAAGGCTTGGAGAGTAGAATAAGCACAGGATTTCCCCTGCTGCCCCTAGATTTGGGGCAGAGTCCCCCCCTTGCTGCCAAAGGGGTATGTGCTGGAGGTTTGCAGGAATAGTGTATCTTGCTGACAGCAAAATCTCAATTCCTGCATCTAAGAAAAGAACAGATGGACTCCAGGATGGGCAAACAGGCAACAAACTGAATGGCAAGCTTCCCTTAAATAAATACATAGACCATATGTCCTTGGAAGAATCCAAAGGCATTTTGCTTGATAAAAGCCTATAGAGTATGGGGTCAAAGGGAGTCTGCAGTAGCAGAGGGATTTAGATCAGGTTCTAAAAGATTCAAAGTGGTAAAATAAGTGGTAAATTTGAAATCTATTACTTTCTGATGAAACCCAGCTTTGGAAGTGACTCCCTGTGTGAACGTGGGTTTTACAGAGAAACTAAGCCAAGCCTCGGTTTCTGAGCATGAAATACAGCGAAAGGGGTATGTGAAGTCCTGCACGCAGCGCTGTGCCAAAGTGGGCGACCTCGCACATGTGCTGCATCCGAACTGCACCCAGCGATGCTGCAGGGAGGAAAACGAGGTAGCAGTAATGACCGCAGCTTTAAATCATTTCCACATATGTCTATTAAATCAAAGATCATCTAAAACCAAAATAAAGCCAAGCAATCGGTCTAAGGTTCCTATCATTTGTTATAACAATTGGAGAAGTACTAAATTAAACCAGCACAGCAGAGATACTGCTCCAACAGCTTAGTCCAGACAAAACAATTATCTTTGATTTTTGTTTTAATCAGATCAACCTATGTACAAGAAAATCCCTCCCTTCTTACCCCACATTCCCGTATCCCACACATCCCTCAAGCGATGTGCGAATCCAGATTCTAGAGATGCCCCCTGACCAGCCTGGCTCACACAATCCCTCCACAGCCCCTGCTGAGGACACAGGGATCTCCGTACTGCTTGCTCTGACAAGCCTTTGCCTTCCTCAGTGCAAAGGTTATTATTACATATGACTGTGGTGCTCTCTCTGCAACCGGTCTTAGGATCCTACCGGGCATCGGCACTGGGGTAGGTTACAATCTCGCTTTATTCTGGTGGGAGGAGATGACTCACTGTTTGTTCTGTAGGATTACAAGGAGACACCTTGAAGCGAAAAATTGCTTTGAAGTGCCAGCTTGCCTCACGGAGCAGATGGCTGGGCTAGGCCGAGGTTAAAGACACTCATTATAAACCCATCATCAAACTAGGACATAGATATACGGTGATTATCAGATTGAGGAAATGGGTTTGGAATGACAACTTGTGAGTTGCTGCCCGAGCTACACGAGACTGCAGACAAGTTTTGGTAAGCAGGGTCAGACCCTCCTTTCACAGAAGGGAAAGTGATACACTAAATCCAGAAAGGATCTGGAAAAGCTACGCGGGCTCTCTTTGCATAGGATGTGTGCAATCTCCAAATAATGACACTTATAATCTGAAATAAAATTAGCACTCACCCTGCAATGCAGAAACCACAAACTCAGTTACTAATGCACATACAAACCAGCACTGCCAAAGGCCCACACAGAGTTGTTTTCTTTCATTCTGTATGAAAACATAGAGAATAAACACACACACACACACGACTGCAGTTTCCATTGCCCAGGCAGTATCTTCATGAGGTAAATCAGCATATCTCAGTAGTAAAGTTAGAGCCCTACTGATCTTTATGAGATAAGGACTGGATACCAAACAATTTAGCAGTGAAATCAGAATCAAGGCCAACATACAATTACTTTTGTCAAAACATACAGGTTAAACAGAAAGCAATTACTTCCTTTGATGCACTTGCAGTCTCACAAAACGCACACTACCCAGTGGTGGACAATCTGCATCCCATGTGCCAATAGTGAAGAAATCAGCCTGCAGGAGATACCTTCCAAATCAGCCTGCGTGAGATACCTTCCTCTGAAAACACACTCAGCCTAATGACTTCTGTTCCCTCAAGAAATAATATAAATTAGAATCTGTTAAATCTGTAGTCACTGTCCTGCCACATACTATAATGTTCAGGAGTTTATGGTTGGAACACTTTCTGCTTTCATTTAAAATCCTGCATTACAGGGTTTATTTTAATTTGGTTGTTTAAAAAAAGCCATTCCAGACTGAATAATCTCTAAAGCAGCTTTTTCTTCCTTTTTTTTTTTTTTTTAAAGAAGTTTTTTTTGAAGTTGTGGACAATATATCTAATTTTGCACTCACAACACTTTAACGCTCTTGTAAACATAAGTTACAATTGGATTTGGAGACTTTCCAACCTCAGGTTACTCTATGATAAAGTATTTCTAGACTATATTTATATATCACTCCACCATCACTTTCTACCAAACTCTTACCTGAGGTTGGTAAATGCAACAGCATTTGTGATTTATCATAGGAAGAAAGCAGTAAATCCATTTACAGAACATTTCCTTGTTTCATCTTTTGAAGATGCAAACTAGGTGGTGTTTTTTGGGGGTTTTTTGTTGGTTTGTTTTTTTAATTAATACAATCAGAAGGCAACTGAATTATTCTGAACAAATCAAGGGCCTGCACAGTGAATCAGCATTGAAAGGCAGAAGTTTCAGGCTATTANATTTGAAGCTGTGGACAATATATCTAACTTTGCACTCACAACACTGTAACGCTCTTGGAAACATAAGTTACAATTGGATTTGGAGACTTTCCAACCTCAGGTTACTCTATGATAAAGTATTTCTAGACTATATTTATATATCACTCCACCATCACTTTCTACCAAACTCTTACCTGAGGTTGGTAAATGCAACAGCATTTGTGATTTATCATAGGAAGAAAGCAGTAAATCCATTTACAGAACATTTCCTTATTTCATCTTTTGAAGATGCAAACTAGGTGGTGTTTTTTGGGGGTTTTTTGTTGGTTTGTTTTTTTAATTAATACAATCAGAAGGCAACTGAATTATTCTGAACAAATCAAGGGCCTGCACAGTGAATCAGCATTGAAAGGCAGAAGTTTCAGGCTATTAGTTAGGACACTGCAGCTCTAAACCCATAACTAGCACTAATTTATTGCAAATATTCCACACTTCCCTGTCAGCATATAGGCTTTAACATCACCGAGTTAAACTTGAGGTAAGTAGTCAACAAAGTAACTCAAAAATAATGGTCATCTATGAAAATACTGGTCCTTAATCCAGCTATGCCTGTTTCCTTTTTAATGGTATATCTCATCTCTCTGGTTAACCTTGTATCTTTAAAACCATCAGACACCGTAATCATATGGGATCTTTTAGAGTTCAGACAAGTGTTTTCCCATCTTCGAGTATACAGTTCGTTATCGTTAATAAGGGCATCTCTATGCATTTGCCCAACTGATCAAGATGACCTTAAGGGATTTATTCTGGTCATTTCCTCCTGTGACCCAAATTCACGTTTGAAGCCAGATCTTCAAAGGATAAAGAGTAATACTTTAACCCACTGCAGATTGCAAACCTAATCTACTCTGGAGAGAGCAACAGTTTAGCAATCTGAGAAAAACTAGTGGGCAAAAATAGACTAGAACTGATTGTCCAATATGTTCACAGTCATTTCATTCCCTGTTAAACACCACAAAGACCAAACATTATTTCCATGGCAAAGTCTGTTAACACTCACTCTAATTAAAGGGCACCCCCCCCAACACCACCAAGCTGCCCCTTGGAACATCAGCTGGGCTGGGTCACATTTAGATCCTAAGCCAAGGTCACAAAGCTGCCTCTCCTGCTCAATTCCCAATGCTTTTTTGCTCATCCTTCCAGCTAAGGGCAGTTCTACTGCTACCAGAAATTGCTGAAAAAAGCAGCTTTGAGATCAAAACAACGCTGCTTTGAAGCAAACTTGACTCTCCCGAACAACTCTGGCCCAAGCTGTTTCGCTCCTTATTTGCTGCTCACCTCCCTGCAAACTTGTCGCTTCCCACAAAACTAACAGTTAGAAGCCCGCTCTGAAGGGTTTACTCATATGTTTTTTGACAGCTCCCCAAAAAAGCACATTATGTGCTGCTAACCCAGTGTTACACAATTTCACACAGCTCCACAGAGCTCTGGGTGGGGTCTGAGAGCTGAGGGGAACCGGAGTCACATCATAATTCAGGCATTCTGCTTTGCAACACAAAATCTCCTGTTGCTCTCTGCCAGCTTAAAATCCAATTGTTTTTTTCCTGCTAACTCTTTACAATGATAGATGCATGGTCAGTATAAATAGAACTGCTTTTGCCATAATGTTAACAGATAGGACATGAAATAAATGTTTCTGGTGGCTTATGCCTATTAAAGGCTGCTTGGCACTCGGAGTCCATGGCTGATCTTACTCTCCAAGAAATTTCATTTCCTAACTTATATTTCCAGGCTTTTTTTTGCAAAGAATATGTGAAGATTCAGCATTTCAACATCACAATGAATCACTCACAATGACTTACCTCCACAGTTGCCACAAGAGGTCGGTAGAACAGGTTACATCACAAATTAGAACATTGTTCTCTGAGAGGAATGGTTGGATTGGGAAGCTATAAAAACCCTGCTCCTTTATTTTGGGGGGGGTATAAACTGAACTTAGAAATGTGATGGCTAGCATCCCTGGCAACTGAAGTAGTTTACTCACGTAGTAGGTAGGTAGCACATGCTTGAATCAGCAAAAGGTGCTGCACAGAGTTGCTCCCGTGGGTTTGAGAAGTCAGCGCAGAGGGATCTCGGCTGGGAGGAAGGGCTGGCGCAGGCTCAGCATCCCCAGCAGGCTGCAGCTGTTCCGCTCGGGCTCTCTACAGGGTGACAGTTCCAGCAAGCTCTAGTATTGTTACACACACCTTCTCCCTACCCACACCCATAGGTTATCGCACACACTTCTTCCCACAGGTGCAAGACAAGAACATTTTGGGTCACTTCTAAGTATGCCAGGCTAAATTTTAGCTGTCAGTGCACAGCAGGTCACTCTCTACTGTATATATATATATATATCTGAGGTAGGTTGCAGTATGTTCCTCTATACAAGCTTCCAGAACCATCCCTTCAAGGTGCTTTCCCAATGCATTTTTCATGCTGCTCTAAAAACTGATCCATTAATATTCACATCTGAGTAAGAATCACAGCGAGACTGAAGCTGCCTCAAAAAGGCGCCAGCCGATCGAGGATGAAATGCTAGGTCTGGACAGTCACTTCAGGTGATCGTTATTTTAACATTCTGCGGATTAAACATTGTTTTAACCCCTTTAACGCTTCTAAAAAGTCAGGCTCTAGCTCAATTACATCATGCAGATTTGCTTTCTTGCACATTATTTTGGATCCTCACACATACCAAGACCCAGCATTTCATCAGGGAGACGTATCCGCAGGCAACGTGACAGCTGCTTCCCGGCTCTTCGAGCCTGCAACATTCTATTTGGGTCACGCACAGAATCTTCCCTTCCCCTTGAAGCAGGTAAAATGTCTGCTCGTTTCTGGCAGGGAGAGATAGCACCACTAAAGTAAAGCCATTTTAGAGGGAAAATTGTAAATGGGGACAAACTTGTGACCGCACGTTTGTGGTCACCTACAGGCAGTGCTGCTTGAGCCAGTGAGGTACTGCACAGAGTGCTAAATTCAGCTTTTCTATTTGGCACCATCATAACTTCACTGATCTTAACAGGGGTCACCACAGCCTGAGGAAGGGGTGCCCACCCACTGGGTCCTCCCACATCCCCAGAGCTGGAGATGGGATTACTGCTCTCTTACTGCTTTTGTGAAGGGAAAACTGCAACAATAATGCAGCCTTCAGGCCACTTTCTATTCATGGTGAAATTGGCTTTTAAAGTTTTGCAGGGGATCATTACGGTGAGCACCAGTTCTGGCAATATTCCCACATGGGAACGTTTCACTCTGAAGATTATGTAAAGTAAGAAAAATCCAAGTAAGAACAAAAATCTAAGTTTTGTCTCACTTACTAGCAAGTTAAGTTATGCAAAATCAATATTAATAGTTGGTAACTGCTGATTCTTACAATGAATAAATATTACTAACTGGATGAGTTCAATACTTATGAAATATATATTACTTAGTAGGGGAAAATATCATTAGAGTTTCTTATCTAGAAAAAAACATACTTTGCAAAATCACTTCGATGTGTCGAATATCCAGATTGGCAGGTTCATAAATAGAGCTTTACTAAGCCTCACTCTTCAGCTTGCACTGGATTATGTGGGCGTCAGCTTGGTCTGTTCCTTGCTGTTCTGAGGGGCGCGAAGTTCCAAATCTAACCAGCGCTTTCAGGGCTTTATGTTGGGTTGAACAAAAAGCTACAAACTACAAACAAATCTAGATCTTCATTTTGAGGCACCACGGTAGGATGAACCTGCAAGTAATAGCAGAACCCAGTCAAAACAGTTGAGTTTGAGATGTGGCCTCTGCAAAATTACTCAGCCTTACAGGATAACGAAACAAAACCATAAATTAGTCACCAAAGGAAGGGTAGATGTTTACTGAAACAGACACTGATAAGTTCGGTAGAACAAATCATTTTGCGCACAGGTTGTGAGTTTTGAGTCCATCAGAAAACTTGCAGACAAAAAGTGTGACCCAGTTTCTTGTTCCATGACAACAATTTGCACAGCTCTAAATATAAAGCTGGCGATAACATAGCTGGATTTGTTGCAAAGGGAGCATGCTTCAGGCAACAAGGGGTGTATTTCCAATCAGACTGCAAAACCTGTCTTCAAAACGATACGGAAATCAGGCATGGTTTTTCTCCTCATTTCATACCCACAAACAAACAAACATGAAAGCCTGTGTTGAAATTATAAATATATTTGTGTTATTTATAATCATGGCACTACACAGTGAAAATCATGTCATTTTTCTTGAAAGAATCAGAATAGAATAAGACAGTATTGATACAGAATATTCTCTCACTGTCCCTACTTAATTCTGTTCCAATGTGTTTCCAGAAACAATAATCTTAACCATGGTAGCATTAAGTTGCATTGAGTAAGCTGTCCATAAAAGACCATTCATATTAACTGAGCAAGGCAATATTTTAACCCAAAGACTGTTTTTTTAAAGAAATAATAGCATTTACAGTAGTTAAATAGATGCTTTTTATCAGATGTGATTATTTTGTAATAGCATACAGTCCTTAGATTGTTTATTACTATGTTATTCATTACTTTAAGCCCTCACAGCTACTCTAGATAATGCTTTAAATACACAGAGCTTTAAAAAAATATTTCCATTACAAATATTTTAAAAATATACTTATCCCAAAAAGCTGTCCAGCACTATTCCAAAAATCTCTTGTAATAAATGTCTTTTTTAATTTTAACAAAAATATCTACTGTTATATAGAAGAGCTCAAGTCTTGACCAACCTATAACACAGTCAGAAACATCTTGGGCCAGATTCCACTCTTGTTGATACAGTTGCCAATTTAGATCATGGTGTTCCCTTCACTTACGTTACTCTAGTATAATCAGGAGCAGAATATAGCCCTTAGTATTTTAAAATAACTAAAGGGACTGGATGCTGCAACAGTTACTTGTGCCTGGCATTACAGGGAAGGGAAATCCTTTACTTCATTGCATCTAAAAATGTAAAAGAATGTCATATTTAGTATTTGTGCCAGGACCAAAGAGGTGCCAGGCAGCTGAAGTGGATGACTCAGATCTACAATTGCTTTCACTTATAGAAATAAAAAACTTTTGGCTGAATGATGCCTGCAACTGCTGTCATTAAACAGAGGATGAATGGTTATAGAGAACATTTGTAGAAGGAAAATGCCAACGTTCACATAACGCTTTCTACAATTCTAGGAATCACGTTAATTGCATTTTGCTACTTAGAAAGTTGTGTGAGCTTGATAGAATCTCGCAGCACTCAGATCTAGGAAGGACACTATTTTAAATTGCTTCTGTATTTTCTAGCTGAAACGCCTCCATCTAGCCGGTTCTTTTTGAAGAGCATTCAGAACAAGCTATGAAGCACTCACAGGAATCTGGATCTCATCAGAAGGACAAGCTGGAAGCTGCGAGTTCATCTTTTCAAACACCGGGATTATTTTTTTTGCCTTTCCACCTTTTTCCTCTAATCTGCAAATTTAAATGCAGCGTTTGATTAAGCATCATAGAAATTACCCTGGTCTCATGGCATCAGGTTACAGATGTAAGCAAAGCTAACAGTCTCGGATGCAAACTGCAATTCCTACCTGTGACCATCCTGAGATCAGAACACATCCTGACACTTTGTCATTTCATTCGATTCGTAGTTAAAGCTTTTACTCTACTTGCTTGCTTCCTACACTTTGGCTGATGATCTAATGACTTAAACCAAGGAAACTTAGGTATAGAGACTAAGTTCAGTCCTCGCTGTCGTCTTCATCATCATCGTCATCTTTACTGGGAGCACATCTTTGGAAGCAGTGGACTAGAGTTGCTAAGAAGAAGCTTGATAGAATAGCAGCAATGGAGACTGCGACTCCAGAGAAGATGATGATAAAAAGGTCCGTCAATGACAAACTAAATTTGCATTCACTAAAGCTGACCTCAGATAATTCATTCAGAAAGATTCTTCTATTTTCTACCGGCAGGGAACACTGGATTTCATGGAGACCTGCAAAGAAGAGGAAAGGGAAACAGATCAGCGGAATATTGGTGAATCCTTCTGTTGCTCCAGTCAGAGAGTGAATGGCTGAAGAAAAGTTTTAGGGTTAATTCTCGGTTTATGAATTGGTAAAAAATTCAGGAAAAAAATGGAACAAAATCTGCCTTTACATACATAACCCCCTTGAGTGGCTCCTAGAAATCAAATTATTTCACTTTCAGTCTTCCCAGAGCTCAAGTATGATCTGGGACCATGATTTTGAGGATTTAAGAAAGTGAATGCTGAACCCTGGATACATCTAAAACTGGAGATGTAGAAGCACTTCCCAGCTGCTTCTGACCTCAAATCCTGACTCCAGAACAGGGTAACAGGGAGACTGAAGTTCCCTCCACACCTTGGTGCCTTCTGTACTACTTTTTTTCCACGTAGTTCCAAAACTACATTCGTCTTTTTCTTCTGGTCCCAATAACAGCTTAGATTTAACCACTTGAATAGTATTCCTATTATTAATTTTGTTTATTTAACTCTGTAGAACCCATTCAATTTATTCTTTTTAAAAAAATCAGCCAGGCTTCTTGTAGAGGGTATCTCAAAGAAGTTTGTTATTTAGTGCTTGGCTGCAGCAAGAAAACCTTTGATGATAGTTATATATATCTCTCATTGCTCCCACAGCATGTTCAAAGAGTTGTTTCTTCATACCAAACAAAGCTGTAAATGAAATAACATGTGTGAGCGTGTTATAAATACATAGCTTATGTTATTTTAGTCAGGGCCATCACATTATCTGTAATAACTCCAGCTGTCCCAAGGACAATGTCACCCACTCTGTATCTTGCTGCTACGTCATCTGAAGAAGCAGATGTACTAGAGTGACAAACTAATGTGGTGTTTGCTTTTAAAAAGGGAAAACTTCGAAGTTCCAGTCGAGGGACAGGTGCTAGATTCTATATAGGCCTGTGTCTTCAGGCTTGAAAAGTAAAATAAGATGAAACTATGGATCTGTACCCTGAGGAACAGATCTTTTAAGTAAGAAGAGAAGTGTGAAAATGCTGGAATTCTAGAACCATAATGTTAAAAGGAGAGGCATGTTTTTTAAAAAAAGATACAAGTGTTTATAAAGAAGTGATGCAGGAGGGTTCCATTTCAGAGTTATTTCAATGAAACTCCCCAAAGATTTTGGAACACTGTGACTTTGAGATGCCTGTCAGAGGATTAGAACTCCACTGAAGCCCAGCACTTAAACCTTGACAACAAATCACAGGCAATTAAGCCTCAGCTATATCCTAAGAAATACTTCGCATTTGTTTCTGTAAAGGATTATATACATGCCTACTTGTCCTGTAAAGCCAGAGGCTGAAATATTTGCCTGTAAAAGAATAAGCGCTTCAAAAAAGGATGCAGCCTGAAACTGGTCACTATTCAAATAATTAATAATTTCCCTGTAAATTAACGAAAACAGACCGACAATACTGTAATGCCCCAAGTTATGACTGTACTGATCTTCCCATCTCAAAAACCCCACAAACCCAGATACCAGCTGGTACTTTGTAGCCATCATTCAGCCCCATTTCTCACAGATATGGTTCGAGCAGGAACTTTCAAGCAGTACATTGGCTGGAGCACCAAGTGCACTGAAATTTCCTGCTCTTGGATCTCACCTGGGTTTTCCCTAAAAATCTTGAGTGATGACACATTGTATCGTGAGTTTTGCTTTATATTCCTCCNCCTTTGCATTTGTTTCTGTAAAGGATGATGTACATGCAATGACACACTGTATTGTGAGTTTTGCTTTATATTCCTCCAGCTAAGGACAAACAACAAGAGGTACCACTTACTCCAGCTCTACTTGACTGTTTCGAAGGACTCCTTGTGTATTTCTGTTCTGATATCTCTGCTTCTATTGCAGAACTTCCGAGATCCATCATTACCTCGATATTATGGTCTGTTACCCCTCAGAGCTAGATTTCCCCGCTATAATTTTGGATGCAAAGTTAAAAAAGAGAAAAAAAAAAAAAGAAAAAGAGGCAAAGGGTGGAATTTAGCTGTTCTCTCATGTTGCTGAATGTAGTTGACACAGACTGGAAATGTTTAAATGGGGCGTTTTATTTCTTGCACAGTATTTTACCTCCAGCTATAGTTCTCTTTAGTCTATTTAAACACTGTCGCTAATGCACTAGCTGTATTAATAAGAAGTGAGAAAGGCGTTGCCTCTGAAGAGATATAAAATTTCACTGCAAATAGTCTCAAGCTATCAGAACAATAAGACTTTAAAAACCTGAGGCCTAGATTTAGGTCCCTAAATAAAACTTTTCATGGGCAAATGCCCTAGAGCCTTACAGATCCACACTCGAGGGTACTTAACAGCTTGTCTCGATGCCTAAATATAAAGTTTAACATTAGGTGTTCATATCTGCAAATTCTGGCGTCACATCTTCAAATCCGTCAAAGATGGAAGTGCTCCAAAAAAACCTTAAGATGGAAAAAAGAAGAGTGAAAGGCCAGTGGCAGCCAGATCATTTTACTGAAAATGACTAGGATATCAAATTATGTATTTATATATGTGTATATATATATAGAAACAGATTCAATGCGCTTGTTAGGGCATCTAATTTCTTTTAGAGGTTTCTGCTTGAACAGAATAAAAGCTGCAAAATGTGTGAAATGTCTTAAGGCTTTTAATTTCTTTCCAAAGAGCAGATATAATGTTCTGTACCAGTGATGTGCCAGCATGTGCAGGATGCTCGGGGAAGAACCGGGTGGCTGTAATGGCCAGAACAGCCTGTCCTTCCGAGCTGAAGCTCCCTCTGCTTCTATATTAGCACGTGAAGGTAGAGCAGCCTTCCCTCCAGAGCTGATAAATAAAGAGGTACTGATAAAGAATAATAAGAGGGCCTACAAAGTGCTCAGTTCTTAGGTTAGAAGGTCAAATGAAACCTGTTTTCTCACGTAATTACAATGCTTTGTTCTGAAGACAATGTTGAACATTTTCAGTGAGCCCAGCGGTCTAGTGAAGCAAGATGTTGTTTTCTTTACAGAACAAGTTTAGTGATAGATCTTAGATTAGAATGGGATTATAGAAAGAGCCCAGGAAGCAAGAGTGATCAACTCATGGCACAGTCTTTCTAAACAAGCGTACAAAAATAATTCCATTTTTCTTGCTACACCGATCCACTTCAGAATCTCATAACTGTGTTTTTAGTACTGAATTCAGCCCGAGTTTTCTGCTCCAGAAAGCTGCTTACAGTCTCATTGGCACCTGCTCTTGCTTTTTTCCTGCCTCCTCTCACCATCACCCTTTTATCCTTTTCCACAGACACTCTTCACCTGGAAATGTGCCACTTTCCCAGCATTCGCCTACCCATCCGTACCAAGGAGGTACCAGCTACACAAGCCTTGAAAGCAGCCAAAGAGCATCTGTATCAGTACAAACACTAAAACCCCTTTGAGCATCTTCAAAATTCATAGTCTTGTGCACACAACTTTCCAAAGTGGAGCCACATTTGACCAAAAGGAAAGGAAAACGTGGTCCTCGCTGCAGCCTTCGTGTTGCGACACGCGATTTGCTGCCACTAATGAACCTTTTCCCAGTGAAGTTCAGCAATTACCTTCACTTGGGATACAGTTCTGCAAGCAGACTCAGTTTTGCCGTCTTCAAGCTGCTTTTACCAGTTCTGCTTCTAGCGGAGCGAAGGGAAACGTCGGCATTCAGGAGAGCGGTGCAATGACCCTGCGCACTGACCCTCGCTTCAACTCGTGTTACCTCAATTCCAGCCGTTCCGAATGTCGTTTCCTTTGTGTACCACACAGGCAGCACAAATCTGTTTGGAATTCTGTCGCTGGCCAAATCTGAATGAGGTTTTCAAGTCGTTCTGGACATGTCAGTGTATACGGGCTACTCACAAAAATGCTCAGTCTAAACCTTCTCAAATTGCTGAAAGTCTTTCTAATACTGTTTTAATAGAGGGCAGCAATTTTTTTTGTTCTTGCAATGTATAGCGGGGAACTTAATCTGTATTAAGCACAAAAAGCTGAGAAAACACTATTGCATTTAGCGTGAAAAGCAGAGATATCCACTATTTCTTGCAATCTCAAACTCTACACAACTTCTTGAAAAAGTTCTTCCAAAGATATCGAGGAGACAAACCGTAAAAAGCAAAACGAGGGCACGGTGGCAGAAAGGAGACACCCCAGTCACACTCCACGGAATACTTCAACTCTAATTGAAAGTAATGTTAAAAATGCATTAGTCATTAGCAAACAAGGTCACGGGCACAGCTGCCCAAAGCGTGTTCACCAAAAGTAAAAATCGGCAACCGCGATCTCTACAGAGCACTTCAATGGGGCCACTGCAGACTACTTGTATTCCTTTTTGTTACACAAATTCTACCTGACCTTAGTTCTGTAGGTCACGTGCACCAGCGACAACCTTTTGCTGGATTTCAAACAGTATTACTGAGTTTCAAACAGTATTATTAAAAAAAAAAAGTAGGAGAAGATTTTTAGCCAAGATAAAATGTGATACAGAAGCTCTTAAAGCAGAAGAAAGCCCTTCCAAACATGAGAAAGTACCGAGTGTATTTTTGTGGGATTTTCAGCTCCCATTGAAGCAGAAAACATAAGAAATCTCAAAAGTGACTCATCTCCAAAAATATTACCCAATATTCTTCATCTCCACGCCCCTCCTAAGGGGAAGCCTTTAATATGAAACATTGGACACCGTGCTGCCATTCAGGCTTAACAAATGCCTATAAAATCAAACATCCTTCTCCAGAAAATCTTTGTAAGTTTTATGACTTGACCATTTTGACCCATAGCGAACACTTTGTCTTCTCTAAGAAACAACCACTATTATATATTCTCCACATATCACTGTTCCACTGACCTTCACACTTCCACCATCTACTTTGCACCACACGCACTAATTTGTTTTTAATCAATTAATAACCAAATCAGAGGACAAAAAATGTGCTTTGGTTTTGGAGTATGATGAAAATGCTGGTTTTAATATCTTTTTACAAGTATAAAACTATGTTTGCCATCTTAAAGTGCTGAGTTGAACTGCAAAGCTTTTAGCACAGTTTAAGTCCACTTGCAAATCTGGCAGGTGAGAGTATTCACTTACTACCAATGAAGCCTTTATTTAGAAATTTAGATTAGATGAATAAGTGCTGGGATCTGTAAAGTGATTCAAATCCCAGCTGTTTGTGTGAAGCGACACGTTAGATGTGCAAAGGCAGCTCAGCTGGGAAGAACCTTTACAGGCAGCTACTCAGCCAGGTCAGCTAAGTTAGAACTCCACAAGCTATTTCTGGTAACATGCCAGAAAGCAAATGGACCTGGCTTTTGCAAAACGAAGGAGTTGGAGTATGGCTTTTGTTCAGATCACCGTGTTCTCCAGAGGCCTTAATCGCAGAGGTAAGAGCTTCAGGATCAATAATGGAGATTTCAGTTCACATCGACAAAACTCCAATTTTTAAATCAACTTGGTGTGTCTCCTGCAAAACAAGAGAAGCTTTGACTAACGTGCCATTTTACTGCAGTGCTAAAATTAAAAGGTGGAGCAGTGGCTGGGCTTAGTAAACAGGTAACAGTTGGAGTGGTTTGTCTCAGACATGCAGACTGGGCACATGAAACTATTTGCAGTGTCGTTCAAAGTGAGGCATCGAAACGAATGCCCAGAACTAAAAATGTATCATCTGTTAATGTATTTCCCCCAGCCATTTGTCTCCTGGTTCTTGCTGCCACTTCTGAGTCCCCAGGGACTACTGGGCTCTGGTGACACTTGTGAACGGCAGCTCTGGATCCGAATTAATCCACAGACTGGTTGGAATGCACTTATTTTCTGCTTGGGTGCATCCTTTCTTGTCTTAACCCATTCTGAAGCATCCTGAGCCAGCATGAGACACACCAGTGTGTACAGAGCCTTCAGTTTCTTTGCAGTGTTTGGTAGTTTTCATGAAAGGACTGGGGATCACGGATGCTAAGGTGTCATCCTTCACCCTTCCACACTCTTTCCCTCCTCAGTAAATCCAGGTTGCAATGTCTGCCGCCTAAAGGCTGGGGAGCTCCAGTCTGTGACAGAACTGTTCTGCACTGCTAATCACAGTTTATTCCTAAGGAAAACCAAGAGGAAAAACACCAGCCAACTCTTTTTTCCTTCCTGCTGTTTCCTTTGTACAGGTCAAGCGACACAAATGCTTGAGCTGCTGCGGAATTACAAAGGAAAAGCGTGTGGCCAAGATAACCAACCTCTTTTCTTAGGCCCTGAAAACGTATCCCTATCTTCTCATTTTGCAGCATTTCCAGACATAACGCCTGCTGCCCTATTTATCTCGACGCGTTTGCTGCAAGCACACTTCTGTCTGCAGCCTTACAGCACCAGGAGGAAGCCAGGGAGTCTCAACACTGAATCCTGCAGCGAGTTGCTCTTGCCACCCCTCCCAGGAAAGGTCAGGAGAACGTGGCTTTGGACAAGTACAACCAGACAAGCAATGCTAATGCGATTTGTTCCTAACGGCTATAAAGTTGCAACATCAATAAAAACTGAAAACTGGATGTAAAATGCAATCAAATCATGATTAGAAAAATTAGCTTTACGCTGACTTGCCAAAAGTTGTTTTGAAAGGCACTCAATTGTGACCATACAGTTTTAAATTGTTATTGAGACAGTCTGCCCTTTTTGGGTTTAGTTTTGCTCTCACCTTCACGAATAATGTTTTGCTGGTTTATTAGAGAAGACAGGCAGTGTTTTTGTGGCAGCAGCTGACAACAGGCAATGAAAACACTGACTTGGCACACTTTTCTGCATACATGCGCTGGATCTCACTGATACGAGTGGCTGCAAAGATATCAGGGGACTTGCTCCTGGGGACAAGTGCAAATCGTTCGCTTAGGCCACGTCACAGCTCTGAGAAAACCAACCATTTGAATATTTGCTCCTTCCCTCCTCGCCTTCCCAAATCAAATTTAACTGAAAGTTTGGAAGATCTGGATGTGCTAGTAATTTTGGAACTATTTGGCTAAAAACAACTGTGGATGAGAGAAAATGCTGTGAGAAAGCATCTCTAAGCTTGCAAGACATGGAGAAGCACAGGCAATACTATGGGAAAGTTCAATCACTTGGTGCTTCCAGCCGTAAGTTCAGATCTGCTTTAAAAGACTGACAGGGCAGAAGAAAAGAGAGATTTGCTGAGACAGACTCTCAAGCTGAACAGACTCAGTCTGGATAAAGGGAAAAGAGCTAAATGTTCATTAAAAGAGATAGAGAGCCCAGGGAAAGTGAACTGACATTTAGCATGAGAGATGGGCAAATACTTGGTTCAAAGAGAGCAACCTTTAGCTGAAGCATCAGGGAAGGTGGGAGAACAGGCCCAGGTTTGGTTTAGAAAGAGTCAGGATGAAAGTTTCACTGAGGTAGACAGGAAAAAACCCAACACTTTCTCCTCAAATGACTTAGTCCTTAAAGCAGGCGCTTTACCGCTAAGAATATTTAGGGCAACCTGGATGAGTACATTAAAAAAAATGTCACCCAAGGTCATGAGCATAGGAAGAACTTGAATAACTGACTACAGACTCTGATGATCAAGAAAGGAGAGAAGAGACCTCTGAACTTTGCAGACTCACTGTGTTTTTCTCCCTTTTTGTCTCAAATCAAAGAAACAGTTGCTTGACCTCAACCTGTTCTCCTGAGCTCTTCTCCCCCAGCCTTTTGGCTCTCCCCATCTTCTGCACAGACACCCCCTCAGACACAGCCCAGACAGCAGGGATTTCATGTCAGGTAACACTTGTAAGCCCTCCAAAGCCTTTCCTGAGTTTCTACAGCCCAAGCAGTTTGCCTTGTGCCAGCAGCTGGGCAGCTCCATGGCATCGGCTCCTGCCCAGTGCTCCCTGGGAGCCATGAACCGGGAGATGATCTCTTGCTAAAGCTGGATTAAGGATTTGGGCTCGGGTGGGAAACGCGGAGCAAGAGTCTGGATTCCTTACCCACTGGAGTCTTTGTACTTTTTTTCCACCACCATGTGTTTCTGAAAATTACTGGTCCAAATACCAGAATTATACGTCCTGCATTTTGTTCCAGAGCCATTTCAATTTATTCCTAATTTTGGAAGCAGTGTTATTTTAATGAGCCAAAAATCAAGCTCCTGCAGAGGGTTTCAAACACAGAGTATCACAACAAAATCCTTCCAGGGAGGGCTGACAGTCACAATTGCATAAAATGGGGATTTAACTCTTCGGTAGCAGCTTTATAGCTGATCAGTAAAATGAGAGAAAAATCAGTTTTCCTAAGGAGCTGGCACAGAATATTTAGCTGCTCAAAGAGCTCATTGTAGAAAACACATTTACCAGAGAGAAACCGAAGTCTGGAAGAGAATCAGCTCTGGACTGAATGAATTTGAAAAGGCTCTTTCACTGCCTATGTAAGTTTAGCCTATAAATCAAAACGATTAGGGCTTAATTTTTATTGCTTAACCGGGAGGAGGACCTGCTGCTAAATAGAACCCAACGCCATTTTAACGGACTCATTTATTGAAAACATGCAATTACAGTTTGACCAAAAGGCAGTTTGGGTCACTGCAGGCGACACACAGCCTATTTGACCAAGAAGCCTCCGAGTCACACAGACACACACGTACTGCACTGTAAACCACGGAGCTTTACCTTTCTGGAGCTTAGACGCATTGTCCTGTATCCAGCTGAAAAGATTGGCAAAGTCACAGTCGCAGACCCAAGGGTTGCCCTCCAGGCGGATAGTCCGCAGGGAGGGAAGCGCTTCCAGGGCTGCCACGTTGAGGCTCTGTAAGTTATTGTCATTCAGTTCTAACACTTGGAGCTGTTCCAGGTTCTCAAAAGCAGCCTCGTCCACATCCACCAGGTTATTGTTTCCAAGGCTCAGCTTTATCAGTTTTTCTGCCGATTTGAATATCCCAGCGTCAAGTTGGGTTAAATTATTGTAGCTTAAGTCTAAATACACCAGTTTGGTAGAACTGCTAAAAGTGCCCTCTTCTAAAGAGGTGAGGGAGTTATTCCTGAAGTCCAAATAGACTAGATCTCCATAAAATATAAAGAAATCAGCTGGTATCGCCTGAATGTTGTTATCAGCTATAAGAAGTTTCCGTACATCCAATGGAAATGGATTAGGAACACTTGGGAGTCCTTGATCCCGGCAATCTATGGTGTGGTAGTCCATACAGCTACAGACAGCAGGGCAAAAATGACCCACGGGCAAGAAAAGCAGGCAGACAAAGACAGCAAAAGGCAGAAGGCAGAAAGGAAAGCATGGCAACATCGTCAAGGATTCGAAAGCTGTGATGAGCACCACTTCTAGGAGAAGGACATTTTGCTCAGCTGAGCAGCGGTGCCTGGTACTTCTGCGTGTGTGTGATTGTATCCAGGAGATCACATATCATCACAGATCCGGTAGCAGCAGCCTGGGGAGGGGGAGGGAGACACTGGAGGAGAGAGGGAGGGAGGCAAATGTGAGGATTTCCACTGTCAGAATGTTATAACGCAGCACAGTGCAAGGGAAAGCGATGATTGGGTAAACGGAGCATCTTTCAAAGGACTCCCTTGCTTTTGTGAGCTAAAAAAAGCCCAGAGCCTGTTTGCATATTCGCTGTATATTCCAGCAAACGGGAAATCACACCTGGTCCTGTGACTCCGACGGCAAGAGCTTATGCTTAAAAAGCCCTCCAGGTAATAAACCCTGATGAAATCAATTTGTTTCTTCCCATGAGCCTGCACCAAGGTGACCAATACCCCCCAGAAACACAAGTGAGGCTCAGGGAAGTCTCTTGGTGACTGCTAAGGACTGTTTGCCCTTTCATTTGTGAAGCAGGGAGCAGAAGGGCAGCAAGGGGGGAGCCAAAGACAAAGAACGCTGCCTTGTGCTGCTTCTGGATGCCTGCTCAGCTTTTAGAGCAAGCATGTCAACATTATTTAAATATGACACATTATCTTTTAAGCAAGAAGTATAACCTACTGTAGCAACATGGGATATGCTCTCAGAAGTGAGGGGGTTTTTTCCTTCCTGTTTCAATGACCAGAACAGCTACTTTCTAACATGGCACTGTAACGCCTGTTGGGCCACATAGAAGTGCAAATTATGGAACAAATCTTCACCCTGTTAAAACCAAATGGATTTTCTTCATTTTCAAGGGGTTGAAGTATTTGACAACCAATCTGCTTGTCTCCCGTGGGTCAGCAGAGATGATTTTGCAACAAGGCATCTGTGTTTTTCTGACATCCTCAAATCCACACCCAGAAAGGCAAGTGCTGTGCCAGCTGCGAGCTTAACTTTTAACTCCATCTCTCCCTCTTCTGCACATCATGTACATAGACAAACCGGAGTCCAGTGCTTGGGCCACACCAGTGTGCTACGGGGGAAGATCTCTGTAAAGAGACAGGTTGTATTGGGGTACATACGTCCTAGAGATTAGAGCAGAAACTCAAACACCTTCAGAAAGCTCATTCCCAGGTCAAAAAGAGGTGGGTAATCTCAATTTAAGGTCATATTTCATAACTGAATTCAGAGCATGTTTCATCCAGGACTGGGTACAAAAATCCCCTTCTAAGACAGCCTATCCTCCCAAGATACCTGCACTTAAACACTGAAAGCAGTATTGTCAACCTCTCCTCCACTAAGCTCCTGTATATTCTTCACATATTACTCCCTATAGGGAAAGAACCGTAAGCATCACCTTCTTTCCAGCTTATTCTGTACACTCAACATTCAGCTTGCAATCTCTGCACAGAATCTGCAGAGCTTTCCTGTCTGAGCTGTTTGTGAAGGGGCTGGCAGGAGAGCTGGGATTACTGTCAGGCTCTGGGTATTCTGGGTTAGGTACCCTGCAGGTTTGTCAAACATTCATTCACTTGCCAGACACTTCAGGCAATTTTGGATAGCAGGAAGGAGATTCTGCAAAGCTTTCTATCTAATAAGATATTAAAGCTTTACTTCTTTCATCTTTTATTCACACCAGTCAGTTACAGCAGCGTGTCCTACTAAAGAAGGGGTTTATCTGCTATCTGCTAAGTGCAGAGCACCCTCTTGTGCCCTACAGGACACTGGTCATTCCACAACCACTCTGATCTCTTTTGATAAGCTATTAGCAAGTTTTATCATACTCCTATAGTTTACCTACACTTTGAGCTTCACTTCTTCCTCAGTGGCCTATTAAAGAAACCCAAATCACTCAATGCAAGAAAGTAAAAGATACAATCCAAGTGGTGTTCTTATTTTCAGAGGTGTCAGAGCAAGCCTAACGAACGCACAGACCTGAGAAGGAAGGGAAGCAAGCGCAAGGAGCAGAGCAAGGTTCTAGACAGATAACGCATGTCAGGACTTCGTCTTCAACTAACACTATGGTAAAATGCAAAACTGCCCAAGTGAGTAGTCTCAGAAATAAAGGTTTATAATCTATGCTTCTTCAGTGATCCCAAGAAAAGCCCTCATAGGTTTGTCAGCTGTTATTCAACAACACTTCCAGTACTAAATTTTACTTCATACAGTTTTGAAAAAGCACGAGCTTCCCAATTAGAAACTGACGCCAAATAAAAAGTAAATATCCTTCTCTCCACGCAGATGGGATCCCACACAGATCAAATCTCAGCTCATTTATCTACAATCCTGGCTCCCCTAAGGCAAGAGGGACACAGTGGGTTTGAAAAACATGCTTGTAAAACAAACAGGATAACAATTTCCTAATCAAAGAACCGTGGAGGAGTTTGTGTCAAATCTTTTTGTGGAGAACGAGGAAGCCAACGCAATTTCTTTCCATACCTCCCAGCTGTGGGAGCTGAATAAGCACAGGACTACGCAGACTAAAAGAATCGTCTTTCCATTCCTTTGATTTTCTACTCAGGATACTAAGAGAAACCTCTAAAATAAAACAGAGTGATAAGCCACCCCGGTTCTGGATCTTTTCGTGTGCTTGCAGTACCATAGCATGGCAAGCAGTAAGAGACCAACAGAAAAACCAGTCACGTCCTTGCCTAGTGAAGAAACAGCTTTGCAGAAAAATGACAGAGGTTTCATCTTTTTCTTAGAAACTTCCAGCCCTGCTCTGAACAGTGCTCAAAACTTCCCAAAACAACCTGAGTAACAGAAGGAAAAAACAGCGCCAAGCAATCACAGTACAGAGATACATGAAGGATTCAGATCTCAGCCAATAAATCCTTAGAGACTGAAAACTGTCCATCCTCATTCATTTTTGTGAACAGCTAATTGAGCATATTTTTCCATGAAGAAAGTTATTATTCCAGGCTTATGCTTCACTGAGTTGAGGCACAGTCATGTCTGAGACTGCTGTCCCAGGTGCATGTAATGATTGCAAAGGGTTTTCCTCCTCATTATCACACATTAGCAACGTGGCATGCGAACCAATGCTCAAACCGGAGTGACTAACAGTATGTTAATCAATGAAATATTGAAACCAAGTGCTAAACACCACCTCTGAACAAAAGTCTCATTTTAATCTAGATATTTACCATTTTGGCTTTAGTGGTTTTTTTCTTTTGAGAAGCATCTTCCCCTGCTATGACCAGGCATGTTTGATGAGAGCAGCCAAGGGCAACCTTTGGACATCTTTCCCTCTGATCTTACACATAAGGACTGAAAAAGCAAAAGCAAAAAGAGGGTATATTCCTTTGTCGTACAATTTATGCGATGATACAAACTGTGAAGTGAACTGAAGCATGTATTACACCTGCCCAGTCCTCCAGTGCTGCTGTCACTGGCATGCCACAGGGAGGGAAATTACGTCAAAATTAATCAACGTGGCAGCAGCAATGATTGAATTGGAAACCTTTAGACATTGCTGTTCAGCGGCCAAATGAGACCAGCCTAAACCTATCAAAAGACTTCCATCATCTGCTCTAGAAACATGGCTTACGCAGGCATGTGGTCACTACCTTCTTGTAAACCATTTACAATCACTAAAGGCATTCACGAGAGATGGAACAGTGTAAATGATATTTCCTTTTTCCCCTCAGGAAGGAGTTTGTCCCCAGCCACTACAGCACAGTCAACCGCTTGCCCTCTACATAGTTTTGTACGTTAGTCCAAAATTACCACAGATTTAAAGCAAATTAAAGGTGACTAAAAGTGAAGGTTTGCAAAAAATGTTTGCAAGATGACAAAAACTCATCACAGTTACCAATCTCTTGGTGTAACTGAAGCATCTATGGTCCTGTTCATGGCAGATGATCCTGGTCATTCACTTGTCTTCACTCTAAAGGGATCTTTCCATCCTCTTACAAGTTTCTCCGGCTGTACAGAAGTATAGTGTCCCTTAGGGAATGCAGCATATTTTGACTTAATGCCTTCTGACATTTCACTCGCCTGGTTAAGAAGATGGGTGAAATGTCAGGTGAAATTATATCAGCGAGTACAGCAATCCCCGAAAGGGAGATGTTTGGAGCCTTGTAATGCTGCCTCTGGATTTGCTTTTCAAAAACACGTTGATAACTGATGCTATTTATTACAATGACTAACTTTCATAATCGCTTCAGAAATTACTCCCTTCACCGACAGCCAACTGGGGGTATTTCTCTGGTACTCAGTGGTATCAGATGCAACCTCCAGAACTTTATTACAGTCACACTTTGGATGGTGTGTTTGTCATCACTGGCACAGCTGCTCCCTTCAACACAGCTGCTTTCAGCCTACGTGCTGATGCTGCAGGGGAAGTTTTAAGCATTAGAACTTGAGTAGGACCCTTAGTATTGGGAGGTGGAAGTGTCTGAGTACTTGGCTGCAAAGCTGCAGCACCCAGGCGATGTCCCACAGCAAAACAGCGCAGGGAACTCACTGCCCTGCAGCAGGAGCCTGATCTGGCCCGGGTGTGTAATTACCCTTTGGATCATCTCCTTCTATATTTACTGACAGAGGCTTCTACAATTTTGAGGTCTGCCTCGTTTCAGAGATATTAAAGCTGAGGAACACCACCAAAAGAAGGGAAAACACAGGATTTCCTCCCTGAGGAATGTTAGCGAAGTTAACAGGCGTTAGTGCTGGCACTACACAGAGTATAGTTCACAGTCACCACAATCTCTGGGATGGCTCTACATCATTTTCTTTCTTTAGTAATACCAAGAATAAATACACCTCACAAAAATAGAATGAGTCTCTTGAATCTCAAATTTGAAGAGAACCCAGAACAAAAAGTGTGTTTGCTTCAGGCTCTTGTAAATTTTTCAGGAAGTTAATGGCACAGAAGATGAGTATGGTAAAAATACCGTTCACGTGGTAGCACGTGAAATGTACTATACTCCCCATTTTCTCAGGCTGTGCTATAAGCAGAAAGATATTTTTAGGGCTCATAGAACGGCTGCAGACTGAAAATAGAAAAGCCAAAAATGTCCAACAAAACCCTTCCAACAAAAAACTAAATTCAAAAAATTCATTTTAACTGCTAATATATGTTTCCTCTTCAGAAAGTGTTTTCAGTTTTTAATGAGAGATTTTATTTGCTGTTTCTTACATTTCTACTAAAACCCAGTCTTTACCTTTACAGGCTATAAGATATATGGATCTAAATCCCTTATTTCAGGAGTAATCCTTTCTACAAAATATGCTCTATTATCAATAGTCCTTGCAAGCAATTAAAATCATTAATTTCTTTGTATCGTACTTGGTGTACAGCTACCCACACCCACAAATACATGAATCATGGTCTTCAATCCAGTTTCCTGCAGTGAAACCAAGAAGATATTAACAGTCCAATGAAGAAAAAAACCCTCTTGATTCACTACTTATAGTTAATGAAATAATTTATAGAGACAGCGCTGTCCCCGGAGAAAGAATGTGCAATACTTTTTTCCAATTACTTCCACTTATTTCTGTGTAAACTTGGAAAAGTCACTACAGCACCCAGTGCCTCCATTTCCCCACTGTTTCATATGGAAATAACTTGAAGCAGCAATAGGATGAAGCTTTAAAGTTAGATGATATTCACCTCAAAAGCTTTCAGCATTTCCTTTCTAAAAGGCAGGGACTTTTAAATATTTATATTTTAACAGTACAATAGTGCCTTGATCCGAAGACACATGCAGATGGCTTGGGGCTATTAAAGTGGTGAGCAGACCTCCAAGAGGGCAACCGTCTCATTCTCCCGTGTATCCTAGAATTAGTTTATGCAAGACAGGTCCTGAAAATGCAGAGCAAAGCATGAAACATTTATTTCCTAATTTAAAGCATGAATTAACTTACCCCTCAGGTAGGAAAATCCCGCATTTGAACTGCCTTCCCTTCTCTCCCTTGAGTTATTACTGACAAGTTAGTATCACAAAAAGTGACCCCATGCAATGGTTTGAATAATGCAAAGGTAAGGTCTTTGTGAATTCCAGTTTAATCACATTCCTCTAGGTCAACTTCGCACACAAATCCTGCCCCACGCTGACGATGCCCAGACAGCTGACGGCTGCTTGGGCACAGGACAGCTTCCCATAGCCCAGGGCCTGCACTGGGGCCTGCGCAAACACCAAGCAGGTGTCATCTCAGCCACCTTCTCAGGGTTGCACTGTGTTAGTGTGCTGAAAATACACCAAGAAATGTTTATTTAAAAAAACAACGCAAATTCCTAATGACAGACATTTGTTTTATCTGTATAAGCTTGTTCTAAAAGCAGTGAGTCTTTGAAAGTATTAACAAAGAAGCTCATAGAACCATTCTGTAATATATGATGAACTGAGTACACAGTATGTGTGTGTTTTCCCCCCTTTTGGCTCCACTGCTGTGTTGCTTTCTTTATATAACTGTTCTTGTTAAAAGAACACTCCTGACCTGAGAAAACCTAAGCCAACCTTATAATTTTTTGTTAAATACATGGTGGTCATCCACAGGTTTAAAAGTAGTAAAGAGTGGGCATTCCACATTTAACTCTGAGTCACTCCATTGTGTGTCACGTAGAGACAACTGCTGGCAGACTTGGGAGAGACCTTTTCTGGATCAAGTACTCACTGACAGAGATGCCAGCTCCAGTGTGTCCTCGGGAACATGCCCACTCCTTACAATCAGCTCTTACACTGGATGTAATATGTTGCGTTCAGTGAAATTTGTTTTCGGGAGTGTGGCCCCAGAGAACTTCACTCTTGCAGGAAAAAGCTTTCTTGCGAAGGCAGCCGAGCAGCTCTGCTCCAGGGGTCTCTCATTTCCCCTCTTCCAGCCCATCTTAATCAAGTCTTTACAGGACTGACTGAATGGCATCTTGGAGAAAAGCAGCTTGTACAAAGAACAATTGCCCATAAATCTAAAACAAAACTATTGCAAGTGTAGCTGCTTACTTCTGTCCCCTTAAACACCAGCTTATTTTCGGAGTCAATTCAATAGATCTGGATTTCCTGGCCAGGATGGAAAAGGGCTGCTTCAGGATTGCTTTCTCCATCAGCCTTCTGTATAGCCCATTTATCAGATCATAAAATATTTTAGGTATCCTCTGTGCCCCATAGAGGGGAGCACTGGCTTGTGAACACTGATATATATTGATTTTGGTGAAGTTCTGAGTTATAGCAGCTGAAAAATCTAGCTCCATCTCTAAAACTGACCAAGAAATATCATTACTATTCCAGCCTAAGATCTGCAGCTTCAAGTATTGCTGCAGTTTTCTGATTCCATCATCTCTTCTCTACAAGTGACAGCCAGAGCTGCTCACACATCTGTGCACACGGTATTTTAATGTCAGGAGCACAGACGGTCAAGGAACAGGGTTTGATTTATAGTTGCTTATCTTAAAAATAGCCGCATAATATAAATATTTGAGTTTGCCTATACTAATACCAATCCCTTCCTATAGGACACATCTTACTTTTCCAGCAGTGAATTCTTCTCTCTTATATCAGCTGCAGGTCTGACTACACAAAGCCAGGAAAGGATGCCTGAACCATAAATAGGGCAAAAGCTGCATTCTCCGTTTTTTCCGTTCTTGACACCTGCCCAACGAGAAAATTCTGGATTGCCATTTTAAAAGCTAAAGAGAGGCTAATATATATTCTCTTATCTTGCATATGAAATGCATTTCAAGAAATAATAGAAACTAAAAGCACAGAGACTCAAACCCAAGAGCTACCACAAAGCCACAGCTATTTAAGGCCTACGCAAATCAATGAAGAAATATCATGGACTTCAACAATTTGTGAATAAGGGAAGGTAAGAACCATTTCTGAGGGCAAGTGTCTGTATTTCTGCAAAAGCCTACTGAGAATCTTTGACTTTCATGTAAATATCTCCATAAGACAGGAACATAATCCTCCATATTCTCAGTTTAAAGTCCACTGTGCAGACTTGAGTATGTGCACATACATATACGAACGACTTCTCTCTATACACACACAAAAATGCCACACAAATGTCTCATCTCATGAAAGGAATATCCAAATTATCCCTCTATCATCCTGCAGAGTCCCACAAGTTGTCAGAGATTGTAGCATGGTGCCAGACTGGAATGTGCTGGCTTTTGTCTGACTTATTGCAGAATTTTCCATCAATGTGCAGCTCCATGTGCTCTTAGAATTTATCTTCCTATAGAACCATCTCCAACACAAGTGAAATCTTAGCTTACATCTCTAGTACACAAAAAATAAATCCATATTTTCCTTTGCTACTCTTTCATTAAAAATACGCTCAAAAAGCATAAATTAAGCATCCAATTCAATTAGGTCCTTTGCAAATCTGCTCTGTAACTGCAAAGACACCGTCTCTCTCTGTTGCCAGCTTTCCTGTTTCTATACCCTGGGGGCAGCTGCAGGCCCCGCAATATTTGGTCAGAAGCATAAAAACTGTTTTCTGCAAGCTTTATTAATTTTCAGGCCATTTCCTGTTTTTCATTTGCAACCAACCCCACCCCTTTTGGCAGGTGCTGAAATACAAAAACCACACAATTCAGTCTGAGGAAATATTCTGTTACTTGAAAGAGGAGGAGACCCAGAACAACAGCAACAAATTTTCCATTATCTGCTTTCAACAAGGCAACTCGGCTCTACTTTGAGGTAAACTTTCAGCCAACCATGCTGTATAGAATCGCCCATCTCAGTTTTTGAATCCTTTACATAATAGATTTAGTCTTAGAAAACATTGTATAAGCCACAAGCAGAGAGTGTCCACAAAACAAACTGTTCTGGAAGTGGAAACACAAAGTAAATTCTATTCATAGTTTGCATTTTTCGTAACTGATGTGTAGGCAGCTTCTTTTGACATGTAACACAAACCAGTAGAAACTATTTTCTGTCCAGTTTGAGATGGTAGAGCCTCAGTTTACAGATGGGACGAGCATGCACAGGCTCAAACAATTTCCAGGAGCTCTGCATGCTTGGCACTCCTGAACGTCAGTCCTAAAAGACATGGGTGTCCCCAAAGGGTTTCTACAAAAAAAGAAATCAAATACCAGTTCTGACAATGTAGCCCTAAAAAGTTTAGACTTAGATATGTAGAATTCTTTTTGTTTTAGAGATAGCTGTAGTGAAAAAGGGAATAATTCCTGAGATACTTCAAGAAAATGGTAATAATTTTATTGTCATCTGAGATTAAGTACAGTTACCAGGTTCAGGCTACACGTGGAGCTCTGTAACAACAGCCCCTTCTCCCCAGCCCATTTACACCAGAAGCTGCATCAGCCTCGTCCCCACAGTTCACTGTCACACTTGGCCCTGTGTAGTATTCCTCACTTTCTGAATCATAGTGATGTTCACTTGCAGGGAAAGTAAATCTGGAGCTAGGCTTTTGCAATTTAAATGAATTAAACGTACACATACGGATTATTTCACTCAGCAGAGAAACACAATCCCAGGATAAACTGTCAGACAAATTTCCAATTAGAGGCCTGGTTCCAAGTCCGTCTATGACAACAGGGAGTTTTCCATTGACTTCAGTGCTCCTGGGTTCATATTGCAACACCGGCTGATTCAGAGGAAAACACACCATCCCACACTTCTGCCACCGAGGCAGAACACTTTGCAGGATAGAGTCACTGTCCTTCTACTCCCCCAGCTACGTCTCATTCTTTGCTCTTACTGACCTAGAGACAGCTTAACCCCCTCATCACAAGGCTGTGCAAATGACTGCAATGGTCAGATGGGAAGGACAGGTTATGAAGTGAAAATATAAGGGCTGCTTGTACTCGAGACCCTTTCCATCTCTTCCCTTCAACCACTGTGATTAAAAACACACAGAGCTGACTAGCAAAAAAAAAAAAAGGTAGCTCATGTATTCATATCCTGGCAATTTGTGGGAATGGTCATAACATGCACAGAACAACAACGATCAAATGACAACATCTCCGCACAGACCTAAACTTCATTTCACTACATCTAGGCACATGTGCAAGTCCACTACCGATCAGCACAGACACACACACATACAGGTGTGCTCTTACCTTCTGTTTTGAAACAAACAGGCACATAATAAAGTGCTGCTTTAAACATAGATTGTTAAAGCAGAGCCTTAGAATAACTCCTTTATTGTCACAAAACCTAATGGCTTAACAGAATGATAACACAGTGAACTATAGTTTCATTAAAAAACCACCTTAATTAGGTACAGCTCAGACAAAAACTGCTCCACTGGCTCCATACCCTCTCCCCAAGGGCATATTGGCTCTTCTGAAAGAATTTTGTAGATGTTTTAAATCAGAGGGTTCAGCAATGGCTCCGAGACTTAATCTCTTCACTCAGCAACATATTGTCCTCACCAGAAAGCAAGTTCCTATTGCGGTTGTCCTTAAGGAACACTGTCATCCCAAGATGACAATTAGCAAGAGAGTTTGTTACAGATGTTGGCAGAGAGTTGATCTAGTCTTGCATCCATCCCATGATGCTGATGCACAGAAACACGCTCAAGAAAAAAGTAACTAGTCTGGGACAGACCATTACACAGCTGTACTACTAAGTTACACATGAAAAGGAAAAATCCTCCATCTCTGTAGGGTGATATTAGCACACAGAGGCCAGCAAGCCTGTGGGCAGAGATAAATGCTAGAGCACAGCTGGGATGTCACTTGAGGACACAAGCTGAGAAACTTGGACACGCAGAAAAATTCGGACGGTATTTACTGCACAATTAAATAACCTGTCCTAAAATTATGTCAGCATCCCTAAGTGCACATTCACTACCACACTTGCTCAGATAAACACGGGGGCTCACTTTGAAATGAAACAAACATCAGCTCACTGCTGGAAATAGCAGGACAAATGTCCTCAGTGCTGTTCCTTAAATATTTTTAAGGACAGTTTGCAGAAGGAACTCCTTGAATACCTCGCTCTGCTTAAATACCCTTTCCCCCTTTGCTAAATAAAAGTCTTCTGAAAGCCATAACAGCTCCTGTAACTTTAAACCTGGGCTGAGATCATCATTCCAGTACTGACCAAACAGACGCAGAGGGCGGGCCTGGCTCTTTGAGGACCACCTTAGGCATGCTCCCACCCCTTGGCTAAAGAAAATAATGCCGACTCCACTCATTTTTCTTTAGTTGTATAGTTATCATCCGGGAAAACCTTCTCCCTTTAGACTACAGCAGTTAAAAGGAATATTTGGAATACCAAAGCACTTTTATTGCAGTGATTTCTTTTTGTGATCTCAATTCTTCCCTGCGCCTAAAACAATTAATCAGAACTTGAATCCATCTGCTCTCAGGATTGGAAAGCTCTTCCCTAAGCTGATCAAAGATGTTCATTAAACTTCAACTCTTCATCTTCGTTCTAGGGAGTTTGCCTTTCGTAGCACTTGCTGAAGAAGGTAAGAAGAAACTTTGGCTAAAATTATTTCCATCTTTTCCTGTAGTTTAACGGTTTGTGTACTTACTCATAGGCAATATAGTTGCTCTGTCCTGTTTATAAAACTTTCTTTTGAGTTCTTATGCTAGTACTGGGCATCTACAATGGCTGTAATCAAGAAGGAAATATAAAAAGTTTTCAAATGGCCTGAGTTCTGGTCTGATAGAAAAGAATTTTCTCTGTGTAAGGGAAGGAGAACGGTGGGAGCAGCCTGGGAAGGGATTTCATCAACAGCCCTTGGAAATGTCTTTGTTTTCCTGTAATATAAGCAAAGGGGAGTGCAAGCAGTAATTTTGCTGTAGCTGACATTTAGGTGGTGAAACTCGCTGCAGAAGTAACTTATAAATCTTTCCATTCAAGAGGTTGGCTTCTGTACTTGGAGGCATCACAACAGCTTAGAATTCGAGCCTTACGCAGCGTTTTGCTAATACTAACTTAGCCATAATTAATATATTCAAGTGAGGGAAACTAAACCAGGAAGAATTATTACCTAAGAGAGTCGAAAAGTGGTTTTGTGTCTACTCAGAAAAAGTTTATTTGGCAAACTATTTCTTTTGAATTTTATACGAAAAATACAAGTTACAATTTTAGGTAAAACATATGTTTAAGTCTTTTTAAAGCTAAAGGAGATGGGTCTGATTTTTTTAAGAGTAAACCAGAATTACCCCAAGCAGTACTTGATTCCAGGAACACCACATTCAAATTCGTTTTTCCTGCGTAGCGTTTGACTCATTATGAATGAAGCAGCCATCAGGCGACGTGCCTGATGTATGACGTGTGTGCAAAGCATGCCCACCGCAGTGAAATACAGCTCCTGTTGCCACAGAACATGTTCCAAGTGCCAGTGCTTTGGAAAGAATAACCTGAAACTCAACCCACTAGTCTGTCAAAGCATAAATCTACTTGTCTGACTTGGGTTTGGGGCTCTAACTGAAACGGTTTCCTAGGTTTGTGCTACTCTTAACAGGACTTTTGGGTCCCAAAGTCAGCAACATGGTTTCCAAAAGAAAGGATAAAGGCTCCTTTTATTGGGTTACATAAAGCAAGGTATAAGAAAGCTGTAAAAGCATAAAATACTATATTAATGTGGAAGAGAAGAAAATGAGCTTATTAATTCACTTAACTCTTCATAGGTGAGCTTCCAAATAAAAATCAATGGCAGAAATTCGAAAATAAACAGAAAAAACCTAGTAAGATCCCGTTCAGCACAAAAACTCCGGCAAATCTTAGCACACAGGATCAGCCTAAATGAGTTAAAATAGAAGTTGGCCTAAAATTTTTCTGGGCACAGCATTAATAAAACAATTAGAAGCACAAGCATTCAAATGAGTGCTTTAGAGAGGCAACACATTTCCTAATTTGAAACCCTTCCCAAGGCGCAAGTATCATTGCAAAGGAGATTACGGGCTGTCACATAACATGAACGGAACTTAACATGATCTTTAAACAAGTTACCACATGGCACTTGAGCTGTATCAACTGTCCATGCCTGATCTTACCTAGGGGCAAATACTGGATTATACCTCCTTATGCAAGGCTCAAAACTAAACAGGTTTATTCTAGGTCATCTTCATTTACATTTGTTTCAGACTAGAAGTAAGCTCGTGGACAGGATAATTCAGATGAAAAGTGTCTATATGGTAAGAATGGAAATTGAAGTTTACAGTGAACCATGAAAGACTAAAAAAATGTTATGTTTTTCAAAATCTTAAAAAACAGAATTGACAAAAATCACAAGAAAGGATTTTTTCACAAGTATCTTGATTTACCCAAACTGTGTTAGCAGTTCAGTGGCAAAACCAAACAAAGTTAGCTGACTCTAAACTCTTCTGAAAACCAAATTCTGTAACTGCTGGTAGTAAACAAAATGAACAACTAAAACAAATGGTCACATGTGACTCCAAAATGGAGCCAGTTTTCTAATAAATAAGCATGACAAAACCTTTCACCCTCCATGAGGCTGCATCACAAACAACGAGTATGCTTGTATGTGTGTCCCCAATACTGGCCTCTTGTAAACTACATTAGCATGACATGAATGTAGCTCTATATGGCCAATAACCAAAACTTAATTATCACAAAAAGGAGAAAACATCTTACTGGATCTCAGTTAGCAGATGTGCAAATTAGTGAGTCGGTACTTTGCAATGTCTTAGTAAAAGCCCAGCAGAACAGATAAGAATTGCTTTCTCCTCTTCATTAGGAAAGCAGAGAGGTTTGCCCATCTGTAGCTCAAAAAAATAGTTTTTGAATCTGCGTAACTTTGCTTTAAAAGGAAATAGTATCTAAAACTTCACAAGTGGACCTTCCATTAACTCAAGCTGCACAGTGAAACCAGAAATGGAGAGGCCAGACTCTCAGCTCCTGTAATCCAACCGTTTCCACTGAACCCACACATTTACCCCAGATCCAGTACTTTTAAATCAGCTGCAAAAATAAGCAGCTCAGAACCTAGAGAGATAAAAGAGCATTTTAATAGATAATAAAAAACAGTGAAGGAAGGAGAGCCCACAGCACACTGGCTGTTGGGCTCTGACAGAAGCAGGCAGTGTTCCCTCCCTGTGTCATCTGAGGCGAGCCATACATCTACGCGTACCACAGGAATGACTGCTGTTTACCCAGCTCCAACATATGGTCTGTCTCAGTTGCACGTTTGTTTTGTTGGTTTGTTTGCTTTTTGTCTGGTTGTGGTCAGGGACTGAGGATGAAACCCAAATGCTGCCAGGTCCTGCTATTCACCGCATCCCAGCTCCACGCTGCGGACAGGCAGCCTCTGAAAGGGCCTCTGCCGATTTGTGCGTGCACCTACCGTACCCTCAGCTTGAAATAATGCTGCAGCAAAGCTCACAGAGCTACGGTGCACAACCTCCTACACAGCATTTCAGAAAAAGTTGTAGGATTGAGAGTATATGTACGTTGGGATGTTACGAAGAGAAACAAATGAGACGCAAATTTACTCACTTGTCTCAGAAGCCTGGCCAAGGACTCTCAAACAAAATAGAAACCGTGATGCTGGCTGTATTCCCCTGTTGCTTTATGGTTTCCTCATGTTTTTTCATCTTTGTACTTGATGATCACAGACACTACAACATCCAGTATAAATGGCACCAGAATAATCCTGTCAGGGCACAATTCTGCTGTGTACACCCTTTCAGGCAAACACGGACTGTCTAGGAGGGCTTCAGTAGCATATGAGCTGCTGCTTAATCTGTAAAGGGGACACACTTAATTCCAAATGCATACTAAATGGTTTTATGGCTAAGAAACTCATCCAAGTGTTAGCTAGTATGTTATTGGTTAGTATGAAAGTCAGACTAAACATATTCGAATGGATCTTGCTGTGTGGCAATATAAAGCAGCTAACGAAAAACCTTTGTGTGAACCAAGTAAAAGCCTAACCAGTTTCCAGTTAGTGTTTAGCATGCATATTTCAAGCAAATGAGTCAAAAAATGATCACACAAGCAGCTCCGCTGGCAGATACAAGCGGTCAGTAACCTGCAGCAAGGCAGTTGTGAAAGGGCACATGGGTAAACCCTCAGAGTTTTGGGAAGAAAGCGATTCAGGGAAAAGATTAGTTTATTACGATATTAGAAGTAATTTAATTCCTTTCATCTGCATTTACATATCCTAATATTTGTACACAGATTGTCTACTTTCTGCTGCATACCCTGTAAAATTTGCTGATCCATCACATGAAATTTTGTACTTTTATCCATGTCTTGGCTCCAAGGCTCATTCCTTGTCAGCCACACAGTGGTAATCACAACGCTGTAATGCTGCAGGTTTAGGTGGCACTTGCAGAATGATGCAAAAGCGACCTACACCAGTCTTGTTGCCCCAGTCAAACCCTCAATGCCCAGAGAAAACACAGAAATTGCTAGTAAAACTGCAAACAGTTGCCACAGGGTCATGGGGCAGCAAATATTGCTAAGGAAGCGGTTTTATCTCACATTCATGGGATAGCAGCTCTGAATTCTGTGTAATTGCCAGACAAGGAATCAGAGATTGGCACAGCAACATTATTAAAAGCATAAACCTTAGAAGACTCATCTCTAGTTCTACAAGCAATATTTTAAAGGAATATCCCATAATAGAGTTAAATAGTCTCTTCCTTTTTAACGCCCACAGCTCTGTGGCTGATTTTATCACACATAAGAGAAAGCTTAGCGAGTTACCATCTTTTCCTCCTGTGGTTTTATTTCACAACTTCAGTTGTAGGACATATGCACATAGCAAGCACTAGAAGCACAGTTATTTTTCTCTCTATCTGCCCAGTTATAATATATTTTGGTTTTGTTTTCTGTGCGTATCCTACATATGGACAACATAGAATTTTGTAACATTCGGAAGACAAGCGATTTGCTTCAGAAGCAGCTGAGTGGCTCTTTGCCACTTGGCACTGAAGGTTTAAACTCCGGCTTTGTTCCTCTGGCTAAGCCAGCCGCAGCAATAGAAACCATCTGTAGTGGGGTGTGGTGACCAAAGGAAACGTTTCTGACAATTCAGCGAAACGTTGTCACCGTGAGTGACACAAATACCTGAACAAAGTCAGTCATCCTCCAAATAAGGCTGAGCTAAATCTTTCCTTGCGTGTCGTGACCATTTTTCAACTGACAGATCCTTTCCCCAGTTCATGGTGTTTTGTCATGCAGCTTCCTTTATTATCTTAAGCAAAGCTGGGAGGTTTTGTATAAGAAAACTGCATTAAGCACTTCAGCTTAAAGACAGCACATATTTCTCTGAACAAGTCTAGACACTTAAAACATATGCCAGGGCGTTTCGTTATCGTGGCATGACATACAACTTCCAGAAAGAATTAACAGAAAAAGAAAAAGTGCCAATGTTATGGCCTCAAACAGGCTAAGGATGCTGCAGATGTCATGGATTTTGCAGGAGCCACAGGTACAAATGAGAATTTCAGTTCTCATTAAGAAACTTCCTTGCCTTTCTGAGGTCTGAAAATTTTAACTGTCCAAAGGCTCAAAATCCAGAAGGCAAACCCTAGAATCCACTATATCATATTCTTCAAAACCTCAAAGTCCAAAAAATTTTGTAGCCTGGATTTGGCAGTGTTGAACCATTTCACACACAAGAAAGAAACAACTATATGGTTTTTAAAAATACCCCCAAATGCTTAAGCAATTATAGAAAAATAATGGAAAACTACTTTCAGAGAAAAATAAGCTGATGAGGTAGGTTTTGGATCTGACTGTGGAATACGTTTAAATTTAGGATGAAACCAAATAACAGACAAAATGGTATTTGAAAACTACAGAGCTGCTGCTGAGACATTATGTATTCAAAAGGCAGATAACTTATCAAATCACGCATTTTTGTTAAAACTTCTAACACCATGAATAAAAGTTTCCACCAAACAAGATTCCAATAATGAGATACTAAGACTCACTTTGCTCACAATCAAATTAAGGTCTGGGGTGAAGAATGTTTCCTCAGAAAGGGAATTCCTGTATCAGGACATGAATACTGAGTAAAATATGGCCAAAACAGGATGGTTAACACACACAGGCATACACAGCCCTTCAAACACCACCACTGGGGCTGTGACAGTTCAGGAAGCAGATCCCAAACAACATCAGTTAACTCCAGATAGCTAGCCCAGTAATATCTTAAACAGAAGAGTGATGTCTCCCAAGTGACCCGTCCCACTAAATTCTTTCCCTGGCTTTTCTAGAGAGCATTCCACAAAGCATCTATCTAGCACAGCTCAGTAAGATAAAATATGATATCAATAAGATACAGACAAAAAGAAGCTTGAATTTTAAGAGCAAAGCTTTTGTTAGTTAACCCGCTAGTTAATTTTTTTAGCTGTAACAAATAACTAAAGTTGTAGAGGTGCAATGAGCAACAAAGATTCAGTTCTTGATTCAGGGAATCCTTTAAGGTTTGCCATTTTTACCAACTGGTCTCTTATCATGAAGATGGAAGCTCATCCTATTTTGAGGGCTTCCTATTTCAAGGGCTACGCTAAAACACAGGGTCACAATGGCCTTCGCCCACTGGTGTCTGCGTTTATTCTGACTGCTGGGAAAGAAACAAGATCCTACAACATTCTTCATCTTCAAAAGTATCTTTGTTGGTTTTGGAGATATCTGAAAGGAATGGTAATGATCAACAGTTTTACAACTCATTCTCCTTTCCAACACAACCACTGTGCTTTGAAAGCAGCCCTAAGAGGTTTTTCTAGTAAACTGTCACTCCATGCATAACAATGAGTAGTGAGCTCATCCTCCCCTAAGTGGGTCATGGGATGCTTAACCATGGGCTGTTTTCAAAGCACTATTAAACTTTTAAAGACATCAGATTTTCTCCTGGTGTGAGAAGTTGCAGCCTGATAGCAGCTGGGGACTTTGAACTGAAATACACCCAGCTGGAACTTTGGCAGAAAGAGATGCGATGATGAATTCCCATCTGCAGCAATGTAAAGCTGCGGACAGAAGAGGCCACAGTGCTAGAGAATCCCAGCACTGCAGGCACTGCTTTGATTTACAGCCTCCTCCAAGATAATATTAAGAACACATGCAGAAGCACTACTTAACCCTGTAGCTCTTGCTACATTTGGCCCACATCAAATGAAACAAATGAGTAAAGCACACACACCCTTGCGTCCCATTTACATCTCTCTGATGCCAGCAGTACATTTGCATGGTACTGGGAAGAATGTTTCATGTCCAATATTTCCCTCAATTTCATTTAAATATTTTTTTTTGTTACTTTATCATGACTTTGTCTGACAACAACTTGTCTAGCATCAAATATTCCTTCCTGCAAATGCAATACACTGGTAACAAATTACCTCCTGCTCTTTCTTTCAGTAATAGTTCAGTAGTGGCTGCTTAACTAGAACCCAGAGCACTTCCCCTGTCTGTCCAGGAAAACAAACCTGGAAATACAGTCCAGGGACTATTCTCCAGCAAACACAGGACCTTGGCTTGACCACAGTAGTATGCAGATTGGACAGGGCTGGGCCAAAATCTCCACACTGACAGAAATCAGTTGTACCTGTGAGCTTTAGGAAGTTAATAGGGAAGCCATATTATTCTGGTTTCCCTCTACAGTTCAGAAAAGGCAGCACTTCCAAGGATGACCCAAATCACCTTCTGGCAGTATTTATCTTTCCCTACAGGCTTTAAAAGATGAGGGCAGGCAGACAACTTATTTAGGCACCTTTATTAAGCACCTAAAATTAGGCAAGATTAATCTGGGTCACCTCCTTTTGTCAATCACTGTGCACTGAGGGCAAATGCAGCACCAAAATAGCTTCTCTACATGTCACTTGATGCCAGGAACCTGTGATAACTTTATCAAAGAAGAATTACTTCATGTTTCTTTGTGACATTTCACTAATTCTCTACACCTTTGTTTCTTTTCCTGCCTTGACTATCAGGGCTGAAAGCTACTGCCATGCCAAGAATACATGCAGCTTCTTGGAATAAGCTGCTTGGTGTTAACATACAAAATTTTCAAGGCTGCTTCAAGGAGAAAAAGAAAAAAAAGGGCAATTTGGGGGAGACTGGGTGGCTTAATTAGCCACTATATTAGGTCTCATGTTGGCATAACATGAATATACTTTCTTCATCTTCAACTGCCTAAAGTACTAGAACACACCCTTTTAGCTCTTAAATAGAAAGTGTATCTGTATTCAGGCTTATAAATGTATAAAACCATAAAATTCTATTTACTTGAGTAAACATGGAATTAGAAATCTAAGTTTAGATCAGTGTTTAGTTTCTTGGTGATGGGACAAAGCTCTGAGTCTTACATTGCTAGAGGTGGGTGAAAAATCATTGGTTTGGTTCAAAAATGAGTTTTGGGAGCAAATAATATTTTGTGAACCACAGTTACACCCATATAGATTAATGATAGTTCTAAAAATAAAAGGTTGCAGCTGGCACTGAGCTGAAAGATGGGAGAAAGCTCTTACTATTTTAGAAAATGGAAGAACGAAAGACTTTTTGAAATCTAAGTGCACAGGGGCATTTAGCATCACACGGATCTTATACTTAAGACAATTTAGATGTCTAAGTAGCCAGAATATGTGAGTATCAAGTAAAATCCTAACTCATTTTTCTAAAATTCTATTCAGCAAGCTCAGTTCTAGAAGGAGAAGAAAGTGCAAAAACTGATTTCAGAGACAGAAATGACACAGAATTTGAAGAATTATCAACCCTGGTGAGTATCATTCTAAATAAAGGTTCCTTTAAGTTACCGTGATTTCATATTCCTGGTACTGTCTTGTGGCTTAGATTTTGAAAAAATCATTATAAATTATAAAGAATAACCTTGATTTCTGACAAAGATCTGATGCCAAGCTTTTGCTTTGCAAGCAATCAGGTTGAAGGTGACAAAGTTGAAAATGTTTTTGGCAGTTCTTTACTGCAAAAAGCATTCTGCACCTGCTTATTCACTGCCCTTCGCCTCTTGTAAATCAGTATCTCTCCATTAGCTTAGGTGAAACCAAACAAACTAGTGTTAAAAGAAACAAGACCAAAAAAAAAGGCAGGTCTGCAATACTCTGCAGTCCTCTCCTACACCTTCTATAGTCCCGCTGAGATCTCATCAGATTTCGAAAGCCTCTAGCAGCAAAGACAAATCACCTTTTTTTGTTGGCACTTTACACAAGTCAAAGACAACAGGTAATAGCCAAACAAGCATTCATAGGGCACCTGACAGGCCAAGAAATTTAAATGCTTGTTGCATACACATAGCCTGAGTGTACTGAGCTTTTCTTTTCCTTCTTCCTCCCAATTCCTGTAGTTGCCCACAAGACTGCACCACGCAACAAATCTCTTGGATTTTGGAGAACTGATGACCACAGAAAGCGCATTTGCCACAAGTGAAGACAGTGAGCATTCCACTAGTTATGAAACTAACACAGAAACTGTTGATGGTAAAAAAAAGTCATTTCTATTTTATGATATCAAAGTTCTACCGCCATCTACTAAACGATATCTGGAAAATTCAAATACGAAGTTTAAGGTGCTCTCAAATGTAGAATTGCTGATTTTTGAAAGGGAAAAGTAAAATTTCTAATATTGCTCCTTAATAATCACTCTGCATCCTTACTTCATAACAGAGGTGTGCTGACTGAAGGAAGGGATAGCTACACCATTCTGCTCACCAGTGCACTCTCAGTTCTACCCCAAGGCAGGCAATAACTCTCCAAAGCCTTCTCTCCCTTTTCAGATGATTAGTACAGAAATCAAACAGCGCTTCAGAATTTTTTTTTCTTCTACCACCTCAAAGACCCTCAAATGCAGGAAACACAACTGTTATAACCCAGCTGCCCTCTTGATTTTTGCCAAGTTGTCTGCCGTAACTTTCCTGGAGAGACACAACTTACTGTCACACACATACAAAGCGAATTGCACCCACATTTATACAGTAGTCAGTGAGCAGCAGATTGGTGCAAAAGGCTGATATTCTGCAAATACACTGAGAGCAAGGCAAAATACTATCAGCATAAATCCATCTCAGGCAATTCAAATCTGATCTCTGTCTTAATTACAATTATTTTATACCAGGTATATTCTTATTGATGCTAACATGATCGCATTCCTGTCTCACTAGTACATATTAAATCACATTCAGTCCCTTAGATTTTAATTTCTAGTACTTCAGAGTGCTCTTTGCTCTCATTCTCTCAAGGTTTTCTATTGTTCACTTTCTATCAAAGAACAACCTATTACAGCCCTCAAGATATTGTTATATAGTTGCTAGAAGTTTTCCTTGGATACAGCATTATAAATTGGGATGCAAAACCCTGCACAAAGCTGAGTGATTAAGTACTTAATCTCTTTCTGGCTTCACAGGTGGACGGAGCGGGGAACCAGAGAAAACTGAAAAAGGTATTAAACAAAAGAACTGCTTATAAAGACAAGGGAGAAGTTAACCGCCAGGCAACACCCTTCTAAAAGCCACAAGCCATGCCCATGTTATTCTTAAATAAAAGTTTCGGGAGAAGACATGATCTACTCCCCAATCTGCCTCCTCTAGTTCACCTGATCACTGGCTCCATGGCCACATCCGTACAGAGCCCTCCAGCCCCAGGGCACATTTGCAGGTGACAAATAACCCTGCTGGATGTCCCAAACCTGCTTCAGAGTTCACAAGATAGAAGGAAATTTTCCCAAAGGGGTGGGATGCAGCAGAACAGTGTCAGTTCTATCAGTAGCCCCTTATCAACGGTCTCCATGAGAAATATGCCAACGTTCCCAATTTCCTCTTTCAGGTGGTCTGGAAACGATCGCACTGGTTGGAATAATCATTGGAATCATAGTTGCAGTTGGAATCCTTGCAGGAATAATAATTGCTGTTGTAAGGAAGATGTCAGGCAGGTACTCGTAAGTAAATTGCTAATCACGCTTTTCAAACAAGCATAATCCTCTGGGCAAGGTCACAGGAATTGCTTTGGAGATGTCTAATGCTTCTATTTTGACAAAATAACTTTTTTTCTTGTCATACAGTGCCTATTGATTCAGCAAGAGCTGCCAGTGCCATGCAGGTGATCTAAACCCCCTCACACACTCCAGAAAAATGTCAGATACTGCATGCATGCTGTTATAATATCCATCGGGTGCATGGGGTTTGGATTACTTTACTGCACAGAGGTAAAATTCACTATGAATTACTACAGAACCAACTTCTGGAGGCACTGGACGATGTATGAACACTGACAAGTGATCTTGGCCTTACCACTCTGGACATCTATGGAAGCTCTTTTGGTACCAATAAGATTATCTGGTGCCATGCAAATCTAAAAGGCTTTACAAACTCCAAAGTAGTAAGAAAATCACATTCCATTTAACAAAAACGATTCACCCAGCATTAGTCAGTGTCAGGAAACAAGTTGTAATTCCAGTAACAGGGATAGGGGAAATCAAAATATGACCTGGGAAGAGAAATAAAGTGGTGACAGGAAAAACAAGGGAGGAAAAAAGATCACATAACACATGTGTAACTACAAACAACAATTAAACATCTGTGGCTTTTGTTTTACAGGCCCTGAATATAGTTGAAACAAGCAACCATGCCATTCTACACCAGAAACCACAAGTGCTTCTTATTTCATAAGAACCAAAGACTACTCCTGTATTGCTGTGAGAAGATGATCCATGGAAAATATGGTCAAAGAATTCCAGGTCTATGGGGATCCCACACAACTCTAAGGACTCCTCCCCTGCCCCAGACTACAGAGTATGGAACATGTAATAGGATTTTTAGTAACCAGGAATTTACTAGAGGAAAGAAAAAGATTATGCAGTAAGAAAAAATACCTAGCAGCAATGAGATTTACATCTGAAAAGTGATTTGCAGGTAATATATGCTAGCTTGATTTTTAAACGCTACCAAAGATTATTTCACATTCCATTTTTTAATGCATTTATTTAAAAACATATCCAGAATCTTCCAAGTTTTTGGCTGGTTAAGTGCTTGTGGCATGTTTCGCTACCAAACGATGTATCAAAAAGGAGGATTGGCTTCAGAGATAAACAGTTATTTACAAATTTAGAAAAATATTTGATTTTGGAAGCTAAAATCTTTCCACTATTGATACAGATTGTCTGCTCTTGATACTTATGTGGCAAAATATGGTAGGCCCAGCTGGAACTGACCTACCAACCCAAGCTTGCTCATCTGACTGTTGCACCAGGAATTTCCTGTCTTGTTACAGAGACATGCAGGGATTGAAATACACATCCTGAATTAAAGGGTGCTTGGAAAATACCCAGTTTTGATGGGTCACTTTAACCAGTTACTCAGCACGCTTTAGAGCTGACATGTAGAGGCTTCTGAACTAGTTTATACCTTTTTTTTTTTCCTTTACAACTGTCTGATTTGCTAACTGTATAGTTGGCTTGTTTGATAACATGTGCAACACTAGATCAGAGTGTGTTAATTGAGGTATAACACACCTTGGGAGCCTACAGCTTTTCTGTGGCATACTTAGTGCAGCAGGACCTGAATGCACAGAGTTCAGAGCAAAGGCTTTGTGCATCAAGTGGTTGCAACACATTGATTTTAAACTTTAAGGCACTGAAATGTTTGGTGTGAAAATCATGGTAACCCATATGGTCAATATTTGCTAAGCAGGTCAACTTAAATATATTTGCTTTTCTGTTTCTTTCATGTGCCATGAACTATCATATGAATCCAAGCTTTGGAAATAAAAATTATAATGTAAATTGTCTTATTTTCAATAATTGTTCTTTATTTTCTTTAAAAAAACACCTACAAAAAGTTTTTAACTTCCATCAGTTTTCCTAAATTGTTTTGTTACTTGTCTTATCAGTGCAGCTAGAGTAAACCTTCATTTCTGAAAGTTCTGGTATATTAGTTATCTTTCAAGAAAGCAAGTTTGCTGTCTCTTACAGATGAGCATATGAGGTCCCACCCCTGAAACACAATTCACACACACCTTAATACACTTTCCAGCTCCTGTGACTCAGTTCAGTTGAAGACATTTTTCTTGGCTAGGAAGAGTTCAGCTTCTCACACGGGCATCCTTTGCCTCTCTACTTGCAGGCTACAGTACTTCAAGGGAGCCAGAACACATCACATATTTTGTTTCCAAGAGTCCATACATCCCACTGGTTTTTGAAAGAGAATTGTGACCAAGTTTCATGCAGGGCTGTTCTATTTGCTTGTGTGACTTGTATGAATTAACTAAAAATGTTTATAAGCTCATATGAAAGCAGCAAGACGACAGCTTTTTCTTACTGTGGGAACGTAAAAGAATAGTACGTTCTGCTACTCTAGACTTAAAAATTTCTTGTCTGTACTGGAAACTACCCCATAAGGTGCACTTAATGTCTGACCAAACACATGCCATATGGAGTTATTAATTATTCAGCCACTGGAGGGAATAGCACAGATGTCACCAGTTTCTTCTGTAGCAGCTTAGTTGCTGCTAACTTGCAAATACCATAAAATGAGAAAACCATTCTTATGCCTGTTCTGAATATTGGTTAAACCAGAAGTAACGAGACCCCATTTGAAAAATGCAGAGCATTAGAGCAGACAACCTTTTCAGGAAGTTCCGAGTTTTCCTGGATCATGTACAGAATTGAGCAGCCTGCATTCTACTCAGACTGCGCTTTGCTCCTACTCCAGAATCTCTCACTAAGAGCCATTTTAACTTCATATACCAAGTATCTAGATTTTCTGTTCTGAACTGTGCCTTTATATTCTGTCCTCTAGTTTAAGGAAAGTTTTATTAATCTTAAGTGAAATCAAGCCCTTTCCAAATGGCCCATGCTCCACTGAAACCTTATCTGGGGGCTTCCAACACTGGGGACTCAGTATTAAATATCATGCTGCACTAAATCCAAACCTGCAAAAATGTGAAGACATTAATTTCCTTCTGATCATCATCTGGAGGTACTTGTATACAGCTAAAGAACACAAGGGCTCCAAAGAATCAGAAGACCTCCATTATTCTGCCAACAGGAAGAAACAGCAACTGCTGCTACACTGATACATTTAATATTCTGATGATTCATACCGCCTTGCTGCCGAGAAATCTCAAGCATAGAACATTTCATTCAGCTTCAAACAAACCTCAAGAAACAATCGCTTCATGAAAAGCTTTGTCATATTTGTTATATGGTATATGCTACTGAAGAATTCTTAACTCCCTTTCATACCATCATGATACAAACATTCTAGAAGTACAGACTAAAAATCTGCGCAGAGGTCCACATGCAAACTGCTGCAGCACTCTGCGGCTGAGCTTTCACTGACTTGTATTATCTAGCTCCCCTTTACTGGTTCAGGACTTTAAAGGTAGGTTGAACACAAACTACATATTTTTTGGTACAATCTATGTGGAAGATGGGATCTTTTCTGCTTTGCGAGAAGTCAAGCAGCATATTGTCCTAGGGCAAATACTTCTGTACACTGAAATGCATGATCAGTATACACATTTGCAGAATCGAGGCCCAAGGTCAAGAGGCTTCCTATGCATGAGAACACATCAGGAAACAACTGCTCCACACCTTCAACAGCTGGCCAGGTTTCATTTTTATTCACTGGGAACAACATTCAATATATCAACACTCGCTTTTAACTTAAAATCCTTACTCCTGATCACATTCATTCCTTTAGAGTTAGTAACAGAAACGTTCCCTTTTGCAGCTTGGCTTTGAGTCATGAATGTGGCTCTCCCCAACAGACAAGCAGGCACCAGGCTTCCCGTGAGAATGCCAGATGTCACTAAAAAAATATCATAAACATAGTTGTCCCCTTGTATTTGTGTCTGCGAGGAAGATATACAGCCGTGGTATACTATGAAAGCAATGACTTGATGCATCAATATTTACAATACTTCTAGGCATCAGTACAGCAATTCTTAGAGGAGTTCATCCGAAGCATGTTTTCACTAGAAAAGCAGAAAATGCCAGAAGAACTAATTCAATAAAACTAGCAATAATTAAGTATGAACCACAGATTTATGGAGATCAAGCTAGTCTTATAAACTTAAAAAGTGTTCATTTATAGTTAAATACCAATTAAAACATGCAGCAATTGCTTTAAAATGCAATTACTCATTATTTTAAGAGCACCTGCAGTATGCTATTGCAAGTATCTTAACCATACATTATTTAATTAAAAAATGTGACCTGCACATTAACACTGCCTGTAAAGTGCTCAGACTCAAAAAGCACTGATGTATCATTCACATGAGGATGGCTCAGGAGAGTACGATACACAGATTAAGTGACTTGCTGAGGGTTATGAACACAGGTAAGAGAAAAGCCACCAACCCAGCAGCCTTTAAACATCAGTCCTGCCACAGCTTCACGTTAGCTCAAATGAAGTGATGCTCCATCATGTTTTATGATAACTTGATCCTTAATATTCTTTAATATAAGGTGGCAACTAAGGACACAAGGAAAAAAGTACCAGGAACCCTCAGCTCTGATTGGTTTTGATGAAAAACCACTCCATCTAAAACCAGTTTCTCCTCCACCATGTGAACTTTTGTCGTGTAGATGCTACAGAACCACTGCAATTTAAAGCTTAAGTCATAACTGGCCTACACCATGCCTGAAGACATTGTTATACCTATTCACACTCATCTGTTTAACTAGACAAAGTATCAGATTAACCATGCACATCCTTTCCCAGACAGTTTTTTTAACCTAAAGTATTAATCATGCAAAGTTCTCAGCATCTAGTTTTATTAGACGACCACTGACAGACACAGAAGGAACAGTGGGTATGCAACTTGACACTAGGTGCCATAATGAGAATTCTGAATTAGTGCTTTGTACATTTTTCACAGCTGCAGCACGGAGACATTTTATGTATAAATAAACCCAGCACCACACTAGCCATGTGTCTTTGTCCGGGCCCTGTGGATTTAGGCATCGAACCAAACCCACAGCTCCCCCTGCTCTGCAACAAACACTTGAACTGCAGCACAAAGATCCCCATTCAATCATGTAGCTTGTTAGGCTCTTCGAGGCTGAAGAAGTCAGATTTTCAGACTCTGGTAAATGTTAAACTGGCAACTGTCTTAGCAGGCAAGGAGTACTGTACACTCCACGTGTTTTCAAGGTTGTGTTCCTTTTGCAGAAAGCAGTTGGCAAGGATGACTGATTTTGAGAGTTCAAAACCAAACGGTGCCATCCACAAAAAAAAGTGGAAAATCAAAGGAGTAGGGAAAGTAGAGAATGCAAAACATTGTCTTCACCAAAATCTAATTTTCATTCATATTTCCAGATTGGGGTAAAACGAAACAATGGACTTACCCACCTGTGGGGGCTATTTCAGATGTTAAACCACAACAGTGTTCAGATTAACTCGCATCAGAGGAAAAATTCTTAAAGTGTTTTGTTCTCACAGATTAGAAGTTTGTTTCAAAGAAATCATTTGTCCAAGGTCAGGCATACAGGGATTCTAGGTCAATCTGATCTTGTCCTGGTCTACGCTTCAAGTTATCACAGAATCATAATTCTAAAGCATTTTCTGGGATGTCACAGCACAAAGAAAAGGATAAGGAACCACCTAATTCATCCTGGGCTGCTCTTGCAGTATTGCAGAGGGAAGGAAGAAGAGTTTTAACAGGGACTGAGGCTCATCCACTTCATGTCAATGATTGAACTCAGTTGCTGGTCAGTATTGCCTGTACATTGTTACCAGATGTCAGTCTTACTGTAGAAAAAAAAAATTAGCTAAAGGGCTTATGCAGTACAGAGAAACGCATTTTCTTAAAACATCAGTAGCTTCCTGTTCTGCATAGAAGAAAGAAGAGAGGGGGGTTCTCTGAAGTATAGGACAGTTTCGTTCTACCATTTATCCCCTCAAAAAAACAGATGAATCTTCTATTTTTACACAGGTTTTATTGGAATTTTTGCTGCATTGCATCAGTATCCCTCTTACATTGCTCCCTTTCCTACCGGAAGATACATCGCAATTACTTTCAACTACTCTGGAATGACTAAACATTTTCTAACAAGGCAATTTAAAATGTACCGATGTTTGTCTTAGGAAATTAGTACTGTGTGTCTCATTTCAGCTGGGAAGCAACTCAATTTCCTGCTTTTATCAACCACGTTATCCTCAAATAGCACATTCCTTTAGAGTTCTGTGGATATTTTGCCTCATGATATATTTGATTCATGCTACGCAGGAAACAGGGAAGGAATTAGCAGGTTCAGCAGGTGTACCCAGGGGAAAAGAGAAGGGAATGTCAGCTCTTCCTCATTTCCTATCTACCATTTTGCAAAAAACCACAGGAGTTGAATAAACTGAGCATAGCACACACATGCTAACTTCCTTCTTGAAGGCATGTCCTCTCCCATTCACTTAACACTGCTGCAATTTGCTGAGAAATAAGGGACAACCATTTGCAGAACTGGCACAGTGCTTTCCCGCCTACACCCACACAAACTGCTTATACAAAGAGAAGTAAGAAAAGTCCACTTCTCACAACTTAGACATAGCTGTAGAAATTGGTGGCGCAAGAGATTTTGACCCAAAACCCAGCCATTTAAGGTAAGTTGTACAATAAAATACAGCTTATGTTTTTTACTAATAAAGCAAAGGCTGCCTGTTAAGTAGTGAAAGAATTTACATAGTTTAAGTTGCTGCATAAAGTTATCTCTGTGATCCAGAGCTGGACTCGGCCTGAGGAAACTACCACTGGCACTAAGATGCATCTCTTTGTAAGAGACCAAATATTCATGAGATTATGGAAACATGCATTGCTATTAACCACAACTCAGAGGGAGACAAACCCTTGAATCTGTTCATTTAAACCTAGAAGTGCTGAACTTAAGAAATGTTTAACTCCTAATTACAAAGTTACTCTTTGAAAACAGTTTTCCTGATGGACTTCTCTCACTCATTTTGTCATGATTAATAATTAGCTTACTTCCACAATAAGCATGCTTAATTGACTGAGTGGAAAGTAACAGAAGTACCCGCGAATGTAAAGCATGCTTGCATTTCACACAGAAAACTGAGCAAGAGCCACAAGTGACTAAAGATTTGATACAGCTGACAAGAAGCAATGTATAGAGAAATACACAAGCAGAATACTAAAGTGAAAGGCTCCTTATTGCAGGCTAATAATGCAGATGCCCCATGACTGCACACCCAGTAAACTGTATCCTAGCACCAGCTAGTGGTAAGAATTACTGAAGGCATTTTTACATGAAAAATGAATATGTTCATAATAGAAAAGCTTCAGATAATTATAAATTGTCTCCTGACCACCAAGCCTGACTTTATCTTTTAAGTACTTTCAATCAAAGTTACATGTCAGTTCTACAGCATACGCATACACCATCTATACTGCACCTCAAGTGTTTTTGACTGATCCAGTTGCTAGGAGTTGGAAGACACAGGAGTACAGATAACACCCAGATGCTTTCTCCACACTCAATGCTTTTTCATCCTCAGAGCCAGCTTGTCACTACTCAAATAGTAGGTAGCCAAGAGTTAAACACGATTCTTACCCTGCATTCCCTTCCACAGAGTATCGCCAATACCTTCTCTCAACATAAACTTTATTAAACACAAAAAAGTACTTAAGCAATTAATTCAGCTAAGAAACTCATGGCCATCCATTTTCTGGACCCAGTCCTGTAGTGCTTCAATCAGTTTACAGAGGCAATCCCCAAACAGTTTACAAGGGATACCATCCAATTTAAATTTACCTAAACTTAAATGGACCTTATCTCCATCCCTCTGTCACTGCTGGTGTAATTGACACTGATAAGTTTTAGCCAGTTAGTAGAAGTAGTACTCAGGTAATGGGTAGTAAGTCCTATATAACTTATCCGATGGATTTAAGACCTCAGCAGCTGCCAAATTCTAGAGAGGACAGCGTTCAAGTGAAGCATGTTTATTCAGTCTTAGATGAAAGTCATGTGTTCTGTAAAATGGAGAAAAAGTCTTAGGTTCCATAGCTTGTGATCAAGAAGTAGTGAATCGACTTCACTAAACTGCCACCGCTACCCTGCCCCCTCAGATCCCAGTCATATGTGAATTGCTAAAAGGCCACTTGGTACATCCACACAGAAGCCAAATAGCTAAGACTAACTTATCATCAATTCTATAAAGTGGTCCTGAAAAGGAACCTCTCCATAGCTACAGGACAAACAGCACTGCTGGCCAGCAGATGAGGAACTCTGAGAAGACAGCATGTTGCAGTAGGCTTCACAGAGACATTTATAATTTAAATGAGCAGCTTGAGAGCCCTGGGATTCATACATGGAAGACTTCTACATCAAGAGTAACACACTAGATTGTTTATAAATAATGTAAATTTATACCATTTAATGGCTCTGAACTAATAATATTAATTCTAGGCAAGAGATAAAACAGTATTTTGCTCCCTACTTCCTTTTTCACCTTTTGCAAATAAGCATACAATGACACTCCTAGATTACAAATCCCTTTATCCACATAAGAAACTCCCTTTGTGTCAGTAATTCATTATCACAACTGTGATAAACACCAATTATTCCCAGAAAGAAATGTACAGAAAGCCAAACAAATGTACAAAAAGCCAAGCAAAACCTGTAAGGAAATAAAAAATACAGGAAAAAAGAAAGACAACCAGCCTCACTGAAAATAAACTCACCTTCACACTCCAGCCCTCAGCCAAAAAGTGTCCTCTCTTCCTCCGGGACTTTTAGAGGGATTTCCTCCAATCAGTAGCAGGGTGAGTCTTCAAATAAAGCCTCTGAAGCAGCAACAGCCTTGACCAGGAAGGAGCAGAGAAGTAATGTTGGGATTTGAGCAAAAGCATTTACTCTTTTCAGCCTTAAGAGAGTGAGTAAACACTGATATTGTAGAAGTGTAGTTATAAAGCAAGATAAAATTAATAAGTTCAGCATTAAAAATATCAGCGTTTTGTAGGTAATACTATAAGTTTGTGAGTTAGCTTGTTGATACTCGCCCTGCCTGGTTTACAATCTTGATAATGATCCCTCCAAAACAGAAGAAAAACTTTAAGAAGGTCATAGGCTAATTTATTCGTTCTATATGGGTCCATTTTGGACTCTTTTGGAAACTTTTTCTAGAGCTGTAAATACTTTAAGTAGAAGAAAGTTATAATTCGTATTATTTGTGATACTTTTGGGAAACCTTACACTTAACAACCTTGGAGGTAGAAAGGTTTGTACTCTAGCTGATATGGTATGTATTTTTTTGTTTTCTCTGTTACTGGCATAATGGGAGCCTGGGCTTTTCTTAAAATAACCTCAAACTCACACAGGTGTAATTAGTCTGTCTTACTTATAAGATTAAATATTAATACAGCTAAGCTAGGATTAAATTAATTTACCGTAAGAAGTCAAAGCAGTTGAAACATTTATATGGGGATTTGTTACTACCAAACACAGAGGTTTCAAACATTATTTGGGTACACTTTTGGGTACATTTTAAAGTACAAATGCATCTTGTGTATCCCAGGTGGGAAGATCACTGTCTCCTGTTATTTTTCAGCCTGCTGTTAAGTGAAATATTGCCACAGAGCTGTTCAAATTCTCTGCCTTTAGAGTGCACCTTTTCTTTGTGCTTGGGAGCTTATCTTTGTAGCTATGTCTGTGGGGAATGTGGTGGGTTGTCTTAAAAAGCTTCAGTTTGACAAGAATAGGTAGATTTGCTTGGCTGCTTGCAAAGTAAACCTTCCAGCATCATGGAATGAGACTCCTCCATCCTGGTAAAATATGAGCACGTTGTGTGTTGAGGCTTATCCACAGTTTTATTGTTACTCCTTGATGTGCATGCACAACAAATGTGAAAACAAAATAATCAAAGAAATGTAAAGTATTTTCTGAACTTTAGATCTTTATTGACTCCCACCTCCTATGGGTTTAAGTCAGGGGGTTTTTCCTCTGGAAAAATCGAAAATTCTTAACATTTCCATGTAAAAAATAGTGCTAGCCCAAGAGGATTACATCTCTTTGACAGTAAGATTAATAGAAAATTCAGGTAAGACACAACATTATTTTGCTCTTCATATTAAAGGGAGACACCGTTATGCTCTGCAATACAAACGGGCACATCTCCTCGGAGATAAATTGACTTTTTTTTTCCTCTCAGGTACTTGCTCAGGAATTAACAGTGAGACAAACTTGATTTCCAGGGGCCAGCACATTATTCGTGCAGCAGAAACGGGTCGGTCTGTCAGAGGAACCGCCCGCGTCTCCTCAGGGCTCTGAGGGTCTCTCCCTGCGTCACCACCACTTATTCAAACAATTTTCCCTCAGCCACTGATTTTTTTTTTCTTTTTTTTTAAATTATTTTTCAGTCCCTCTGATGAAAACCACCTCCCTTGCGGAGCTGCGTTACTACGAAAAGAAGAACAACAACAGACCAAAAAAATAAACCACCCAGAAATAGGGAAAGAGAACCTGCTCTTCCTCACAGCTCATTGTCTGGGATGAGGGTGGTGGCTGGAGGCGGCGGTGCGGGGCCCGGCNCCCGCTCGGAGGGGGGTCCCGCGGCGGGGGGACCGGCCCGCTGGCCTCCCCCCAACGTCACTTCCGAGGCTGGAGACAAAATGGCGCCCGGACGGTGCCGGAGCTGAGGCCGTTTCGCGCCGCTCCGAGCCCGGGCCGCAGGCGGCGGCAGCGGCGCAGGTGAGAGGGAGGCGGCGGAGCCCGGAGAGATGCCGGAGGGCGGGACGGGGCGTGGGGACGGTGGGCAGAGCCAGCGGCGCCGGGGCCGGGGGGCGCGGCTGGGAGGGGGCCCGGCGCGGGAGGAGGGGACCATGGCGGCGGCCCGGCCCGCCGAGGAGCCTCCTTCGGGGGCGGGGAGCCGCCCCGGGGGGGCCCGGAGGGAGGGAGCAGCCGTGGCCGCAGGGCGGGCGGGAAGCGGCTGCAGGTGCGAGGAGCGAATGTGGGACTTGCCCCCCTGAGGAGAGCGGCGGCACCGCCGTTTGGAGGAAGATGCTCCATCCCCCGGCTGCATTTTCAGGTTTTTCTCTTGGAAATGCGGCCTCAGAGGTGTCGGCTTGCTCTGTAACCACTGCCTACCTGATGCTGTGAGACAACTGTTGTGTTCCACACAGTTCATAATACACTGTCTTCAAAAGTTTTGGCGATTCACACGCCTTAAAGCTCGCCGCTCATCAAGCGGCTGCTGAGCTGGGTGAGAGGGGGCTGGAGAAATTAATTTCGGAATTGGTTTCCTCACCATAAATGCGCTGCCTGGGACATGTCACGTAAATCAGAGATTTCTTCGTGGTGGTGGCACCATGGGGGAAGAATGTCTGGGGTGAGAGAGGAGATTTGCATGTAAGGCGTTCAGGACAGATCAAGAGTAGAATCTTTGGGTACATTTTATATTTGAAGCCGGGGCAGAGTTTGGAGCATTGCTGATAACCATCTCAAGAGCGGGGAGCTCAGGTCTTCAGTACAATTTCCAGTGGTTTCAAATTCATATGAAGCTGCAGAATTTCCATTTTGAAACAGTGAAAAAAGCTTTAAATCGTTTTCAACTGTTGAAAAAGGAAGGGAAGGTGAGGTGCTTGCACCTGCTGTCTGATCATTTAGTGGCAGAAGAAGTATTTTCCTTATTTTACGTTTGAGTGATCAACAGTGGACAGCTCTTGAAAACAACGTGCGTTTGTGGTGCCCAGCCTATGATCTTGACTTCGGGTGTGTTATTTGGGTGCAAAATCTTTTTCAGTTTATTCACACATATTAAACAGATGAGGAGAACTGGGGATATATAGCAGTGTNTCCGGCAGGTGGGACGAGCCGAGGCGCTCTCGGGGAAGCACTGGGGGTGAAGGCGGGCGCGGGGAGCCGGGGGGCGG